>JAODAL010000219.1:0-369459 GCA_025379985.1 Phyllomedusa bahiana | reverse complement strand
CCCCCCCCTTCTTTTTGGGTGCCCCCAGGGTCAGTCCTGGGTCCTTTCTCTTTTCTATCTACACCCTTGGTCTTGGTCAACTCATAGCTTCACATGGCTTTCATTACCACCTGTATGCTGATGACACCCAGCTTTATATCTCCGGCCCAGATGTCCACCTCTCTTCTCTCAGGATCCAGACTGTCTATCGTCCATTTCCTCCTTCTTCTCCTCCCGTCTCTAAAACTAAATGTGGAGAAAACAGAATTCATCATCTTTCCGCCGTCCCCTCCATCCCTCCACCTGATCTTTCTATCACTGTCAATGGCTGCACACTCTCGCCTGTTCCGCAAGTCCGTTGCCTTGGGGTAATCCTCGACTCCGCTCTATCCTTCAAACCACACATCCAAACCCTCACCTCTGCCTGCCGCTTCCACCTGAAAAATATCTCTTGCATCCGTTCATTCCTCAACTTCGACACTACAAAAAATGCTCGTTCATGCCCCTGTCATCTTCCGCCTAGACTACTCCAACATCCTTCTCTGTGGCCTCCTATCTAGCACTCTTGCTCCCCTCCAAACCATCCTCAACTCTGCTGCCGGTGTTATTGACCTCTCTCCTCGCTACTCCTCTGCCTCTCCCCTCTGTCAATCCCTTCACTGGCTACCAATAGCTCAGCGAATTCATTTCAAGGTGCTAACCATGACCTACAAGGCTCTCCATAACCTCTCCCCCCATACATCTCTGCCCAAATCTCCAGTTATCTCCCCTCACGCACTCTCCGCTCCTCACAGGACCTTCTTGTCTGTTTCTCCTCTTATCAGCTCCTCACATAACCGTCTCCAAGACTTCTCTCGCGCTTCCCCACAACTCTGGATGCACTGCCCAACACATCAGACTCTTCTGCCACTCTCACCAGCTTCAAAAGCAACCTGAAAACCCATTTCTTCAGGATTGCCTATAACCTACAATAACCCTGCTGCCACTGTACTACCCCACAAACATGTTTGCCCCTCTCCTCCTGTCTCTTCCCGTCCCTCCTCCTGTAAGCCTTTGCGGGCAGGGTCCTCTCTCCCTCTGTACCAGTTATACGTCATTCATTGTCATTATTGTACTCACTTGACATATCATGTATGTGACCCCCCACCCCTCAAATGTACAGCGCCATGGAATCAATGGCGCTTTAAAATAAATGTTAATAATAATAATAATAATAATAATAATAATAATAAGGCAGTGAATTTTCAACCAGTGTGCCGCGGCACACTAGTGTGCCGCGACACATGGTCGGTGTGCCGCGGGGAAAGTTCCCAAACTATGGTGCGCCCTGTTTTTGTTCAGGGCCGTTCCTAGGGGCGGGCAGGGCGTGCGGTCGCCCGGGGCGCCGAGGCTCCGCTCACCCGCGGGGGGCGCCGCGGCCGCCCTGCCCGCCCGGAGGAGCGCCCCTGACTCTGCGCGACTGTTTTATAACAGCCGCGCAGAGCCAGCAGCTGCAGGGGAGGAGTCAGGACGGATCGTTCCCGTCCTGACTCCTCCCCGGTCTTAGCGTCATAGGGGGCGCACAGCTCTCACCGCGCCCCCTGCGAAGCTGGGTCTACCCGGCTGGCAGCTCTGCCGCCGATGAGACCCCTGGGATCTGCGTGCAGCGTAAGCAGCGTGATGACGTCACGCTGCTTACACCGCTCTGCAGCTCCCACTGCTGAGCAGCTCCGGACGGGACGCGCGGACCCAGGTGAGTAATCTTTTGTTATTTTATAATTACTTACAGGGGGCATCACTGGCTACAAGGGGCACCCTGGCTACAATGGGGGCATCCTGGCTACAAGGGGGGTACACTGGCTACAAGGGGGGCACACTGGCTACAAGGGGAGCAACCTGGCTACAAGGGGGGCACACTGGCTGCAAGAGGGGCATCTGGCTACAAGGGGGGCACACTGGCTACAATGGGGACACACTGGCTACAAGGGGCACACTGGCTACAAGGGGGGCACACTGGTTACAAAGGGGCATCCTGGCTACAATGAGGGCACACTGGCTAAAAGGGGGCACACTGGCTACAATGGGGGCACACTGGCTACAATGGGGGCATCACTGGCTACAAGGGGGGCATCACTGGCTACAAGGGGGCACACTGGCTACAAGGGGGGCATCACTGGCTACAAGGGGGGCATCACTGGCTGCAAGGGAGGATCACTGGCTACAGGGGGGGGCATCACTGGCGACAGTGGAGGCACATTGGCTACATGGTTGGGCATCTCTGGCTAGAATCGATATTATTAACTATATGTATAATATGTACTGTTTTAGTGTCATTTTGTGCCATTTTGGTTGGTGGTGTGCCCCGGGATTTTTTAAGTGTAAAAAGTGTGCCGCGGCTCAAAAAAGGTTGAAAATCACTGCCTTAAGGACCAGGCGTTTTTTTGGGGTGACACGTTCGTTTTTCCTCCTCGCCTTCTGAAAGCCATAACTTTTTTCTTTTTCCACCTACATAGACACATGAGGGCTTTTATTTTGCGAGACAAGATGTACTTTCTAATGGTGTTATTCACTATACTATATAATATACTGGGAAACCGCAAAAAAATTCCAAGTGGGACAAATTGTGAAAAAAAAACTTATTTCCGCCATGTTTGCAGGGTTTTGCTTTTAAGGCGTTCAATCTTCTGTCAATACAATGTGTTTTCTGTTTTCTACAAGTTGATACGCATCCGGCAATACTAAACATGTAGGGGTTCCGTTAGGTATTGGGAACATAAAAAAATTCCACACTTTTTCTATTTTTTAAATTTGCGCCACCAATAACATTTTTGTACTAACACCTATGGACGTCAATGAGGGTGCATTTTTTGCGGGCTGAAGTGTACTTTTTAACGCTAGCAGTTTGGAATGGATGCGACTTTTTTGATCATTTTTATTCTAATTTTTAAGTGACATAAAATGATCAAAAAATGCAATTTTGGTGTTTGGAATTTTTTTTTTGTTCTACGGTGTTCAGCGCACGGGATAAATGATGTTATATTTTTATAGTTTGGACTTTTCGGACGCGGCGATACCAAATATGTGTAACTTTTTTTTTTATTTGTAAAATGGGGAAAGGTGGGTGATTTGAACTTTTAATACTTTTTTTTAGTACTGTAAAACTGTAATTATTATTTTTTTTTTTACTTTAACATTGAGGCCACCTATGGTACTTGACCACTAGGTGGCGCAATTGTCAATACAGTCTAATGCATTGCATAGGCAATGCATTAGACTGTACCAAGATGGCGGTTTCCCCACTTCCTGTCTGCGGACGGAAGTGGGGCAAACCAGGACATGGAAGTGACAGGAGCCTTCCCAAGGCTCCCCACTTCCATGTCCGGTGGTCGGTTCGTTGCAGCTATCGGTGCGGTGCGGGGCACCGATCGTCATTCATTCAGACGCCGCGGCCATCTTTTCCGCGGTGTCTGATGGGTTAAACAGCTCGGGCGGGCGACGCTGCCCGTTCGCGCTGTAACGGACGGGTGTTAGCGGCGATTAGCCGCTAACACCCAGCGGCTGTACGGGGGGGGCCGTGGAGCGATCCCCCTGCAAAGCCTCTTAGCGGCCCTGGGACGTACTCATACGCCCAGGGTCGTTAAGGCGTTAAAACAGACTTTTAAGGAATTGGAAAAAGTAAAAATTAAAGAGTTAAAAGTCTGGTGGGACCAACATTCTCTGAAAACATACTTAGATAAAAATATAATACCCAGGGGTCTTAGATTAAAAAAGTCTCCCTCTTTTGATGCCACAGAGGAGTTTATGGTTAAGTGGAATACAGGCAGTCCCCGGGTTATGGACGGGATAGGGACTGTAGGTTTGTTCTTAAGTTGAAATTGTATGTAAATCGGAACAGGTATATTTATTAAATATAATTCAAGCAAAAAATGTTTTATTAGTTTTGGATAGTTCAGGGAACAGTTTTTACATTTGTTTTGCTGTCTGTGCCCTTATTTTAGAAGATTTCACCTAACGTTCTGTATCTCATGTGCAGCTGTGGCATGCTGGCACTTGGTTATCATGGGGCGTGACTCAGTGTTGAATATCAGCCACGCCTCATAAGTCTCCGTTTGTAACTAGGGGACGTATGTAAGTCGGAACGATGTAAGTCGGGGACTGCCTGTACTGTGTTGTCTGAATGCTCTCTTGCCCTTATCCAGCTGATTATAGAGTATGAGTCCACTAAATTGCTACAAATTTAGACACAAGTGCAAGAACTTGAAAGCAAAGTGGAAACATTTAAGGATATGTCGGAATATGAAACTTCACAGAAGCAGCTAAAGGAGTCTATTAACAAACTGGAACAAATCATCTATTAACAAACTGGAACAAATCATTATGGACAATAAAAAGATCAAATATATGAGAGACTTAGATGATTATAAGAACAATAGAATTTATACATGGAGTACAAACACCTATATACTCCGAGATCCATTCTAAAAAAGAAGTGCAATAGAAGGCAGAAAAGGTCTGTCAGTTTCTCTGACATTGACAGTAGTGACAGTCCTAACACAGATTCAGAAGCAACAGACTTGGACAGAAACCACATAAATGATCAATCTGATTTGACAAAAAATGTGGCAAAAAACGGGGTAGCAAAAAACAAGGTTGCAGAAAATCAGACCCCAAGAAAGTCCACCAGACCCTTTGCCCTGATAAAATGGAATTACAGGAGATAACAGAGGATATACAAGTTGCGGTTATTACTCCTACTGTACTGACTGAACCCCAGCTGGAAGTTCTGCAATTAGGATTGAATTTTTCTCCTACTTCCAATTTTGACCTACTATCTACTATTATGGACATTAATAAATTTACCAGGCATTTTTAAAAAAAAAGATGATCGGGGTATAACTAGGGATACACAAAGTGACAACTCTCTAAATGAATATACAGAAATGGGTTTCCAAGAACAGGTCGCTTTAATATCTTTAAAACAACTTGGAGAGGAAGGAGATATTAATGATACTTTTTCCCTTTCTCAGGAGCCCGGTGTCCATCAAACCATGCCCAATCCTGAATTTTACCCTTTAAAATCTAGGGTACCTGCTTTAGAAGCTTTTCAACAAACTATGGAAAGGAATCTCATGGCCCTTCATAAAAATAATCAATATAGAAATAGAAGTACTAGAGGTAAATATCAAAATAATTTAACATGGTGTCAAATAAAAGCTCTTAAAGAACTTAAAGAAAAAAAGAATCTTGTATTTAAAAAAGCTGACAAAGGGGGGGCCACAGTGGTTATGGACACCGGCCTCTATGTTACACAAATGAATGAGATGCTCAATGACACCACCACATATTGTAGATTGAGAGAAGACCCTACAGAATTTTTTCAATCAAAATTAGTCAGGTTTTTGGAGGATGGAGTTAGATCTGGGGCCATTACAGATAAACAAAAAGATTTTTTACAGGGAGTCCCCAAAATACATAAAAATACCTATCCTCCTAGTTTTAGACCTATCATAGCAGGCAATAATTCTTTGAATGAACGACTGAGTACCTATATTGATAAGTTCCTTCAACCTATGGTACAAAAAATGCCGAGCTATATTAAGGATAATAAGCCGGTCTTAAAAACCATGTCCAACAAAAAGTGGCAGGATAACTATATTTGGGTTAGCTGCGATGTGGTTAGCCTTTAATCTAGCATACCCCATGAAATTGCTCTTATTGCTGCATCCTACTTTCTTAAATATCATAGTGGGTATGCGGATAATCTGCAGGAATTTATTCTGTCATCTATTGAATACCTTTTGAAAACCAATTATTTCAAATTTCAAAATGATTTTTTTTACTACTAATTGGGGCCGCTATGGGGGCTACTTTTTCCCCTCCTTAGCCAATCTTGTCATGGCATGGTGGGAGGACCGCGCTGTTTATGATGTGAGCAATCCGTTTGTGGACTGCATTGTCTTGTATGGGCGCTACATCGACGACCTCCTCATCATATGGGGTCGCGATGTAGTGCTCATACAGCTTTTTTTTGATTATATCAATGCTAATCCCTATAATCGGCGCCTTACTGGAACATGGCATGAAGAAGATATTCAGTTTTTAGATATCCATTTAATGGCTGACATCCATACAGAGAGAGTTAGGACTACCCTTTATAGAAAACCTAGTTCAGGTAATTCTATGTTAAAAGCAAATAGTTGCCACTCTCTTAGTACTATCAGAGCCATACCTTATGGAGAATATCTTAGAGCCAGAAGAATTAGCTCCACTGATAATGATTATTTTATAACGGAAAAGATGATTGATCAAAGGCTAATCCAGAGAGGGTATCATAAACAAAATTTGGAAAAGGTTAAACTCAAAATACGTAACAAAACTCAACAAAAACTTTTACAGGATAAAATGTCACACAGAGGTAATGATATCTCTCAAAAAACTGTGTTTAGTACAAAATACAGTAAAAATTACAGGGATGTTAAACATATTTTTTTGAAAAATCTCAATATTCTATGTCAGGATGCAATTCTATCAAACATTATTGATAAGGGGGTACTGTGTGTGCCTAAGAGAAACCAAACATTGGAGGAAGTCATTTCACCTAGTGCCCCCATTTTAGACAATATACGCAAAACATGGCTTTCCCAAAAGGAGTTTTATAGATGTGGGGGTACCCGTTGCAGTGACTGCAAATTATGGATTAAGATCACATCCTTTGACAATGTGGATCATACAACTAATTTTCTGGTAAATCATTTTTTTAACTGTAATAGTCATCATGCTGTTTATGTTATTGAGTGCACTGAATGTGATATAAAATACGGGGGTAGCACTATACGAAAAATTAAAATACGTATAGCAGAACATGTAGGCAGCATTAGGAATCTTCAAGGACAGGTCTCTGGTGCTGCTAAACATTTTATAGAACAGCATGGGGGTGATGTCACTACTTTTAGGTTCTATGGAATTGAGGCAATCAAACGCCCCTACCGTGGGGGTGATTGGACAAAGAAAGTGAGGATGAGGGAAGCATATTGGATTTTAAATTTAGGTACAAGAGCACCTTTGGGTATGAATTATCGAACAGATTTATTGTACATTTATTAAATCTATAATATTATCATATTTTCAACATATATATTTGTGTACTATTTAGATATATTTATCCTTATATGCTCTTTCTAGCTATTCATAAGTGTCTTTGGTACATATAGCTTTGTGGAAGTCACATGACAACCTTTGTGTGTAGCGATTGGTTAACCATATGCTTTTAAATGGTCTGTTTATGTTTTAGTGTCATGCAGTGAACAAGGGCGCAACAGCCTGAAACGCGTCTGCAGTTGCAGCGTTACCACACATGTTTTGCTGCGACATGCTGTGTTTTATATTTTTGTACTAATAAAATTGCTGGTTTTACCCTCTTTGGAGCCGGGCTGACCTTTGCGGGAAGTTACTGTATTTTACAGGTAGATATGCATCTGCCAATACTAAACATGTATGGTTTCTCTTATGTTTTGGTACTGTAAAAATATTCCAAACATTTTCTATTTTTGAAATCTATGCCGCAGCGCCATTTTCTGCAACCAACAACTTTTTTGTTCTAACACCTATAGATGTTAGTTATGCACAGTTGTTTGGGGCTGAAGTGTATTTTTTATTGCTACCAGTTTGGAATACATGCGACTTTTTTAATTAAATTTATTCCAATTTTTAGGGGACGTGAAATGACAAAAAAAACTCAATTTTGGTGTTCAGAATTTTTTTCCTCTCTGGTGTTCAACGTACAGGATAAATGATGTTATATTTTAATAGATCTGACTTTTTTGGATGCGGCGATACCAAATATGTGTAACTTTTTATTATTTTATTTCTCTTATTTGTAAAATGGCGAAAGGGGGGTGATTTGAACTTTTAATATTTTTTTATTTTTTATACTTTAAAACTTTTTTTTAGCTTTAACTTTGAGTCTCCCTAGATCGCTTCACCACTAGGGGGCTCGATTGTATATACAATGAATTAGGGTGTATAAAGATGGCGGTTTCCCCGCTTCCTGCCTGGGGCAAGAAGTGGGGAAACCAAAAACATGGCAGTGATGGAAGCCTTAACAAGACTTCCAGCTCCCATGTTAAGCGATTGGGAACCCACGATTTCACCGCGGGTGTCCCGATCACAGTGAGGACCGGTGCGTTTCTCAATGATTTCGACGCCACGGCCATCCTTGCCACGGCATCTAAGAGGTTAAACAGCGAGGGGCGGTGGCGCCCCCCGCGCTGTAACCGCTGGGTGTTAACTGCAATTAGCAGCTAACACCCAGCGGCTGCGATCCCGCTACACAACTCCTTAACGCCACTAGGACGTACCCATACGTTCAGGTGGGTTAAGGAGTTAAAGCTGTAGATTTTATTCTGTGGATCCACTATGAAAAATCCAGTGGATCTGATCCATTTGAACATACACTTCTAGTGCAGCTAAAGTACTTCCAAACTGAAGGCATGTTTCAATTGTATGGTAGTGTGGTAATTTATATAGCATTATCAGCAATTCTTTTATTTACTGTATTTTTGTAACAGAAATGGTCACTACATAGACATGTATGACATATACAGTCAATCTGCATTAAAGGTCACCACATTTATGACTTCTTTCCCTTACAAATAGATAACAATTTGATACTATATTTTATTGTTGCAGTCACCATTAGATATACATGTGGCGTAAATTATTGGAACCCTTTCGCTAGAGAAAGAAAAACCCACAATGGTGACTGAAATAACTCAAAACCGTCAAAAGTAATAATAGATTTAGACTTACTGAAAATCAGCTTTTGAATTGTGGTTCAACCGAAAAATTTAAAATGAAAAACTATTGAAATAAGATTGAAAATAATTTAACCATAGTGACATGTTAAACTAAGGTGTGTCCTCTAATTAGAATCACAGGTGTCTTCAAACTTGCAATTAGTCAGTCTACTTATTTAAATGGTTTAAAGTAGTCACTTTGCTGTTGGGTATCATGGTGTGTACCACATTAAACATGGATCACAGGATATGCCATCAAAGTGTCTGTGTAGTGCACCTGAATCTTCACATGTATAAACTGTGTTCTCCTGATCAAAGTTATATATATTTCTCCTGCCTTTTAATTCATAATTGGATGTGTGTGTCATTCTGAGTATTTGCCTAGAAAAGTCACTTTATTCCCTGGTCGAAAGGGCTGAATATTACCCCCTCACCTCTCTCTAAGGGCCAGTTCACACAGCTTATTGCCAACGTAATTGCGGGACGGATTTCCACCTAAGGACTCCTCACTTCAAACTGGCTCCTAGGTTTTTAGGTTTATATATGGTTCTGAAGCAAATCAGTCTGGTGTGCTCTAAGCTGTGAGTTCCAACATCTTTATAGATACTATATTGAATGGAGTCTTTTACTGGTCCAGATGCAGATGTCCTGGGTGTCAGAAGGTCAATAGATAAATTGATTTATTTAGTGTACAGAAATGCTTTTAGTCTTAAGAAAAAGTTTTTGGAGTTGCTAAACAACATCTAAGGGGTTTGCTAATCACAAATTTTCACAGACTTGAGCAGTTTCTGTCTCTTACAGCTTTAAATCCAGGGGCGTCTCTCTGCAGACCTGCAGCAATGGTCAGTTCTCATATCTGCAGAGCTGTCACCTCTCTCCCAGGCTCCACAAGCAATCTTTGTAACTAGAACATCTGTATTGGTATAAGCAGCTATACATACAGCCTGAAATGATGAAACAAATGTGAGAAATGAACTCTTCTGCCCCCTTTGTTATCAGGCAGGAGGTAGAGGGAGAGCAGACTTTATAAGGCTGTGTAATATAGGGGGAGAGTGAATCTAGCAGCTAGAGACTAAGTAATTGCCCAGATCCTTCATATTGAGCCATCGCTGGGAGATGGGCATAGAGGAGCTGAGGCAGCCTTTATTATTCAGACACAGCCAGCACAGAAAACTGAGGCAGCTGGTTTCACTTTCATTTTTCACGGCTCAGAGATGAGTATACACAGAGTTCAGGCAGCCAATCACAGCACAGGTGGCGTGTTCCAACAGGCTGAACTGATATAATTCAGCCAATCACAGCAAAGGGGGTGATTTAGCTCTAGACACACACAGATTAGCTCGTATCTGCTATACTGAATGATTTAGGTAATGCAAAACAATTGCAAAAGTGCTTATTTTTACTGTCCCCATGATTACAGATATGATCTTTGTAGTGAGAAAACACCTTTAAGGCTTTAGCTTTTATTCAAAAATTGAATCTCCTCTACAGGTGTAAGGGAGTTTAAAGGGTATGTACAGTCACGTTCCCCCAACACTGCAGCAGCTTTCCTCCATATTGTGGTGCTCCTTTCAATCTCCCTGTATGGCATTCTGCCCCACTTTATTCCTGCTACATCTAGCACTCACTTACCTCCAAAAAGGTAAATAAACACCTTCCTCCTTAATGTTCAGTCAATATCCATTCACCCAAGGCTACTAAAATTGGTTTTCCCACTATGCAGTTTCACAGAGTCACAGTCTTGTCTATCGATTTTTCCCTGGTCAGGAGATAAGAGAGATTTTATTTGTTCTGAGTGCACACATGTTTCTCTGGTTAATGTCCTGCTCCTGTCCAGAGATCAAGGAGTGGTCACCACGCTTGGACAGAGCAGTCCTTATCTCTGACAATATTAGATTACCTGATTAGTTAAAAAAAACACTTGTATTCACTCCTCCTAGCTTTGTAGCTTTTGTTTACTGAAGATTAAATCTCCTATACTTCTGTCCTTGCAGCAGCTCAGCTAGTTACAGAGGAGTTAAAAATGCCAATCACTGTTATAGAACCACCCACAGCCTGACCAAGTCATGCAAGTCTTAAGCTGCCTGTGACTCTGTGAAACAGCATGGTGAGAAAACACCTTAAAGGTTTTTTGAGTCCCGTCAGAGAAGGGTCTAAAGAAATGGAGCACTACTAATCTTCTGTCTCATTCAAGTTATCTGTTCCTGATAGCATTCATTATTATTATTATTATTTATTATTATTATTAATATTAGATATTTTAGAGCGCCACTGTTTCCAGTGCGCTGTACATTCAAGGGGGTTACATACATAATATAAGGCAAGCAAGTGCAATGGTGACAATAGATGACTAACAACTGGTACAGAGGGATAGAGGACCTTGTCCGTGAGGGCTTACAATCTACAAGGAAGGGGGAAAGAGACAGAAGGTGAGGGCAGACATGTTTGTGGGGGGTGTAGTGGCAGTGGGGTTATTGTAGGTTATCAGCAATCCTGAAGAGATGGATTTTCAAGATTCTTTTGAAGCTGGTGAAAGTGGAGGAGAGTCTGATGTGTTCTGACAGTGAGTTCCAAAGTATGGTGGAAGCACGAGAGAAATATTGGAGAAGGTTGTGTGAAGAATGTAGTAGTCTAGGCGTGAGATTATGAGGGCATGGACCAGCATTTTTGTATTATCAGGGTTAAGAAATTTGCGGATTCGTGAAATATTTTTCATATGGAGGCGACAGACAGAGGTTAGGGTTTGGATGTATGGTTTGAAGGACAAAGTGGAGTCAAGGGTTATTCCAAGTCAGCGGACTTGCGGGACCAGTGAGAGTGTGAAGCCGTTAACTGTGATACAGAGATCAGATGGAGGGATGGAGTGGGATGGTGGAAAGATGATGAATTCAGTTTTCTCAGTTTTAGGAGACGGGAGGAGAAGAAGAAGGAAATGGATGATAGGCAGTCTGGGATCTGGGAAAGTAGAGCGTTAATGTCTGGGCCAGCGATGTAAGGTTGGGTGGCATCAGCATACAGGTGGTATTGAGAGCCATATGATGCTATGAGGTGACTGTAACGGCCGGGATAGTGGATCCTCTGGACCGGCGCAGGCGATGGTGTAAGCCACGGCAGGGAGCGGAGTCTAAGTAGGTCCTGGTATTCACCGGCGCGCTGTCCCTTTAAATTCACAAGAACCAGCGTGCGCTAGGGGGCGCGCATGCGCATTCCGGCCAGCAGGGGGAGAGCGCAGGACAGGAACGTGGTCAGGTAAGCGGATGGTACGGGTGTGCCCGTGACCCCTAGCATGGTCAGCGGAGCCACCGTCCCCACCGGGCGCCCAGAGAGGGGGACACAGGTGTGCCCGCGACCGTCAGGGCGGGACACAGCGCCACCCGTTACAGTACCCCCCCCCCTTAGGCCTCCCCTCCCTTTTAGCCTGAAGGAACCTGCAGATGAGATTGTGATTCAAAATATTTGATTCTGGCTCCCAGGATCTCTACTGGGGTCCGAAGCCCTTCTAATCCACGAGGAAGAAACGCTTCCCTCTGACAGTCTTCATGGCCAGGATGTCTTTGACTTCGAAGATGTCAGCAGAATCAGCTACCGGGGGAGGCGATACCTTCTTCTGAGAAAAGCGGTTCAGGACCAGAGTTTTGGATCCGACGCGATGGAGGTAAGCAGAGTTTGTACTAAGTCCTACGCTGAAAGGACACTAGGGTTGAAACGCGGCTGACACCCCCACAGAACTGATCTACTCCTCATCTGAGATATATTACCCTGTGTGTCTCCTAAATAACATAGGACTTTGTGAGGCGAGTCTTCATACTCTCTATTTCTTCAGAGGCTTGGATTACTTAATGCAGTCATCTGCTGAACTGACTAAAATACCGGATACTTTCTCTGCTACGTTATCTACAGTTGCCCTTTTCAGAACGACAGTCCTAGTAACGGCTTAAAGCTCAGAACCTTAGGGGTTAACTCCTCAGAGCGGCTGCTCTCCTGAGTTCCAATTTCAAAGTTTGGCTAATGGAGACACCTGCTGGCTAAGTACAGTACTGCGCCCTTTTTGTATCCTAATCTTGCACCACTGCAGTTTTGAAGTTCAATTGCGGCTGTCCTAACTCACAGAGACTCCTGCTGATGGCCCTCGCTATTATCACACTTTCATGATAAAGATTGGTGACTTGGAGGTCCCAGTCTCTTAAGCTGCCATCTTCTTGATCAATTCTTGGGTGCGTATGGGCCGAAACAGAAACTCAACAGCGTCCACTTCCACACAAAAACAAACTACAATGGACACGATGAGTCAAACTGATGAGCCTTAACAATCAGGCACTCCGTCCAGCGGCACTCTGGACACTGAGAAAATAATGATGGCTATCGCCACTTGCCAGACCACACTGACCACCAAAATCGACCAACTGCAGGTGGATGTCAACAGACTTCACTACCACATGGATAAGATCAAAGAGAGAACTGTAGAGGCCAAACATAGACTAAGCGGGGTAGAGGACATTTCGAACTCTAATCAGGAGTCAATCCGCACACTGCAGCAACAAGTAAAAACCCTGCAATCTAGGGCAGAGGATGCTGAAAATCGTAGCAGATGTAACAATGTGCGTATTTTGGGCCTGCCGGCACAGGTAGAGGGCTCCTCCCCAGAAAAGTTTGTAGAGCAGCTACTCAAGGAAATCCTGGCTCCCACTGAGTTCTCATCCAGCTTTGTGGTTGAGCGAGCTCACCGCACTCCGACGAAGCCGTTGCCTCCTGGTGCTCCACCCCGACCTTTCATTTTGAAGCTTCTTAATTACAGAGACAGAGACCTTCTATTGTCCACTGCCAGAAAAAAGGGTGATATTATGTATGAAAACAGCAAATTGTCCTTTTACCCGGACTTTATGTCTGAAGTGCAGAAGAGAAGGAGGCAATTCACGCATGTGCGGAGCCGTCTTAGGGAGGCTGGAATAAAATACGCTATGTTATACCCTATTAGATTGAGAGTCCAGCATAGAGACCGCACGCTTTTCTTAATGACACCAGAGGAAGCTTCGGACTGGTTAGATAAGAGGTCTCCCGAGCGTCGCTGATATTGTGTGTGCAGGTCCGACTATGTAGAACTAACATGCAACGACATAGGTATCTTGTACTCTCTATAGTGCTAACCACCGGTCTTCTATTTTTGGTCCTGTGTTAGTATATTGTTAGAGGTCCTTCTGTTACAGGAGTAGAGACACGGACCTTGTTTCTTTTCCTTTACAGGTTTCTTTTAAGGGGCACTTTTTGGGGTGCCTTTTAGGTACTTGTTCCTACACCAAGGCTCAGGCCAATTGCACACCTTGGTGTGTTCCACGATTTCTGTTTTTTGACAGTTTACAAATGTTGGAATTTGAAGGCTCGAGCAGGTTGGGTAGCTTTGAGTAGGGTGGGATAGGGATAATTTCAGGCCCAGTTGGCCTAGTGAAGGTTTGGTACTTTAACTTGTGTGAATGGTTTGTATGCATGTGTCGGTCTCTGGTCTATAAGCCGCATGAGTGGTATTCGTGAGCTCAATTGATGCGATGGCGGATTGCACGATAGTGTCCTGGAATGTCAGGGGTTTAAACTGTAAACTGAAAAGAGCACTTGTTTTTGATTATGTTAAAAC
Source organism: Phyllomedusa bahiana (assembly GCA_025379985.1). Taxonomy (NCBI): domain Eukaryota; kingdom Metazoa; phylum Chordata; class Amphibia; order Anura; family Hylidae; genus Phyllomedusa; species Phyllomedusa bahiana. The sequence continues at coordinate 355,080 of JAODAL010000219.1, read as the reverse complement.
TCACAATCCTGGTACTGTTATTTTTCAAGAGACGCACCTTTGGGGGCAGAAGATCCTAGCGTTGAAGAGACCTTGTGTAGGGATGACATACCATGCACCTTGGACTGGGGCACAGGTGAAGTCATGCGTTGGGGTTCCGCGTGTCTCTCGCGTTGCCTGTCGAAGTCGCAACCTGCTCCTCGGGTCGCTTCCCTGAAGTCTACCAAGCTTCCACCAGGCCTACCTATGCCATACTGGGACTTTGCCGACGTCTTTTCAGAAAGACAGGCCGAAACTCTTCCTCCGCACCGGCCTTATGATTGTCCTATAGATCTGCAACCTGGCTGTACTCCTCCCCGGGGCCGAGTCTATCCTCTTTCCATCCTGGAGACTAAGGCTATGTCTGAGTACATCATTGAGAACCTCCGTAAAGGCTTCATCCGTAAGTCCTCTTCTCCAGCCGGAGCCGGCTTCTTTTTCGTGGAGAAAAAGGACGGGTCTCTCCGGCCCTGCATCGACTATCGGGGCTTAAATAAAATTACTATAAAAAACCGCTACCCTCTGCCCTTGATCTCCGAACTCTTCGACCGCCTGCGTGGCGCGAAAATCTTTTCCAAGCTGGATCTACGCGGTGCTTATAATTTAATTCGTATTAGAGAAGGCGATGAGTGGAAAACGGCATTTAATACGCGGGATGGCCACTTCGAGTACTTGGTTATACCATTCGGTCTCTGCAACGCTCCTGCCGTATTTCAGAACTTTGTCAACGAGATCTTCCGGGACCTACTCTACGTCTGTGTCATTGTCTACTTGGACGATATTCTAATCTTTTCTCCGGATCTCGTAACTCATCGCCACCACGTCCGCCAGGTCCTCAGGCGACTCCGCACCCATCAGCTCTTTGCCAAACCAGAGAAGTGTCTCTTTGAACGTACCAGCTTACCCTTTTTAGGGTACATCGTCTCTGATAAGGGCCTCCAGATGGATCCTTCTAAGCTCTCCGCAGTGTTGCAGTGGCCACAACTGGTGGCCTTCGGGCCATTCAACGATTTCTGGGATTTGCCAATTATTATAGACAATTTATCCCATACTTCTCTACGCTTGTGGCTCCCCTGGTGGCTCTAACTAAGAAGAACGCCAATCCCAAATCCTGGCCCCCCGAAGCTCAAGAAGCCTTCAACCGTCTCAAATTTGCATTCACGTCTGCTCCGGTCTTGTCTCGCCCGGACCCGAACCGCCCATTCATTCTGGAAGTGGATGCTTCCTCGGTGGGTGCCGGTGCTGTCCTCCTGCAGAGATCCTCCTCGGGTAAACTGCATACGTGTGGATTTTTTTCCAAAACTTTCTCTCCTGCCGAGAAGAATTATACCATAGGGGATCGCGAATTACTGGCTATAAAGTTGGCTCTGGAAGAGTGGCGTCACCTGTTGGAGGGGGCTCGTCACCCTATTGACATCTTCACCGACCATAAAAACCTCCTATATCTTCAGTCGGCTCAACGCCTGAATCCCCGGCAGGCCAGATGGTCGCTCTTTTTTGCCCATTTTGACTTCCTGCTACACTTTTGGCCAGCCGGCAAGAACGTCAAAGCCGACGCCCTATCTCGTGCCTCGGATACGGCGGGTCTTGAGTCTCCTCCACAGCACATAGTCCCTCCAGAACGGCTCATCATGACTGCCCCCGTGAATCTTCAACACTTGCCCCCCGGGAAGACATATGTACGCCCTGCCTTGCGGCCTAGAATCCTGAAGTGGGGACATTCTTCCCGAACAGCTGGGCACCCAGGAGTCCATAAGTCTCTACAGCTGGTCTCCCGTTACTACTGGTGGCCCACCCTTGCTTAAGATGTCAGGGACTTTGTGCTGGCCTGCTCCTCCTGTGCCCGAAAAAGGTTCCTCGCCTCAAACCCGCGGCCATCTTCAGCCTCTCCCTGTGCCGGAAAAACCTGGACCCATGTCGCCATGGACTTTGTCACAGATCTCCCGCCCTCATCTGGAAACACGGTCATCTGGGTGGTGACCGATCGTTTCTCCAAAATGGCTCACTTTATCCCTCTGCCTGGGTTACCCTCTGCCACCCAGCTGGCCCAACATTGTTTCCATCATATTTTCCGCTTGCACGGTCTCCCTTTGCATATTGTCTCTGACAGGGGAGTCCAGTTTATTGCTAAATTTTGGCGGGCTCTGTGCTGTCAGTTGCAGATTCAGCTGGATTTTTCATCTGCATACCACCCTCAAACTAACGGACAGGTAGAGAGGGTTAACCAGGTATTGGGTACCTACTTGCGGCACTTTGTGTCCGCTCGTCAGGATAACTGATCCGATCTTCTCTCCTGGGCAGAGTTTTCCTATAACTCTTTAGAGTCAGAATCCGCTGGGGCCTCCCCCTTTTTTGTCGTCTTTTGGTTACATCCCCGCCCACCTCTCCCTCTAGCTACCTCGTCTCTTGTCCCTGCCGTGGATGCCCAAATAAAGGACATCAGGGCTGTCTGGCAACTCACACGACAGGCCCTGCTACGAGCTTCTGCCCGCACCAAACTTCAGGCTGACAGGTATGGTAGGTCCCCGCCCCTATTTGAGCCAGGCGATAGGGTTTGGTTATCCGCAAAGTACATCCGCTTTAAGGTACCCAGTTACAAGTTGTGCCCCAAATACTGGGGCCCTTTTGTGGTACTTCGGCGACTGAACCCAGTGTCCTATAAGCTCTGCTTGCCCCCGACTCTACGTATCCCGAAAGCGTTTCACGTGTCCCTCCTCAAGCCGGTGGTGCTGAACCGCTTCTCCCGTAGATCTGTCTCGCTTTCTCCTGTTGCTAATACAGATAACATCTTTGAGGTCAAGGAGGTGCTGGCGGAGAATGACGGTGAGGGGAAGCAGTTCTTCCTTATTGACTGGAAGGGCTTCGTCCGGAGGAGCGTCCGTGGAAACCTGAGACCAATCTGTCCCCTGATCTCCTCTCTAAATTCCAAAGGAAGATGGGGAGAGCTAAGGGGGGGGGATACTGTCAAGGTGCTCGGCGCCGCTTACAGGGTCCGGCACGGGTGCCACGGCTGCCCGCAGCCATTGTCCTTCTGCTCTTGCACAACTGGGGCTACTATGTACTCTTTGGAAACACTGTTGGGAAACAACTATACGAGTATTTGCCTATTTGTCTATCATTGTTTTTGAATTACCCTCTGTGACTGTCGATGGATGTTACCTTTGTGAAATGTGAGAAATTTTGTTTCTTTTCTGTTTCAATGAAAAATTTCATAAATAAAACCTTTAAAAAAAAAAAAAAAAAACCTTTGTTCCCATCCACAACAGTTCTCCCCTTGAGACTTTGGTCTCATTTTAATCTTTCTCTTGGGACCTTAACACCACGGGACAAAGCTGTGTTACAGTGTCCCCTCCTTTAGTCTATCTGCTTACCAAAGAGGGCGGGGCTCAATACTTTCCCCCATCTTTTTCCTTTATTTATTTATTTTTCCGCATGTTTCTTTCTTTCGCGCCGCATTCCTTAACTACATTTATCCCCGCGGCGAGGGGATAGGGCGAACCATTCGCTAATGAAAACTGCTTGAAATCATGAGATCACCACAATAGATACAATTTTTGGATAGTCTCTGTTTGTGGCTTGAAACATCTGTGTTATCTGGCGGTTCCCTTTTATTCCGGGAGACTCTGTTTACCAATGCAGACTTGCACATTGGAACACCAGATGTCACCTTGTAACGTGGGGCATGGGCTTTGATCTGATTTATTAACCGAAAACTGAACTGGTGCAGCTTCTACTGGCAGACACGGATGAGGGATAAGGCGCCATCACTCTTCTGAAAATCTGTCCGGGGTAAGTAGAGTTTATACTTTGTTTATCCAGAGCAGATTGTTTGTCTAGTGGATGCTGTAGTATGTTCAACGGTTAATTGTTAGGTCACGCTGACAGGCAACGAGTCGGCCCATGTTATTGAACCTATGACCTGTCAAATTAACTCCTTGTGGGTTTTTTTCTGTTTTATGTGTATTGAATGTTTTGAAACTGATTGAAGGCAGAGCTGGAAAGCAATGTGTTAAGGCAGCTGAGGAGCAGAGTAGAAAGCTGAGAAGTCTAGCTCTGTGATTTATGAGAATTTCCCCTGGGAAGATAACAGGGGAGTTCTGAGTCTCTTCATAGTGGAGTGAGAGACTGGTCAGCTGGCTTGGGAAAAAAAAAAATATATATAAGCATCTTGTGATTAAATTGAGAATTAATTTGATGGTGGAATCATGAATTCAAGCTCTTCCTTGATGTAGAGGAAGGCTGATCACAGCTTGCCTGAAGTTGGTTTCTATAACATTCGATACGAGGTTTGTCTTCTCTATGTCCTGAAAACGTAAACAAATAATTGTAGAAACAAAGAAGTTACACAGGTTTGGTATGTGAGTTTAGATTGGTGAACAGTGCTATCTGCTGGTTTTAGAGGGAACTAAGAACGTTAGATCTGAGTCTCATTGTGTTGATAAGAAACAGAAAGTGCAGTGATGGGGCAACAAGGCTCAAGATACAGTGAGGCGAAGACAGCTGAAAGGCTAGTCTTATAGAGACAAGGTGTAAGTGAAACACGTAGAATGAAGGATTTGAAGAAAGTTTCTGAGTTGGCGCCGTCTGGCATACTTCAGCCTGAAGTGTGGAAAAGATGTATTATTGTAGAGAAACGAGGTAGATTGAAGGATTTAGGTTTACTTCAAGCAGCCGAATCATGGTTTTATACTGCAGTAAGCATTTATGATGAAGGATGGACCGAGGAGGAACAGATAACAAAGAAAGGCATTGTATATGTGTATCATAAGCCTATTGATGCATGCCAGACAATGGTGAATACTGTGCCGACACCCTGTAATGGTTGAGGGACTTGCCTTGGGGTATAGAGCAAAATCAGGGGTATAGACAAAACTGCGGTAACAATAGGGAATCACGCCCCATGTTGGGTGCCATCTGATATGGAAGAAGCATCAAAGGGGCTATTCTGTCCTTGTGGGGGTCCAAATTACCTTAAAAATAACAAAGGGTGCACCGAGAAAATGAATCACAACATGCCTTGTTGCTATGAAAGTGCTTTCTGCTTATTCACAAACTGGCAGATTTTTTATACTTTTGCAAATTAGTAGATAAGAAGCATCACATGTACCTGGCTGTGAGGGTCTATTGGTACGTCCTTATCTACAGACCCCACCTCACAGCTCAGGAATGTTTGGACACAGGGTGTAACTTCAGAAGAGGTGCCATTTTGGATTACACGATGATCTCTACAAACTACTATAGGTGGCCATTTTGTTAACATATTAGTGACAAGAGATATACAGACAGCTTTACATGCTTTATTACATAGGTATTGTGCCACTAATATTATATATATATATATATATATATATATATATATATATATATATGGTATATACTAACTAATTGACAAATATTGAAAGTAGCAAGCACCATCACGAGTGCACAGTGCACGGACCTCTGCTGAAGCCTCACAGCAGTAGTGTAATGCCAAGAAGAAACGATGAATGGTCCAGCACGATCCAGTGAAGATAAAACATCCAAGGTTTATTGAAAAATAGTAAAATCAACAAAATATACAGCTGCTAGAGTGAAAAGCATAGGTAGCAGTGGTCCCCTACAAGTGGAGCTGAAATATGCTGACGCGTTTCGGGCTTAAGGTACGCCCTTAGTCATAGCACTACTGAAAACATCTAAAAGCATGGTATATATAAGATCAAAACTAATTACATAGCAATTATAGATGTAAATTACCTGGTGTCATATGGATGGGCACGCACGCTGCAGCGGATAATCCAAATCGCGTCCCGGAACTGGAATTACGTAGATCCAGTCATGCGCATAAGCTACAATGAAGCACTGCCTGGTAAGGGAAGAACCGCTATGCATGCGCGCCAGCATCCAGATGGACAAGAACAAGAAAAAACAAAACTAATATCACTTAATAATAGCACAGGGATTCCCATTTGATATTAAGACCCTGTGGTATGGTAGTATTTAATACAATGATCCAATGTGCTTCCCTGTTACGCAATTGTCGTACAATGTCACCGCCTCTTGGTGGCCTGCAAACTTTTTCTATTGCTCGTATTTTTAACATACTGCAGTTTGAGTTGTGTTTCTGTATCAAGTGTCGTGTAAGACCAGATTTATTTCTTTCTGATAAATTTGTAACTTCATTTACATGTTCTAAGAATCTGATCTTAAGCTTCCTGGTGGTACTGTCTATGTATTGGAGATTACACTCCGAACACCAAGCTAAATAAACTACATTTTGGGTGTTACAGTTAATAAATTGTTTAATAGGATATTTTTGATCACCTGACTTATTTTCAAATTCTTTACCAGGGCACGCAAAGGAACATGTCCGGCACTGTCTCAGTCCGCACTTGAAAAATTCATTGCAGTTGAGCCAGGTCGAACATTTTTTTCGATCAACAAATGTGTTAGAGGTAAGTAAGCTACCGAGAGTTTTTGCTCTTCTGGATACAATTTTACAACCTTTAGATAATATATTATCCAACACTGTATCTCCGTGCGAGATAGGGAGGTATTTATACACAATGGGCGACTTGTATGAACGGGCTTTTCGCCTGTTTTCTGGCGTATACTGCACCTCCCGGCCCAAATCCCCCTGTCGGACGCAGGGATTCAGTGTTAGGCGCAGTGTTCGCCACTTTCAGCTGCGCCCCGCATGAAGGGGGGGCAGTGGGCGCGGTGTGGGCGCGGGGTAGGCGTTCCTGGGCGGGATGATAATATGGAGGTAACGCAAAAAAAATATTAAATCAATAAAATCATGTTTATTTCTTTATTTTCGTTGCACCCATAGTATTGATGCTTGGCTAACGAAAATAAAGAAATAAACATGATTTTATTGATTTAATATTTATTTTTCGTTACCCCCATATTATTATTCATTTTATATACACATCGGGACAACTTCTGTAGTGTTATAATTTGATTTCGGCCATGTACAGTTTTATTTCAGATTGCATTAGAAAACCCATAGGAGCGTCGCTCGCTCTCCCATTGGTCCAAATAAAGGCGCCTCTTTTAACTTAGCCAATCACAGAGCGCGCTCAGAATTTCTTTTCCCCATAGAACTCGATGAGAAAGTAGCTCGCGCTCTGATTGGCCAAGCTGGACGAGCCCCCCGCCACTTCAACCAATCAGCTCGTTTCTGCATTTTTACTGTATTTTGAACTGTCCCGCCTTTGAATATGATTTGGTCAATTTTTTCTCCATAGGATATAATGGGACATTGTCGCTCCTATTCTGATTGGTCAATTCTCCTCCATAGGTTATAATGGGACATTGTCGCTCCTATTCTGATTGGTCAATTCTCCTCCATAGGTTAGAATGGGACATTGTCGCTCCTATTCTGATTGGCTGGTTTATGCCGACCAATGAGAATAGCTTAAACAATTTGAGTTACTGTATTTCCTGGCAATTCTCTCTATTGCAATTCCCTATGTAGCGCCGGTCTCGGCGACAAACGCGTTGTTCAGGTTTTTATCTGCTTTATTTGTAAAGAAGGGTTCTGCTCTTTGTCTGATAATGTTTGACACTTAATAAAAATAATTTTTTTATTAATACTTCATGCCGCACGGCGCTGAGAGCCGAGATTTCAGAGCGCCCATCTCTCCATAGACTATAATGGGAGAAGTAGCTCGCGCTCTGATTGGCTGGGATAGACAAGCCACCGCTAGCTCAGCCAATCAGCTCTTTTCTGTCTTTTTACTGTATTTTGAAACTGTCCCGCCTTGGATTTTGATTGGTCCAAAACTTCTCCATAGGATATAATGGGACTTTGTCGCTCCTATTCTGATTGGTTAATACTCCTTCATAGGTTAGAATGGGCCACTGTCGCTCCTATTCTGATTGGTCCAAATTTCTCCATAGGATACAATGGGTCTTTGTCGCTCCTATTCTGATTGGCTGGCTTCTGCCGACCAATGAGAAGTGCTTAAACAATTTGAATTACTGTATTTCCCGGCAATTCTCTCTATTGCAATTCCCTATGTAGCGCTGGTTTCGGCGGAACAAACGCGTTGTTCGGGTTTTTAACTGCTTTATTTGTAAAGAAGGGTTCTGCTCTTTATCTGATAATGTTTTACATTTAATAAAAATTATTTTTTGATTAATACTTCATGCCGCACGGCGATGAGTGCCGAGATTTCAGTGCGCCCATCTCTCCCATAGACTATAATGGGAGAAGTAGCTCGCGCTCTGATTGGCTGGGATAGACAAGCCACCGCTAGCTCAGCCAATCAGCTCTTTTCTGTCTTTTTACTGTATTTTGAACTGTCCCGCCTTGGATTTTGATTGGTCCAAAACTCTCCATAGGATATAATGGGTCTTTGTCGCTCCTATTCTGATTGGCTGGCTTCTGCCGACCAATGAGGAATAGGTTAAACAATTTGAATTACTGTATTTCCTGGCAAATTCTCTCTATTGCAATTCCATATGTTGCGCCGGTCTCGGCGACAAAACGCGTTGTTCGGGTTTTTAACTGCTTTATTTGTTAAATGATGGGTTCTGCTCTTTATCTGATATATTGTTTTACATTTAATTAAAAATTATTTTTTTGATTAATTTTTTCTTCATGCCGCACGGCGCTGAGTGCCGAGATTTCAGTGCGGCCCATCCTCTCCATAGACTATAGTTGGAGAAGTAGCTAGGGCTCTGTTTGGCTGGGATATACAAGCCACCGCTAGCGCAGCCCATCAGCTCTTTTCTGTCTTTTTACTGTATTTTGAACTGTCCCGCCTTTGATTTTGATTGGTCCAAACTTCTCCATAGGATATAATGGGTCTTTGTCGCTCCTATTCTGATTGGCTGGCTTCTGCCGACCAATGAGAATAGCTTAAACAATTTGAATTACTGTATTTCCCGGCAATTCTCTCTATTGCAATTCCCTATGTAGCGCCGGTCTCGGCGACAAACGCGTTGTTCGGGTTTTTAACTGCTTTATTTGTAAAGAAGGGTTCTGCTCTTTATCTGATAATGTTTTACATTTAATAAAAATAATTTTTTTGATTAATACTTCATGCCGCACGGCGCTGAGAGCCGAGATTTCAGTGCGCCCATCTCTCCATAGACTATAATGGGAGAAGTAGCTCGCGCTCTGATTGGCTGGGATAGACAAGCACCCGCTAGCTCAGCCAATCAGCTCTTTTCTGTCTTTTTACTGTATTTTGAATTATCCCGCCGTGGATTCTGATTGGTCTAAACTTCTCAATAGACTAGAATGGGTCTTTTTCGCTACTATTCTGATTGGTCAATATTTCTCCATAGGCTAGAATGGGTCTCATGCCGCTCCTATTCTGATTGGCTGAGCTAGCCAAGTCCCGGTAGCTTAACCAATCAGCTCTTTTCAGCATTTTTACTGTATTTTGAACTATCCCTCCGTGGATTCTGATTGGTCTAAACTTTCCCATAGGTTTTAATGGTTCACTGTCGCTCCTATTCTGATAGGCCGGTTTATGCCGACCAATCAGAATAGCTTTCTGATTTTGAATTACTGTATTTCCCGGCAATTTCCAATATCCTAATTCTTGAATTAGGATATTGGAAAGTGATTTTGTTTGATGTATTTTTTATTTTTTAGGTTTCAGCTCTGTTCCTGAGACTGTTGAACGCCTTTATAAAGGCGATTTTTGATTCATACTCCGCACCGACATCTGGAATGATTTCTCGCCGCTCCAGCCTGTCTCGCATCGGAACAGTTTTTCGGCGCAGCCCCGCACGGCGCCTAAGTCCCGAACTGCGCCCATGTCCCCGCACTGTGCCCCACACACACTGGCGAGGCGCGGCGGACTTTTCCCCGCATGTATGAGTGCACTACCTCCGGTGCCGAATCCTAGGCACAGCCCCGCACTGCGCCTCGGACCCGCACTGCGCCTAAAACACAGGCAAGGCGCGGCGGACTTTACATTGTATGTATGAGCGCGCCTCGGCCCCGACATAAATCAGGCGCAGATTCCGCCGGAAAACTAGCAGAAAGGTGCGCCCCGACCCGTCAGGATTCATACATGTGGCCCAATATTTTTGATTTTATTAAACTGTTTTGTATGATCTAATACAAGTGTCGGTGTATTAATTCTCAATTGGCTTTTTTGTTTTTGTGCAAGTAAATCCCGTCTATCCCTATTGTGGGTTTTTTTCAACGCTGTTGATAGTAACTGTTTTGGATAGCCTCTAATACTTAATCTGGTACATATCTGTTTGGATTCAGAATCGTAATCTTCCTGAGAGCTACAGTTACGTTTAGCTCTAATAAATTCCCCCATGGGGATAGAAGTTTTGGTGGATCTGGTATGGTAACTGCCAAAATGCAGAATGGTGTTACACGCACTACTTTTTCTGTACGTTTTTGTTGAGATAATCTGATTGGGAATACCCTCTAAATGCAGGTCTAAGAAATCCACTGAACAGGTGTTATGTGTATGGGTGAATTTATGATTGAATGGATTATTGTTTAAATAAGACACAAAGGAGGGTACGGCAGATACATCTCCCCCCACATAATGAGGAGATCATCAATGTACCTGCCATACCACTCCAACTGCTCCAAAAAAGGATTATCTGTAGAATAAATGTATTGTTCTTCCCACCATGACATGGTTAAATTTGCTAGTGAGGGGGAATATTTGGCCCCCATTGAGACCCCCGTGAGCTGTAAATAATATTTGTGGTTAAACATGAAGTAATTGTGAGCCATAAGAAAAACTACAACATCCACAATAAACAATTGTAAATTTGATGGATACCCACTATATTTAGACAGATGATGCTGAAGTGCCGTGATAGCTACTTTATGGGGGATACTGGTGTATAATGACTCTACGTCACAGGTAATCCAGCTTAGTGTGTCTAACCAAACAAAGTTACGCACGGCCACCAGGACATCCCGTGTGTCCTGGAGAAACCCTGGAACTCGCCTAACTAGGGGTTGAAGGAGGGCATCAACCCATTGGCACAATCTTTCTGTGATAGAATTTATGCCCGACACTATTGGTCGCATGGGGGGATCCATAAGGTTCTTATGGATCTTGGGGACACCATAAATCCCTGGTATTACCGGAAACTTATTGAAAATGTACTCAGCCTGTTTTTGATTTAGGGCACCTAATTGTAATCCCTCTTCTATTAATTTTGAAATCTTGGCATTGAATTTTGTTGTTGGGTCACCAGGCAGTTGTTTATACGTGGTTGTATCAGATAGTAGATTTAACATTGCCCCATGGTATTTATCTTTGTCTATAATAACAACCTTACCCCCCTTGTCTACCATTCTGATTTCAATATTATCTGCATTTTTTAGGCGTCTTAAGGCTATTCTTTGCTTGCCTGTGAGGTTAGACATATTACTCCCTAGATGATTATTTTGTAGCGCCCGTAGATCTCTTTCAACCAATAGCTGAAAGTGATCCATGGCCTCAGTTCTAGTTTGTACTGGGTAAAAATCCTGATTGCTCGTATGGAAGGACTCTGGTTGCATAGATAGTTGAAGTTCACATGATTGGCCTCACTGTGTAGTTCCTGGAGAGTCACGAGGGAGATTTGTTCCTGAAATTTCAGTCCCTGATATTGATTGGGAATCAAAACCTCCGATGTGTTTTGAATATTATCTTCTGATAGAAATGTCTTCTGACAGTGAGATTGTGCACAAATTTATTAATGTCTCTAATGGTGGAGACTAAGTTGAAATTATCCTTAACTGCAAAATTCAAACCGAGAGACAATACTTGTTCTTCTTCTGCCGTTAATGTAAATGATGAGATATTATGAACTGCAACCGTTAGGTCTACATTTTCTTGTTGTCTTGTTTCCTCGTTTGCATACGTTGAAGATCCTTTGTGGTGTTTCCGTCCTCCTCTGTGCCCTCGTTTTTTGAGCGATTTTTTCGTTTGTTTTTGTTTTTGTGTGCCATTTTATAATATGAAGTACTTGCTCCATTATCGCTTTGAGATGAATGGTCGCGGGAGGTGTCTCTTGACGTATCAGGATTGGACTCTGACGTGTCTGAGTCTGTGGAACCAAAACTTACTTTCTTATTTCTGTTTCTATAATATCTCTTTTTTTGTTTCAATATGGATCTTGGTTGACCAGTGTATGCAGTTCTCCTACCCCATTCATACACCTGGTTTAGTGCATAGTCCTGCATATCTCTGTTAAATTTGGACTTCTTGGTTTCCATGATTGCATTTTCAAGATTAGAAACATTATCCTTCATTTTCTGAACTTCTTCTGAGTAGGCAGGTAAATCTTGGTATTCCACTATGGAGGTTTCCAGTTCCTTTATTTCTGTGGAGATTTCTTGCAGTTTGAGTTCTTCATTTTTAGTCATAAGGTGTATAAGTTTAATAGAGCAAGATGACAAGATGTCGTTCCACTCGGAGACGAACTGCTCGCTGTATATCGTTGTTGGAATCTTTTTGAGCCTCAGGCCCCGTGGAATCATGTTTTTTTCCAAATAATTATTTAGTGTTTGTAAGTCCCACCAGATACGAGTTTCATGCAGTGACTGCTTTTCCAGCAGCTTGATTTTTGTAATGAACTCCACATGTCTCCACATGTCATCTTTGGCTTCGATCATGTAGCATGATGTAAGGTCCTGGGTGACACACCGCTACCACAAAAAATGTATAAAATTATATATGCTTTATATCACACTCAAAGCTTATTGAAAAAGGATCAGGTACACATATATACGGGAGTGCACGGCTATACAAATAACAGGCTTGCTGTACTCACTGACAAATATTGAACGTAGCCACCCCCATCCTACCTCTGCTGAAGCCTCACAGCAGTAGTGTAATGACAAGAAGAAACGATGAATGGTCCAGCACGATCCAGTGAACATAAAACATCCAAGGTTTATTGAAAAATAGTAAAATCAACAAAATATACAGCTGCTAGAGTGAAAAGCATAGGTAGCGGTGGTCCCCTACAAGTGGAGCTGAAATATGCTGACGCGTTTCGGGCTTAAGGTACGCCCTTAGTCATAGCACTACTGAAAACATCTAAAAGCATGGTATATATAAGATCAAAACTAATTACATAGCAATTATAGATTTAAATTACCTGGTGTCATATGGATGGGCACGCACGCTGCAGCGGATAATCCAAATCGCGTCCCGGAACTGGAATTACGTAGATCCGGTCATGCGCATAAGCTACAATGAAGCGCTGCCTGGTAAGGGAGGAACCGCTGCGCATGCGCGCCAGCATCCAGATGGACAAGAACAAGAAAAAACAAAACAAAAATCAAGAGTAAGCAGCACAACAATGAGACGAAACATATACGCTAAAATATAGTTCTATTAGATAAGACAGTGCAGCAATATCGCTTAATAATCGCGCAGGGATTCCCTTTTGATATTAAGACCCTGTGGTATAGTAATATTTAAGACAATAATCCAATGCGCTTCTATGTTGCGCAATTGTCGCACAATGTCACCGCCTCTTGGTGGCCTGCAAACGTTTTCTATTGCTCGTATTTTTAACGTACTGCAGTTTGAATTGTGTTTCTGTATGAGGTGTCGTGTAAGACCAGATTTCTTTCTTTCTGATAAATTTGTAACTTAATTTACATGTTCTAAGAATCTGATCTTAAGCTTCCTGGTGGTACTGCCTATGTATTGGAGATTACATTCCGAGCACCAAGCTAAATAAACTACATATTGGGTGTTACAGTTAATAAGTTGTTTAATAGGATATTTTTGATCACCTGACTTATTTTCAAATTCTTTACCAGGGCACGCAAAGGAACATGTGCGGCACTGTCTCAACCCGCACTTGAAAAATCCATTGCAGTTGAGCCAGGTCGAACATTTTTACCTATGCTTTTACTCTAGCAGCTGTATATTTTGTTGATTTTACTATTTTTCAATAAACCTTGGATGTTTTATCTTCACTGGATCGTGCTGGACCATTCATCGTTTCTTCTTGGCATATACTAACTAATACATTAAAATGGAGGCACAAAGTATCACACATATATATATAACCTTTGTTCCCATCCACAACACAGGTATTTTAAGGTCATTCACCGTCCATAGAATATACTTGGAAATGGCAAAAAAATCTAAGTGGGACAAAATGTGAAAAAAAAAACATACCTACGCTGTATTTGCGGAAGTTTAGTTTTTACGACGTTCAACTTTCGGTATAAATGATGTGTTATCTCTAAGTTGATAAGAATCCGGCGACATCAAAGATGTATGGTTTTCATTATGTTTTGGTACCATAAAAAATTAAACATTTTCTATTTTTTACATTTTTGCCGCGGAGCTGTTTTCTACGACCAATAACTTTTTTGCACTTCCACCTATGGACTTAATGAGGAGGCATTTTTTGCAGACTAAAGTGTACGTTTTACTGGTAGCAGTTTGGAATTTGATCACTTTTATTCTAGATTTTAATGGACATAAAATGACCGATAGAAATCTTGACATTTGGAATTTATTTTTCTTCTATGGTACGGTTCAGTGTACGTGATAAGTGATGTTCTATTTCAATAGATGGGATACGGATGCGGCAATACCAATTATTAGGAGTGATTTGAACTTTTAATATTTTTTTATTCTTTTTATACTGTACAACATTTTTGTTTTTTTACTTTAACATTTAGTCCCTCTAGGATGCTTGACCACTAGGGAGCACATTTTTTTCTTCCACACAATTTTCCATGAATCTGCTTTGATACAGCACTCTGTGGACAGCCAGCTTATTTAGTAATGAACTTTTGAGTCTATACAATACTGTATAGGGGTTTCTGTATTTGACTCGCATAACTGACCTAAATTAAAGGGGTTGTCTAGCTTATAATGTGTGCGTAATGTCTTTACTTATTATGTATATCATAGGAAATCATACACTTATTTTAAAAAACATGTATTTAAAATTCTGCTCCTTTCCCACTTTTATACTAATACAGTAGGCCCGTATCTAGAAATGAAACAGAGGTACAATATTAGAATTTTTTACATCAATACTAGAAAACTGTGTGATTTCCTGATATATATAGTAGCCAGTACATATAGTTAAAACATTATACAGTGTGCAACCTTTCTCAATAATATTCTGATTTATTGAGATGCACTAGCATATGTGTTATATTTAAACCTTTCTATGACCTTATTGGGGGGCACAATATATGCAATGAAAAAAACAACATAGAAAAAAAAAGTGTTTAAAAAAAAAAAAAAAAAACAGCCCAAAATGAATATTTCAGCCCTGCCTTGATGACTCTAAAACTTTCTATCACCTATATATAAAAAGTCCTTGAAAAAAAATGTGAAACAATTACAAAACTTATTTTATTAAAAATTAAAAATTTGAAAAACAGACCCTTTATGCTGAAAGAAATAAAGGGAACATTAAAATACTTCATCCTAGATCTCAATTAATTAAATATTCCAGTTGCAATTCTTTATTCATTACATAGTGGAATGTGTTACAAACAATGAAACATAAAAATGATCAATGAAAATCAAAATGAATATCCCATGGAGATCTGGATTTGGAATGATACTCAAAATCAAAGTGGAAAATCGGATCTCAGCCTGATCCAACTTCAGTGTAAATGCCACAAGACAAGGAAATGAGGCTCAGTAGTGTGTGGGGCCTCCACGTGTCTGTATGACCTCCCTACAACGCCTGGGCGTGCTCCTGATGAGGCAGCAGATGTTCTCCTGAGGGATCTGTTCCCATATCTGGATCAAAGCATCAGTCAACTCAGTCAACTGGACAGTCTGATGCAATGTGGCATTGGTGGATGGAATGAGACATGATGTCCTAGATGTTCTCGATTGAATTCAGGTCTGGGGAACAGGCAGGCCAGTGCATAGCATCAATGCCTTCATCCTGCAGGAACTGCTTACACACTTCAGCCACATGAGGCCCAGCATTGTCCTACATCAGAAGGAACCCAAGGCCCACTGCACCTGCATATGGTCTCACAATGGGTCTGAGGATCTCATCCTGGTATCTAATGGCAGTCAGGATACCTCTGGCTAACACATGGAGGGCTGTGCGGCCCTCCAAATAAATGCCTCCCCACACCATTACTGAACCACTACCAAACCAGTTATGCTGCAGGGTTTTACAGGCAGCAAAACATTCTCCACGGAGTCTTGAGTCACATCTGTCACATGTGCTCAGTGTAAATCTGCTCTCATCCATGAAGAGCACAGGGCGCCAATGTCGAATCTACCAATCTTGGTATACTCTGGCAAATGGCAATCGTCCTGCAAGGTGTTGGACTGTAAGCATAACACCAACTTGTGGACGTCGGGCCCTCACTTCACCCTCATGGAGTATAGTTTGAGTAGACACATGTATATTAGTGGCCTGCTGGGGGTAATTTTGCAGGGTTCTGGCACTGCTTCTCCTGTTCTTTCTTGCACAAAGGAGGAGGTAGCGCTCCTGATGCTGGGTTGTTGCTCTCCTATGGCCCCCTCCACCAGGGCCGTTCCTAGGCTAAATTTCACTCCGGGCAAGGTGAAGAAATTTCGCCCCACCCCGTAACATATGGCGCCACAGTGCATCACCATAAACCAAAGCCAAAGTATACAAAAAGCTTTACCACAATCTGCTATGTATAAAACTACTAAATAATAGTCCTACAGTTACCAAATAACACCGCTACACCAACCAGAATCCCAAGACCACTAAGACCACATATCACCAACACACAGTGACCGAATAATACCACCACACCATGACCACATATCACCACATAGTGACCAAATAATACAAACTGACCATTACTGAGTATAAACCATTATACTACAACCAATATTACCAGCATACAGTGACCATACAGTGGTGGATACCAGCTGTACACAGGTAAAGTCATATCTAGTGACTCACAGGAGACGTCTATGAAGAGTTGTTCTCTTTCTCTTCTTCTTTTCCATCTGTCCCATACGCCATGACTACTCCCGACTCTTCACTGTAAAATTTACAAAACAAACATCTTAGACTCCTCAATTTATCAGCACTTCTCTACCAATTCCTATCTCTATACAAACTCCCCATCTATAGCACCTCATATGCCATGTAATATGCCCCGTGTAGCCACCTAGTAGCCCCCTGTAGCCAGTTGATGCCCCCCTGTAGTCAGTCATGCCCCCCTGTAGCCAGTGATGCCCCCCTAGTAGCCAGTGATGCCCC
This sequence comes from Phyllomedusa bahiana, assembly GCA_025379985.1. NCBI lineage: Eukaryota > Metazoa > Chordata > Amphibia > Anura > Hylidae > Phyllomedusa > Phyllomedusa bahiana. The sequence goes on along the minus strand of JAODAL010000219.1, from coordinate 337,899 downwards.
CTTGTAGCCAGTGATGCCCCCTGTAGCACGTGATGCCCCCCTGTAGCCAGTGATGTCCCCTGTAGCCAGTGATGCCCCCTGTAGCCAGTAGATGCCCCACTTGTAGCCAGTGATGCCCCCTGTAGTAAGTGATGCCCCTTGTAGCCAATGATTCCCCTGTAGCCAGTGATGCCCCCTTGTAGCCAGTGATGCCCCCCTTGTAGCCAGTGTCTTGCCCCCTTGTAGCCAGTGATGCCCCCATTGTAGCCAGTGATGCCCCCTTAGACAGTACATGCCACCCTTGTAGCCAGTATATGCCCCCTGTAGCCAGTAATGCCCCCCTTGTAGCCAGTAGATGCCCCCCTTGTGGCCAGTTATGCCTCCTGTAGCCAGTGATGCCCCCCCTGTAGCAGTAGTGCCCCCTCCTGTAGCAGTATGCCCCCCTTGCCGTGTGCCCCCCTGTAGCCAGTGATGCCCCCCCCCTGTAAGTAATTATAAAATAACAAAAAATTACTTACCAGACTTCGGTCCGCGCGTGCCCGTCCGGAACTGCTGAGCGGTGTAAGCAGCGTGACGTAATCACGCTGCTTACACTGCACGCAGCTCCCAGGGATCTCCTCCGCGGCAGAGTTGCCAGCCGCGGAGACCCAGTGTCGCAGGGGGCGCGGTGAAAGCTGTGCGCCTCCTGCGACGCTGATACAGGGGAGGAGTCAGGACGGGAACGATCCGTCCCGCTCTCCCTGCAGCTGCTGGCTCTGCACGTAACAGTCAGGGGCGCTCCTCCGGACGGGCAGGGCGGGCGGCAGCGGCGCCCCCCTCGGGTGAGCGGAGCCCTGCCCGCCCCTAGGAACGGCCCTGCCCTCCATCTCTCCTGGTATAATGGACTGCCTCCTGGTATCTGCTCCATGTTCTGGACACTGTGCTGACAGAAGCAGCTAACCTTCTTGTCACAGCTCGCATTGATGTGCTCTCCTGGATGAGCTGCACTACCTGAGCAACTTCTGTGGGTGTAGACACCGCCTCATGCTACCTCTAGGGGCGAGAGCAATGACAAAATGCAAAAGTGACCAAAACAACAGCCAAAAAGGATAAGAACAGAGAAATGGTCTGTGGTCCCCACCTGCAGAACCACTCCTTTGTAGAACTAGTCTTGCTAATTGCTATCATTTCTACCTGTTGTCTGTTCCATTTTCACAACAGCCGGAGAAATTGATTTACAATCAGTGTTGATTCACAACTGGACAGGGTGATTTCACATTCACAGAAGTCTGATTGACTGAGAGTTACAATGTGTTACATGTTCCCTTTATTTTTTGGAGCAGTGTATATTTTTTCCCTCAAATTTTTTTTTTTTTTTTTAAAAAAGGTCAAATTTAAAAATTGCATAAAAATAGAACTCAAAAAGCTGAAAAAATTAACAGAATAACACGAAAAACATTGTAGCTTTCAACCCTGTGTGTACTAAAGAAAATGTGCCAGGGTAAACAGCACAGTCATGAACTGGTTAACAAAAGAAGCCTCCTTCTCCCACACGTGACTGGTCACGTGGTCACGGCACCATCAGCCGCCCTTCACTCCACTTGGATGTAGCATTCAGCTAATGTAGACAGACTGTAAAAGGCGCGGTCCCTTTAAGGCTCTCCGTGACGTCAGAGCAGTCTCCGTCACTCCCGTCATGTGAGCGCTCAGCCGCATGACCTAAACCTCAGTAACATCCGCCGCTGCTTTCCTGCCCAGTCTGTGTGAGTCTGAGGAGGAGGGGGCGGGGAAGATGATTGACAGAAGAGTTGGCCAATACCGTGATAGACACGGCCGGCTGTGCCTTTACGTGGGCGGTGTCTGTAGGGAGAGCGGAAGTGTATTGTGCAGGGCTGGTACTGACAGCTGACACTGTGCAGGTTGCTATGGGCAGTCAGGAGGTTGCTGTGTGCCGGGGCTGAGCTGCTGTGTGCCGGGGCTAACTGCTGTGTGCCGGGGCTGAGCTGCTGTGTGCCGGGGCTGAGCTGCTGTGTGCCGGGGCTGAGCTGCTGTGTGCCGGGGCTGAGCTGCTGTGTGCCGGGGCTGAGCTGCTGTGTGCCGGGGCTGAGCTGCTGTGTGCCGGGGCTGAGCTGTTGTGTGCCGGGGCTGAGCCGCCTGGCTGCTGTGGAGGAGACCTCACTGAGGACTTGTGTGCACATGGCCACACACTGCCGCCTCCTGCAGGTGCATCACTGACTGCCTGTGCCCTGGACTTCCAAGATGCCTTGTACTTGTGGCAACTGGAGAAGATGGATCCGTCCTCTGGTTGTTTTCCTCTATGTTCTTGGACTAGTAGTGGCCATTCCAGTATGTATATGGGAGCTGCAGAAGATGGAGGTAAGAAGTGCTCCCTGAGGTGCCACCATCACAGGGGGATACTACAACCTCCCATCACCTCCGTCCCTCTATACTGGGGGGGATCCCATCACCTCCGTCCCTCTACGCTGGGGGGGGATCCCATCACCTCCGTCCCTCTACACTGGGGGGATCCCATCACCTCCGTCCCTCTACGCTGGGGGGGATCCCATCGCCTCCGTCCCTCTACGCTGGGGGGGCGATCCCCATCGCCTCCGTCCCTCTACGCAGGGGGGGGGATCCCCCCTCGTCCCTCCTGTCCCGTCGCCTCCGTCCCTCTGCCGCCTGGAGGGGGGGTCCCCGTCGCCTCCGTCCCTCTGCGCCGCCGGGGGGGGGGTCCCCGTCCCCCTCCGTCCCTCGGGCCGCCTGGGGGGGGGTCCCCGTCGCCTCCGTCCCTCTGCGCCGCCGGGGGGGGCGTTCCCCACCTCCTCCTTCCCTCTTCGCCGCCGGGGGGGCGATCCCCATCGCCTCCGTCCCTCTGCGCCGCCTGGAGGGGGGGTCCCCGTCGCCATCCGCCCTCTGCGCCGCCTGGAGGGGGGGTCCCCGTCGCCTCCGTCCCTCTGCGCCGCCTGGAGGGGGGGTCCCCGTCGCCTCCGTCCCGCTGCGCTCCTGGAGGGGGGGTCCCCGTCGCCTCCGTCCCTCTGCGCCGCCTGGAGGGGGGGTCCCCGTCGCCTCCGTCCCTCTGCGCCGCCTGGAGGGGGGGTCCCCGTCGCCTCCGTCCCCCTGCGCCGCCTGGAGGGGGGGTCCCCGTCGCCTCCGTCCCCCTGCGCCGCCTGGAGGGGGGGTCCCCGTCGCCTCCGTCCCCCTGCGCCGCCAGGAGGGGGGGTCCCCGTCGCCTCCGTCCCTTGCGCCGCCTGGAGGGGGGGTCCCCGTCGCCTCCGGCCCCCTGCGCCGCCTGGAGGGGGGGTCCCCGTCGCCTCCGTCCCCCTGCGCCGCCTGGAGGGGGGGTCCCCGTCGCCTCCGTCCCCCTGCGCCGCCTGGAGGCGGGTCCCCGTCCCCCGTCCCTGCGCGCCTGAGGGGCCGTCGCCTCGTCCCTCTGCGCGCCTGGAGGGGGGTCCCGCGCCTCGTCCCTGGCCGCCTGAGGGGGGCCCCGTGCCTCGTCCCTCTGCGCGCTGGAGGGGGTCCGTCCCTCCGTCCTCTGCGCCGCCTGGGGGGGGGTCCCGTCGCCTCCCCTCTGCGCCGCCGAGGGGGGGTCCGTCGCTCCGTCCCTGCGCGCCTGGAGGGGGTCCCCGTCGCCTCCGTCCCCTCGCGCTGAGGGGGGGTCCCCGTCGCTCGTCCCCCTGCGCCCCCTGGAGGGGGTCCCGTCGCCTCCGTCCCTCTACACAAGGTGCTGGCTAGGAAGGGATGTTGGGAGTTGTGCTTGTGTATCAGCTGGAGGGCTTTGGGTTCGCTGATTTGTGAATAAGGCTACGTTCACATCTGTATCATTTGTGGGGGGGGGGGGGGGGGTTTGTTCTGTCAAAGGTAAAGAAACGAACAAGGGGCAGGGCACCCTCTGTAAAAAATGCATTTAAAGCCCCTGAAGGACCCAACCTGCTGGGGTTCATCGTGGTGTTTGTCATCAGATCCAGCAACATAATAATCTGTGGCAGATGCTTCCAGTGGAACCTCCGAGCAGATGTGGACTCAGCTTATCCATCACGAGGGCCCAAATTTTCCCCCACAGCTCATCACTTGGGCTCCAAGCTGAGGGATACTGTATCTGCTTGGTTTGCTAGGACCCTTAAGGAATTTTCCAAAGCAGCGAGCCCCTATAGCTCCAACGTCTCTACAGCTTTTCTGACAGTAATCATAAAATGGTGGTTTAACAATAATATTCTATGGCTGTGTTCACATGACACATTGTTTTGCTGATTTTGGGTCAAAATCCACTTGAAATCTGAGTCCCATTGATTGAAACCAGAAATACGGTCGCACATCACTTCTTTGGTGCAGAATCACTTTGCATTGCCATGATGGAGATTGGCACAATTGAAATGGGGCAAATTTACATCCAGAGTGAAAAACCACAGCAGAAACCTAATGTGTGACCTTACTGTAACACGAGCTCGGTTATAATGTCTCGCTATCCGCAATCCACCATTCATTCCTAACCATTAGATCCGGTCACATATCCTATAACGTAACCAGATCGAGCCTAGCCATGTGATCTGGGCCTCGTTCACACCTTGTTCTGTCTTAGAGTATAAGCCAAGAAAAGCTCCCATCATTTGTGTTTATCCGTCTGTGATGGATGCTCTACATGTCATAGGTTATTAGGGCTTCTGTTTAAAAGATACATGATGAAAAGCCCATGATGTATACCTTTAAAAACATGCCGCACAGTGACTTCCGACACGCCTAAAGGGGTTGTCTCACTGCATTGACTTATCTTACCTTAGTCCTCTTTCCTGGTTTTACTTTGAATTCAGGGGTATGTTTACTGGCTTCCACTAGGCTGCAGTAGAAGCTGGGTCTGGCTATAGCGACCAGTGCTGGCAGCCTATCAGGAGAGATCAAACAGGTCTGTAGCTATAGCGACCTGAGGAGCTGATGCAGCCAATACAAGAGGGGATGTCTCAGAATAGGTAGGACACTGTTAATGGACACATATTGCAAAGTGACTTGTTTTTGCTACATCTTTAACAACCCCTTTAAAGTATCTTTTTTATTGCTCATTTATCTGACAGCATTCTGTATATGGAATAATGGGATCCCCCTACCCTATTCCATACTTTATTTTTTGTAGTGTATTCCACCTGGAGTGTGCTTTTGACCTTCATCATGCCAATGTAAACCTATGGTCACACCTAGCTTGTACTTCAGTAACTTTATTGGTGTACACAGCAAACATTAGATGAATAAACCCAATGTGAAGGGCTTTAGCCTAGGTTTCCACAGCATTTTTAATGCCTGTTTTGGCACATAAATGACAAACATAAAGGGCGGCATGTATGAATTTTGGCGTCTAAACGCCGTAATGCGCCTGATTTATGAATCTGCTCTACTGTGGGTCATAAATCAGGCGCGTTCTAGCACCATTTCTGGCTCAGGTTAACCACTTTGAAAGTGGTTTACCTGCTCCATCAGTAATGCGCCTAGAAATGCCGTACTGAAGCTATAATGATGGACACGTGTCTTTTTTCACCTGTACTATGTAACTATAAATCTATAGCTTCGTACGGTTCTAGTGTGTCCTGCCTCCTGCTCGCCCCCCCTCGAGATTGGGCGCATTACGAAGTGCCGCCGGCACTCTGTGATGCACCTGATAATGGTGTATGCGATATTTAAAAATGTAGCGAACGGGGCTGCGCCTGATATCTGGCTGAAAAGACGCAGCCCCGTCATGGGTGATGTAAAATTATTTCCCTATAAAACTCCAAGTAAGCCCCTCTGTAACTATATGAGGTAAGGTAGTTGCTTCGGGCACAATCATGAAGTATTTATGAATGAGGTGTAACGTTACCATAGTCTTTGTCCACATCCGATACCTTGTGCTGTGCGGAAGATTGATTTATAGAGATCATAAATGTCATATGATCTGACTGCAATAACTGATCACATTACAAGGAAGGGATAGCTATAGTCATCACTGTAGCCGAGTACAGGACATATATTCATCACCCCATGTACGAGCAGGCTCTCTATAATTAAAAGGGTTTTCCTCGTTCTACTGTTTTCATCTATTATTCTTGTATTAGGAAATCATTCCATTTTTTTTTTTTAGTATACATGCTTTACAAATTCTGCTCCTAAACCTCTTTTATATTAATGCAGCCGGCCTCGTCTAGGAAAATAATCATTCCATAGTAATGACTCCCATGGAGCAACCCTACAGACAAAACAGTCGCGACCAGGACACACAGGTCAACCCTGGTACTCGGGTAACGGTAGTGTATGGAGGAGCAGAACTTCTCCAGTATTACTACCTCCAGCAGCGTCTTATCATGTGACCACCACACAGGTCATGTGACCCCTGGTATCCAGGTAACATTATTGTATGGAGGCACAGAACTACTCCAGTATTAATCCCTCCAGCAGCATCTGGTCAGGTCTATGGAGAAGGAGCTGCGTGTTCTTCTTTATCTCCTCGGTTTTTTTGACAGTTAAAAGGGTTTTACCTTGAAGTAAAAAGCCCTGCACACCTCGCTTGCAGCTAGCTAAAGGCTGACCTAGCTGGAGAATGAGGAGGGTGTGGCTTGCGTCTGTCCTCTTCATTTACTTCTATGGGAGCACACTCATTCTACTATATTCGAAACTCCCATAGAATTGAATGGGGAGGACGGCCGCAGGTGCCCCCTCTCATTCTTATGCACGGTCGGCTCGATGCATACGACTTCTTCAGGGCTTTCTACTTTGCGGTAAGACCCCTTTAAGTTTACGGACACCAGCATGACAACATCCCATAGAGACATTTATGTGTGTTGTCTTTTTAATGGCCAGCCTAATGAACAATATCACATCATGTGGGGTCAAAGAACAGTCGGCACTGCTTGAAGCTTGTTTAACAATCCACTCGTATGTGAAAACGTGCAATCCCCTCCATGTCATATAGTCGTACAGGTTGTGCTCAATGGGATAAACTGCAAGATATTAAAATTGCCGATGCGTGTTTACCTGTCATGTCAATTCTTGATCCGAAAGATGCAGCAGGAGCCCTACAGGGTGTGATCCTGCTGCAGCCAAAACGCATCCAAACATGTACCTAGGTGTTGGATGCGATTTACGCAGCACTTTGGAATGCGTTTTTGGATCCAAAAACCGATCCAACACACCGTGTGAACATAATCTTAGTTTACACTGAGTATTACAGTATTGAAAATATTGCCACTTTGTGTTCTAGTTTGTTATAATTCATAAAGGGGTAGCCTCGCTACATGAAATCCTCTTCTCTGGCAGCGATCCAGCCATGCATGTGAATGAGGAGGGCGGTGCCAGCAGCGTCCTCCTCATTCACTTCTATGGGAGTTCCGATAACAGGCGAGTGCAAGTACACATTGGAGTAAATGAGGAGGACGCTGCTAGCGCCGCCCTCCTCATTCACATGCATGGCTGGAAACTGCAAGCGGCCAGCGAAGAGGATTTCACCAAGGGAGACAACCCCTTTTAAGTGTTCTGCTTGCTGTTAGTGAATGGGACCATTTTTGTTTGCATGTAGAGTATTTTTACAGATTATATCAAGCACTGTTACAGCAGAAATGTAGCTGATTCCCCTTTTTCACTCTGGCACATTGCAACAAACCTCAGCTGTTCGAGCAAATCTTGAAAATCTGGAATTGAAACAGCTTATTGTAGAAAGGTGCAAGAAGTAGAATACCCCTACTAATCGAATATGCCATTAGACTATGGGCCACATGAATGAAAACTATCTAGCAGTAAGATTCTTTGTTGCCCATAGCAACCAATCGGAGCTCAGAGCACTACATAAAATGAAAGTTTGTTGTTATGGGCAACAAAGAGCGTCTAATAACGGTGTCCAATAAATATGTATTCTCTGTATTTGATAATGACTCATGCACTGTTGTATTTGCTCTGTTGCAGGTGGGCGTTCACACCAAAGCTTGGTTTATTGCTGGCATATTTGTGCTTCTGACCATACCAATCTCTCTCTGGGGAATTTTGCAGCATTTGGTCCACTACACGCAGCCGGAGCTGCAGAAGCCCATCATACGGTACTCTAGTCCTCTCATTTCAGGAATCTGCTTTGCACATCATTGTTCTATGATTTTTCCTAAGAGTCCTTTTTTGTCTCTCTCTGTAACAGCATTCTGTGGATGGTGCCCATTTACAGTGTAGACAGTGTAAGTATTGTTTGAAGCCTCTATGGATTCCAGACATTGCTGACGACCGTCCATGTGTCTCGTTACAGTAGAAGTAATTGTCATTTATTCATAAACATATTTATGGGTATTTAAAGAAGCATACATGTATATTGAAATTTATGCCAAATAAGATACTAAGGTACAATATGGACCCTTGTACAGGGTTGAGTCACATTATTATGCCACATCCTACGTTCCACGTCTGCCGTGCTTAGCTCATGAAGGAAGTCCTGGTTCTTGAGCTGGCTTGGTGGATATATAAAATGTGTGATAGGCTGTCTGCACACATCCCTCGTTGTCATGAGTAAAAGGGGATGGCAATGAGTAAAAGGGTGGCAATAGTTCTGAGATACTGTTCAAGTGCTAATGTAATTAAAGCGTATGTTACGTGGACACAATAATAATGTGACTCAACTGTGTGTTTAATATTATATATAAAAATATCTAAAAAAATACAATTCACATAATATAGTTATACATACAATAATATATGTATACAATACAGGTAATGTTGTGAAGAGGGAATAGATGCTAAAATTTCATTACCCTGCTATGGACTTACTTGAGAGGGTGGAGGAATAGTGTGCTTCTTTAAATAGTAGACTACAGTATAGAACGCATCAGGTACTTACTACTTGGGATATACATACGAAAGGGGCAATGCTATCTTAAAAACTTTGGGACCCTTGGCTATTCAGAGAATTGTGGTTCTGATTACTAATTCAAAATGGCTGATTCTCCATTGAAAACAGTGTTGCAGTAGCCGTGCTTTCTAAGTTGATGTTTATAGAAGTTTTAGAAACACTCGAAAAAGCAGTGCTCAGCTGTTTCTGTAATTGATACTGAATGTATAAAATTAACTTTTGTGTATAATTGAAACCAGAAGTTGCCATGTACTATATATAAAGACACATCTGCATGTTTTTCTCACTATCTGACATGAAATCAGAATAAACCTTACCTGTTTTAGGTCAATTAGGAACCAAAATTATTTATATTTGCCAAATGCCAGAATAATGAGAGAGAATTTTCTAAGGCATTTTTTTATTACTTTCTGCAAAGTCAAAAGTTTCCATACATTTCATTAGTATTTGGTAGCATTGTCCTTTAACTGTATGACTTGGGTCAAACATTTTGGAAATCCTTCCACAAGCTTCTCACAATAGTTGGTAGGAATTTTGGCCCATACCTCTTGATAGAACAGGTGTAACTGAGCCATGTTTGTGGGTTGCCTTGCTCGCACCTGCCTTTTTAGCTTTGCCCATACATTTTCAATAGTATTGAGATCAGGACTTTGTGATGGTCACTCCAAAACATTGACTTGGTTATTCTTAAGCCACTTTGTAACCAGCTTGGCAGTATGCTTCAGGTTATTGTCCATTTGGAAAACCCATTTCCACCCAAGCTTTAACTTCCTGGCTGATGTTTTGAGATGTTGCTTCAGCATTGCCACATAATCTTCTTTCCTCATGATGTCATCTATTTTGTGAAGTGCACCATTCCATACTGCAGCAAATCAACCCCACTGCATGATGCTGACATCCCCATGTTTCACAGTTGGGATGGTGTTCTTATGCTTCCAAGCTTCTCTAGTTTTCCTAAAGTAACGATGGTCAATATGGCCAAACAGTTAAATTTTAGTTTCGTTGCACCACAGGACATGTTCCTGTGTGCATTGGCAAACATTAATCTGGCTTTTATATGTTTCTTTTGGAGTAATGGCTTCTTCCTGGCAGAGTGGCCTTTCAGCCCACGTTGATACAGTACTCGTTTCACTGTGGATAATGAAACCATCTTACCAGCTTCTGCCAGTATCTTCACAAGGTATTTTGCTTTTGTTCTTGGGTTGATGTGCACATGTCGGACCAAAGCACGCTCATCTCTGAGACACAGAACTCTTCTCCTTGCTGAGCGGTATCATAGCTGGACATTCCCATCTTGTTTATACTTGCATATAATTGCTTGTACAGATGAATGAGGCAGCTTCAGGTATCTGGAAATTGCACCCAAGGATGATCCAGACTTGTGCAAGTTCACAATTCCCTTCCTGATATCTTGGGTGATTAGCAGTGTATTTCTGGTGTGCTTAAAAATATATCCACAGCTGTGTCTCTAACTCAGATGTTGCCAATAATCCTGTCAGAAGCTTCCAAAGACATGACATCATATGGGCTGTCCCAAATTGTATAAAGGCATAGTAATCCTAATCTCTGTAAACTTTTGACTTGGTAGAAAGTAATAAAAATGCCTTAAATTCTCTCATTATTCTGGCATTTTGCAAATATAAATAGTTTTGGTTCCTAATTGACCTAAACGGGTAAGGTTTATTCTGATTTCATGTCATATAGTGAGAAAAACACACGTGTCTTTTTATATAGTCTATGTAAACTTCTGGTTACAACTGTGTATGCAGTGTCATCAGTAATTTTGTTGATGAGGGATTTTCAATTAAATTATTTACTATCTTTGTATCTCTGTAAAATGCCTTTTCTTCTGTATTGCACTCCTATGCCTGTATCACAGTGGATTGCCTTGAAGTATCCTGACATTGCCATATACGTGGACACCTGCAGAGAGTGCTACGAAGCTTATGTGATCTACAATTTCATGATTTTCCTCTTGAACTATTTAACAAATCGTTGTCCTAATCTGGCACTGGTTCTTGAAGCTAAAGATCAGCAGAGACATCTACCTCCTCTGTGTTGTTTTCCACCCTGGCCTATGGGAGAGTAAGTACTTACCTGTGTGTTTTTATATAAAGTATGATAGGAATACTTATTACTGATGTTGTAGATATAGAAAAAAAAATTCTACTTTTGGAGGCGCTTTTCCTATTTAATTAGTGAATGATTTAACCCCTGAATCTGGAGGCCTGAAAAGCCCTCAATGGCCAGCTTAATTTTGTAGTTTTTGCCTCCTTCGGTTTCAACATAACTTTTTTTTTTTTTCTCTCTCTCTTAAGTGACGCAGTTGTATAAGGACTTTTATGCGAGAGAAGTTGTATTTTTGGGGGGCATAGTTTAAGTTTACAAATAAAGTAGTTTTCATTTATTTATATATTTTTTTAATTTTTTTTACACCATCCACATTTCACGCTAAATAACCTGTTAGACAAATTCTGCAGGTTAACGGTTGTGTAGATACCCAATATGTGTAGTTTTTTGGGGGGTTTTTTCTGTGTAATGTATGGACAATAACTTTTTTTTTTTATTAAATATTCATTTTTATGTATTTTTTTCTACACTTTTTGTGTTTTTTTACTTTTTTTTTAATCCCATTAAGGGATAACTATTTAACACTTTTTTTTTTGTTTTGTTTTACACTTAGCAATGTATTAAGATATGTGTCATACTGACATAGGTTGAGGTCAGGGTGGCACACACTGTGCCCTGACCACAGGCTTCCTATACAGACAGCCCTGGGGCCACTCTAGGTACCCAAGGCTGACTATACAGACTTTCCCTGGGCTCCATCGCATTACCGGGAGTCCCAATCACTCGATGGAGCAGGGGAATGTCCTTTGATCAAAGGATTAAGTATCGGAGGTTTCCTCCACTTTCTTTCGCATACAGAAACTGCTCTAGGAACAGAGCTGTTAACTATAGCTCTGTTCCTAGCACAACTGAAGCACTAGAAGCCGCAAAACCCCTATTTCTGAAGCAACATATTTTGAGTTCCCTGTAGAATGACCTGCACCACCTGCTATCAAAAGACGGTGGGCGGTCGTTAAGGAGGTTAAAGGGAAACTGTCATGAATATGCTATCTGATCTGCAGGCAGCTTGTTATAAAGCAGAAAGATCTGAGCTGATCTGAATCTTTTATTCCTTTAAATCCCTCCTTATTCTGTGCTAAGGAGTCCAGTAGGCGGTTTTATCAGCGATTGACAGCCTTTCTAATATGAGTGAACATAAAGAGATAATTGTCAGTCGCAGATAAGACCACCCACTGGACTCTAACCTAGAAGAGGCAGGAATTTAAATGAATATAATACAAGTTCTAAGGAATCCTTTCAAACAGAACTATGTATCAATCTACTCAGCTCTGTCTGCTCTATACAGGCCACCCACAGATCAGATTGCATTTTCAATGTGACAGGTTTCCTTTGTGTTTATTTTTAGGGCAGGGGTTTTTAAAATTCGCGGTTGTCTTCTTGTGGGGTTATCGTTAAATAAAGGAACATTAAAGGGCCCCCTTTGTAGGGGGGTTTATGCTTCCCCTATCCGGGAAAATCGGGTTTGAAAAGGGGGGCGATAAATTGAGCTTTATATGATTTGATGCCGAGAAAATCTGAAAAGTGAAACTAAAAGTAATACTTACCCCCAGCCACATACAGTGATTGATAATCTGCTCTGTACACACACCGATATAAGGAAACCTTATCCCACCCACATCACTTTATGTGGGGGGATAAGCAGAACTTCCACCTCTTTAGGGGGTTCCCTCAAAGGGTTTATTCTCCTTTTTTTCTTTTTTGTCATACAAACATAAATCTCGCAGAATTTAAATTTTTAAATTTTTCTATTATACCCTGCTCTCGGGGTACAATGAGAAATAAATGAAAAAAACCCCAATTTGGGAAATACAAATCTTTGGGGGAGAGGGGACCTCTTCCTATCCCGCAAAATGCCTCCCAATTTTAGGGGTAACCCTTGAAAATGAAATTACCCGTAGGGGGCCCAAAAAAAGGGGCCCTATCTAATAGACTGTCAGTTTGTTACTGGGAAAACACTAAAGGGGTTTTACGGAGTATAGCCAAAACATTTTTATAAGGCCCTTTAGAAAAATCGCTTATTTAAAACCCTTAAATGGGTAATTTGATGGTTTAAATTTAAAACCCTTTACTTGCAAATTTTTTCTCCTTTGGGTTTCCAAAAAGGGGGACTTTTTGGGGTGTTGCTCACATCATCACACACTGAGTCACTCCCCATAATAATGGCAGAACATCTCAAGCCTTCCTCTGCGCCCCTGCTTTTCCCCGGGCCCGCCCCCGCAAACTCTTCTTTAACCCTTTCCCCCATCCCCCAGCCTTCGCGCTGGGAACCTCTGTCTTCAGGCCGGCACAACCACTCTCCTTTACGCCGCTCTTGTCTTTTGCTGTCGGCCCCGGCACGGCAATTCTGTTCTTACTGCTCCCGTTTTTCAAACCACTCCCCAGCCGCCTCCAATGTAAAATACAGTACTGTATCCCTACCAAAATTTTCAAATTTTTAAAACCCTGTGTGGCATGCTGGCATTTGTAGCTGTCAGCATGCCACAGTAGCACTTGAGACACATCAAGGGAGGTGAAGTCTTCTAAACAGGTGCTCGCACAGCAAAAAAAAAAAAAGGTTTTTAAAAAAGGGGTTAACGCTTTTCCCGCACTATCCCAAAAATTAAAAAAAGCAAAAAAAAAGCCTTTAAATTACATTTTTAAAAAATTGTCGTAAATTTAAAGTTTTTACGAATTTTTTTTTTACAAAATTTTAAATTTTTGAACAAACCTACAGTTCCTATCCTGTTTTTATCCCGGAGACTGTTAATTTTCATATATGGTATTTCCCCTTCCCGTGTATTAAAAACTTAACATAATCTTGGGAAAATGCATTTTAAAACCCTTTTAAATTTAAAAAATACAAAAAAAAATGCAGAAATTTTTAAAAAGAAAGTTAATTTAATATATATATGTAAACAAAATTTTAAAAAAAAGGCCAACAAAAAAACCAAACCTACATAAAGCCTTACAAACAGAATAAAAAAAGTAAAAAACAAATTATTTATGCTACATTTTGCAAAAATTAAAATACTAAATCAGTTCAGATTTGCGTCTTCCCCCCCCCCCCCCCCCAATACAGGCAGTCCCCGACTTTTCAACGTTCCAAAATTACATTGTCCCCTAGTTCCAAAAAGAGTCTTAGGGGCATGCTGGGGTTGTTTGTTCCCTGTTCCCCCCCAAAAAAAGTAAATGTAGAAATACAAGCTCCCGCTTGCCACAGCAGGGACATGAGGTAAAAATGGGTGTTAGCTTTTATCATGGACACAAACAGTAAAAAAAATGGTAAAAAAAATTCCCCGCCCCTATTCAAAAACAAAAAAAAATTCATTTTTGTGGAGTTCCATTTTAATAAAAATACCTGTTCCGAATTTGCTTTAAAAAATTAACTTAAGAAAAACCTACAGTCCCTACCCCTGTTCAAAACCCGGGGGGAACTGCCTGTTTTTCTAAAAAAAAAAATTTAATAAAAAGTTATAGTAAGGTATATTTAGCTCAATGGGGCTACTGAAAACCATTATACAGCGCTTTTAAACCTCAAGATGGAAAAAATCACTTTCGAATGCGGAACGGGAAAAAAAATAATTTTTTCCCCAAAAAATTGGGGGTTTTGGAAAATTAAAGGCGGGGTTAACCCTCTCATAAAAATTGTTCAATTGTTTTTTCATTGTACATTAATTGCACAGAAGTGTTGTGTTTACCCATAAGAGAATCAACCTCTTGAGGTTGAAGTATTAGCACAGTAATTGGATGTATACAAGTGTTTGCAATGCTGTGATGGCGATAATGAATTGTGAGGATGACACTGTAATAATGTATGTGACCTCTCTTGCAGTGTGCTATTGTTTCGATGTAAATTGGGTGTGCTCCAGTATACAGTGGTTCGACCTGTTACCACCATAATTGCTTTGTAAGTATATGATGCAGTATTAGTAGTGCGTGCTTGTCTTGTTTAGACTGATGTATTTGATCTGCTCTATTTTGTAAAAGTTCAATTAACCTATATAAATGTAAACACCATAAGGCTTTTGTGGAAAGTCTAGTGATGACTAGAATGCTGAGCTCGCACAATGGATTCTTCTGTCAGGGAAATTCCCCTTTTTATTGGGGTAACCTGGTCTAGGCCCCGCAAAAATGCCCGACATGGGCCCGTTTTTTTAAATTTTTTAGCATAAATGATTTCAGATTTTGTGTTTAAAATTCCCCACTGTGAAGTGTAGGTGGATTCCCATTGAAAACTATGGGATGGCGATACCACACAATTTTTTTTTTTTGTTTTTTTTAATTTAAATATTTTTAGTCAATGTTTTTTGTACATTAAAAAAACCAAAAAAAAAAGCACCAACAAAAGGAGATCCCCTCCAAAGCCCTGCTAGTTTGAGAGGGGATCCCGTACATTAATATAGTAAAAGGGGAGGGAAAAGAATTTAAGAAAACCCTATTTCTGGGTTTTCCCTTTTTTCAGACAGATGTGTAATATTTGGCCTTTTGTAGTTTCATAATAAACAGAATTAGGGCAAATTCTTTCCCAAAATTTAAAAACATAACCATAAGAGGTAAGAAAAAAAGTTGTCCTAGATTAGCGTACCAACTCTCTAGATGCTTTAACCCCATTTATTCTTTTCCGGGGGTATAGGGCCCTTGGGCCCCCGGCCCGGGTTTGCGGTTTGGAAAATTTTAGAGGTTTTCGGTTTGCCCAAAAACCCTCTGAAAAACCAGCCTCAAACAAGCACAATGGGCCCTTTTTTTGGGAAAAACCCCCCAGCAGGGAGTCGTAGGAGGCACACAAAAAAGGGGCAAATACCCGGGCGGATAAATGACCGATAGTTGTCCTCTGCCGAGGGGACATGCCCCTTATGACTCAATTTTTGTGATTAAAAACCCTTTTCTTGGCCCTAATTTTCCCTTTGGATACCCCCCCCCCCCCCCCCCCCCCCCCCCCCCCCCCCCCCTTCCCCCCCCCCCCCCCCCCCCCCCCGGGACCCCCCCCCCCCCCCCCCCCCCCGCCCCCCCCCCCCCCTTGATTTCTTTTTAAATTCCCGAAATTTTCTGACCCCCACCATCTAGCCAGTGTTGGGCTTTCAATTTCCTTGCGAGGTTAAAAGCGTGCACTTTCCATCTTCACTTGCCCAGGAAAACCCGTGCCCCACAAATGGTGCAGTTTAAATCAGGGGGGTAGACTTTAAAACCCCCCCCTTAATGGTCCCAAATTTCCCCCCAAATTTCCCCAAACTATGTAGAGGGGCCGAAAGTGAAGCTTGACATTTATGTTCCAGTAATCCCTATTTAAGTACAAAATTTTGGTTTTGAATCGGATACAGCTGGATATTACTTTTTGCACCTAATTTAGAGAAAAATTTTTGGAAAAATCGTTTTAAAAAAAAGTAAATTTCCCCTGGTTTTCCTCTTTGGGGGGTTTTCATTTCCCCCTCACTTCTCCTTTCGCCTAAAACGGAATTGAAGCAAAAAAAATGTCAAGTCCCGAAAAAAAACACGTAAAATACCCCGGCCCCAAAAGGAAATCTTTCCAAACTTTTACATCTTTTCATTTTTCAATAGCAGTATTTCAATGCCCCACACTGCAAAGACAACATGACGAAACTGAAGAGATTTATAAAAGTCAGAGTGAAAAGGGGAAATGGGTAAATCATAAAGTTTAAGAAAAAAAAGGAAACCAAAGGCTTCCTGGTTCCCCCAAAAGTTTTTTTTTAAAAATTCAACGTTCCCCTTTACTCCTCAGGAGTCCAAACCCTCCAGAAAAAATATATTGGACAAAGATGGATTATCCCATATGGGAGTGTACTGAGTTACCCCTACAATGCCTTGTATCGCTTTAATTTCCACCATACTTGATGCAGTAATTGTAATGTTGGAGCACAGCACAATACAGTTTTACATTTACAGGCATCTAAGGATTCAAACAAGAAATCTCTATGAAAATCATGGTTTAATAGTGTTCTTTGTGGGTCTCATCTGGTCCCCTCCCACTCACTAAAATGCTGTACTTGTGGTGCTAAAAAACAAATTCAAGGATTGGGGACCGCTAGTCTCCCCTCCTTGTTCATTTGGAGAATTTCCAGACGAATATGCACAGGTCGGCTCCTCCAAATCAGTCTTCTTAATATTTGACTAATCCTAAAAAAGTATAAGAGAAATGCAAACTGGGGAGTTGTGTTATAAATATATATAATATATATATATAAAATATATATATTTTACATATATATATATATATATATATTTTAAAATTTTTAAAATCTATATATTTATATTATATATTATAATATATATCATAATATTATAATCACAACTCCCCAGTTTGCATTAGGATTAGTTAATTCTATATCCTGGATTATCCACAGGTAACTGGACATTAAAAAAATTACGCTGTAGAGCGTTCCAGAATAAATCCGGATTGATGAGTGGACAATAGATGAAATAACTAAAGACCATCCAGAGGCCATTTCCTTAGGTAGAATTTTTATATGGGATGATACACATCCGGTAGAAGAGGGTGTTTCTCTGGTTTTAGTAAGGGTATGTTCACACGGCGTAATTGTGGGGCGCATTTCGGTGCGTAATTGCGCTTCACTACACCCAAAATCCCCCACCCCATCCCCCTGCAATTATGGTAATTCATAGCTCTCATATTGAGCTATGATTTACAACAGTCTCCTCCAACATGTATTGAACGCTGGAGGAAAGAAGGGACATGTCACTTCTTCCCAGCGCTCGGGCCCCGAATAAAACACCCCTTTCCCCCGAGTTTTCCGGGGCCCCTCCAGCCCGAAATGGCCCTTTAGCTGCATGTGCGCCCGCTGGACGCACACACACCCGGGGGGGCTTCTGCGGAGCGGGAAGGCGAGCGCTCCCTCCCCCGGGCAAAAGGTGTGGGACCCCCCAGGTCCGACACCGGGGGAAAGGGCCGCCAGGTCCTCCGCGCGGGAGGCCCCCGCCGGGGCCCCCGTGCGCCTCACCCGACAGGTCGCGATGACATCACTTTCATCGCTACGCTGCCGGTCCTCGGGGCGACAGCGGTCATGGGCCCCCGTGGGGCTCGAGGTCCCTTCCCCCGGGGAGGAGGGGCGGGGCTGAAGGGGAGGGGCCCGCGCTCGCCGGGGGGATTTAAAGGGTTGAGTTTTAAATTTTGTTTTTTTTAAAAGCGTTTACCTCCCTTCGGGGCCCCCTTATAATCCCCTGTCCCCTAAAATCCCTGCCTGTAGACCCCATTTTCCCTCCCTTTGGTGCCCAATAATGCCTCCCTTTTTGGCCCCCTCCCCCTGTCTGTGGCCCCATTTACTGCCTGTGCCTCCTTCCAAACTGCCTGTGGCCCCCTTACCCCTGCCTGGGGCCCCCATATCCCTGGGGCCCCCCATTCCCTGCCTGGGGCCCCCTTAAACTCTCCTTTTCCCCCTTTACCCCTTTCCTTTTTCCCCCAAAACCCTCCTTTGGCCCAAAAAATATTTTTTCCCCCCCTATCCCCTTTCCCCAAATGCCCCCCCTAACTTTTCCCCCCCCCCCCCCCCCCCCCCCCCCCCCCACCCTTCCCCTGTGGGCCCCATACCACTCCCTGGGGCCCCTTTATCCCTGCCTGGGGGGCCCCCTTATCCCTGCCTGTGGCCCCCCCATATCCCTGCCTGTGGCCCCCATTCCCTCCCCCTGTGGCCCCCATACCCCTCCCTTTTGGGCCCCCATATCCCTCCCTTTTCCCCCCTATAATGGCTGCTGTGGCCCCCTATCCTGGGCCCCATAAAACCCCCCCCCCGGGCCCCCCTTTTACCCCTGTCTGTGCCCCTTTTAATCCCTTCCCTTTGGGCCCCTAAAATCCCGGGCCTGTGGCCCCCTTATAATCCCTGCCTGGGGCCCCCTTTTAAACCCTCCCTTTGGCCCCTAAAATCCCTGCTGGGGCCCCCTATAACCCCGGGCCTGGGGCCCCCTATAATCCCTGCCTGTGGCCTTAAAACCCCTCCCTGGGGCCCCCCATTTCCCTGCCTGTGGCCCCATGGTCCCCGTCCCCTATAAGGGCCGCCTGTGGCCCCCAATATCCCTCCGGGCCCTATAAGGGCCCCTTTCCCCCTGTGGCCCCTAAAACCCTGCCTGGGGCCCCCTTTTAATTTGCCTGCCTGGGGCCCCCTAAAATTTGCCTCCTGTGGCCCCCATACCCCTGCCTGGGGGGCCCCTATAATCCCTGCCTGTGGCCCCCATATCCTCCCTTTTGGGGCCCCCCATATACGGCCTCAGTGCCCATATACTGCCTCAGTGCCCCTATTTTTCCCTTTTTTGGGGCCCCCTTTTATATCCCCTCAGTGCCCCCTATACTCCCTTCAGTCCCCCTATTTTCCTTCTTGTGGCCCCTTTTTATAAGCTCAGTCCCCCAAATACTGCCCCCTTTTGTGGCCCCTTTTTTTTAAAACCCCTGCCTTTTTTTTTGTTGGGCCCCCCTATACTTGCCTCAGTGCCCCCATATATGCCTCAGTCCCCCCTATATATTTGCCTGTCCCCCCCTTATACTGCCGTGGCCCCATAAAACCTGCCCTGTGGCCCCATAAAATGCTTAATTTGCCCCTAAAATACCTAATTTGAGGGGATGCTTAAAACCTTAAAGGGAAATTAAAAATTGCGGGAAAAATTGTGAGGTTTCCCTTAAGATATTTGTATCCAAATCCTCAGGGACAAGAAATTGGGGGGGGGAGCAATCAGCCTGGGTGTGACCGGATGGGAAAAAGGGGGGAAAAGTGAAGACGCTGTTTCAAAAAAGGAGTCTCCGGTGAGTTACTAAATTTTAACTGCAGGTAATCATTTATTTTTCTGCGGTCTACATACAAATTGTATCTACCCCCTATTGGGGTCACTGTTGGGGTTCTTTACATTCCCCCGCGTCGTGAAACACTGGTTCTCCCACTATCTGGTTCCCTGTTTTTGGCGGTTGGTTTTTTATGTAACCCAAAAGCCGGGTTTGTACAGTGAGGGTTTAAAGGGTTGGGGGTCGCGTGTCGGTCGGGGTCTGGAAAGGTTTTATTTGACCCCTTAAAAGTAGAAATGTTTTGGGCCCTTGGTTTTGTAGGAGGGGTTTTAGTCAAAATCATTTTTCCTGGTCATTTGCTCCATGTATCGGTTTTTTTATTTGGTGACTGTTTGGGGGTTATTGTCATATAAAAGGTTTGAGAATTCTAAAAAAAGTAAATTTGTCTTTTGGTAAATTTTTATGTCAGTGATTTGTTAAAGGGAGGGAGGGGTTTTCTGTGTGGAATGTCCCGAATTAGTGACAGGAACACAAGGTTTTTCTCTGAAAAAAAACGACCCACAGTTAACAATAAAGGCGTAAAAAAATGTCGTGTAAAACCCCGGCCCCTACCCAGAAAAAACAAAAAGGGCCCGGCCCCGGATGTTTTAGGCCCCTAGCAACGCCCCTGTTCCCAGCGTTTACGTGCCAAGGGATAATAGAAGTCTATGGGGCTGCCCCCTTGCAATTTAGAAGTACGCGTGGACTTCTAAAACACCTGCCATAATGCACAATACGCCGCAAATAAAAAACCCTTTTTGAGACTACAACTGTTTTTATACATGTTAAAGCAAAAGCAAAATCTTTGAAATCCTCTTACAAATTTTTTAATTGGGAAAAGTAAAACCCCCCCCATTTTTTTTTTATTATATTTTCTTGGAAAAGGCATCACCTAGATTTTTCCCTACGGTTTTTTTAGACCCCAAAATACTAGAATTTCCTATTCAATAACCATTCTAGAGCATCTTTCCTTAAATCTCTGTTGTGTGGTTCCCCTGTTATTCCTTCTATATATTTATTACTAATCTGTCAAATGGGTGTTACCAATTGGGGGGGTGACCCTGCACAGTCTGGCTTTGTCCAATCAGTGCTGACATAGCCAGTGTGTACAGGAACTCGCCCCTTTCAAAGCTTAGTGGAAACACTATTGACGGGTTTTTGCAAAACAGAGTTATAAAAAATCCCCGAAAAAAGTTGTTTCACAGATAACAGAGGTATTTACTAAAAAAGATATTTTAGGTTTATCATGGTCCCCTTTACGGGGGTCCCACCCCACTTTGATGGGTATTTAAAGCCTATGGGGGCCCCAAACCCGTCTCGGGGAAGGCGCTCGTGTGTCTATCTGGGGAAGAGCCAGTCGCGCATGCGCGCAACTCTCCGTTCTGTTCTATGGGATTTCCGAGCATAGTTGAGCGGTGTGTTTGGCTGGACTCCGATCTCCCATAGAACAGAATGGAGAGTCTTTGTATGCATTCCTGATTTTGAATTAAAAACTGAATCAGAAAAGAATATGCACATAATAGATGTTTTCACCCTGTATAGCACAAAGAGAGATTTCCTGAACAAATCACTTTTTTACGATTTAAGGCAATGTTCACACGATGTAATTACAGGGCGTAATTACGCCACGCAATTACGCCGGCGTTCAGGAGAGCCAGCAGCTCGCCGCCCCCTTGGACATTTATTACTAGCGGCGCATATTAACATGTCGCGTATCTCCTCGCTCGTCGTATTGTGCGAGCAGGGAGAGGAGGCGTAATCCATAGTTCTCTATGAGAACTGTAGATTACCATAATGACTGGGACGTATCTCGCCCCGTATTTAGCGCAGTACATCGCGAGATACGTCCCTTTTTAAGCCGTGTGAACATGGCCAAACAGTGGGTGCACAGTAATATGGTTTTTAATAAACCCATGTCATGAAGAGGTATGAATATGATAAATAACTAACATTAGATTTTCTTCTGTTTTATGCAGGATTTGTCAGCTGGCTGGTATCTATGGTGAAGGAGATTTTGATCTAAAAAACGCGTGGACTTACTTGGTGATAATTAACAATGCCTCACAATTGGTAAGTGATAGACAAAACTGTAAGATTTAAAAGATATACTTACCATGTTTTTTGTGAAATACATTTTTACTCGTCCATTGAAGGATATTGCTGACCATGCGTTTACTAATACTGTTAAGATTTTAGCTAGATTTTCAGACTTTGTGGCTGTGTCAGGATTATACATGTTATCTGATATTGGTTATATCAGTATTGGGCGTTTCTGGTGATCCTAAACATAAAAATTGCCATATGTTTTTAATTTAAAGGGGATTACAATGTGTTAGTAATTTAAAGCAGAAGCCAAAGTTTGGCAACTAGTGCACAAGCCATGATCAGTTCCCCTAATAGAGGCTGAACTCGGAGATTATATTGCTTTCTAAGGTTTCATTTGGCATTGGTCATTGGAAATGGCTGTATAATTGTTGCCAGGACTCAAAGATGCAGCATGTTTCCCCCACCTCCCCCCACTCATACTGATGACGGACAGCCTTTATGTATGTGTTGAGTTGTCAATCACTTGGTGTTAATGGGGCAAGCAAGAACCTATACACTAATCGGCCATATCATTAAAACTAGGAAGAAAGTAAATAATGTTTCTCGTCCTGTGACAGTGGCATCGGTTATTGAAGTGAAATATATTAAGCAGAAAGTGGACAGTGTTTAGAAATTTATGTAATAGAAGCAGGCTTAAAGGGGTTGTCTCACATATAAAAAACACACGAAACCAGCTCACCTCTATATCGCTGTTCAGCAGTGGTCAATGTTATTCCATAGCAACCATGTGCTCAAATCCGCGTTCCATGAGACGTACAAAACTTGGTTAGTAGAGCAAAAGATGGATTGGCACCAAGAATGTTGCTAAGATTCAAAGTCCATTTATTAGAAAACAACGAAATGCTGGAAGTGCCACAAACAAACGAATAAATGTGCAAGGGGCTCGCCACCCCTCTGGTCGTTCCTCTTGCACATTTATTCGTTTGTTTGTGGCACTTCCAGCATTTCGTTGTTTTCTAATAAATGGACTTTGAATCTTAGCAACATTCTTGGTGCCAATCCATATTTTGCTCTACTTTAAAGGGGTTGTCTCACTACATCGATTCATCATACCTTAGTCCTGTTTTCTCAGTTTCATTTTTTAATTCAGAGGCATGTCTGCTGGCTTCTACTGGCCTGCAGTGCGAGCTGCTGAGGACACCAGGTCTGTAGCTATAGCGACCTGAGGAGCTGATGCAGTCTGTACAAGAGCAGATATCTAGGAATAGGTAGGACACTGTTCATGGACATATATTGCAAAGTGACTTGTTTTTGCAACATCTTCAACATAAAAAGCAATCTTTGTAGTAAGACAACCCCTTTAAGGATCAGTGTTTTTGGGAAGAAACAATTTGTGATCACTAAATGATTGAGGCTAAGTATCTCCAAAAGGGTAAATTTTGTGGGATGTTCCTGGTATGGGCGAGGTGGGGTAACTTTCGCTCCCCATGTGAAAAAACCTTTTAAGAAAAATCCGACCACTGGCATTGCTTATACTTGTAAGAGGCGACTGCTCCACAGATTGAGTGACACAGACCTTTATTGTTAATAACCAAAAAACCTTCAATTTCTTCACTTAAGTGGATTCATGCGTGACGGTTGCAGAATGTACGATCTGGCTTTGTGGTTGCAATATAAACTTGGTAACACAAACTGTTTCTGAATAGTCCTTTACGGGGGCAATGTAATGCTCCAAAAGTTAATCTGGTTGCGCCCAAAGTGACTTTCTACTTGTCACCGTGAAGGGCTACTCCTTGCCAAAGGCCACTTGATTGTGTTTTTTATATGAAGTTTTGATGTCATTTTGTTTAGATCTGCCCTATGGCCAACACAGTTCACATCCAAGTCCTTTGTATAAAGGGATACAGTCACTACCTCAGTAGTACAA
Organism: Phyllomedusa bahiana; assembly: GCA_025379985.1. Lineage (NCBI taxonomy): Eukaryota > Metazoa > Chordata > Amphibia > Anura > Hylidae > Phyllomedusa > Phyllomedusa bahiana. Next base: position 314,241 of record JAODAL010000219.1, on the reverse strand, counting down.
AAGCAGTAACTTTACACATTTTAATGAGCACTTTATAATGTCTAACTTCCCCCATGGTGGATCTGCAGGGAACATATCGCCAAATGTTCCCACCAATTACATCAGTGGGGGGACTACTTTTTTTTCAACAGACTTTCTAACAAATTGGGATTACCCTAAGTGGAGAACCCCTTTAATTTCGTCATTGCTGTGAGCAGGTGGAGAGATTATTCTTACTTCCTAACTAACCTCCAGTGAAACGGGTGGATCTATCAACATCTGATTTTCACCATTCTGTTCTCTTTGCAGGAATTTATGTTCAGGCTCCTCCCTAGGCCGTAGAGTAGCCAGTCATTTTCATTGATCAATGGGCATCCTATACTGTGCTCGCTACTGCCTCACTGTTCCTACTGTCTCAGTGTTGGCTTCCAAAGATTAGCAGTTTGTTACAGATTCTCTCTTCATCTGCTTGCTGAGCAGGCCTGGCTGACTTGACTATGATTACCTGGGTCTCAACCTATCCTCGCAGCTCAACTTTTCTAGGGCTATGGTCGCTTCCTTCCTACCCAATGACAGACTCCTCTGTGGTGGACATACCTAATTAGCCCATAAGATGCTTCCTTACCCAATGACAGACTCCTCTGTGGTTGGACATACCTAGATTAGGCCCCTAAGATGCCTTACCTTAACCCCAATGACAGACTCCTCTGTAGTTGGACATACCTAGATTAGGCCCCTAAGATGCCTTACTTAACCTCATGACGACTCCCTGTATGGACCATACTAGATAGGCCCAAGATGCACATGAGGACATTTGTCGTCCTCTCTCTTGCCAGCGCCAAAGCACTTGCAATCAAGGACTTTTAAGCATCACAATCAACAATCCGGATTGGTCATCACTTTCATTGGTTCCTGTCCGCATTAGGGTTCACTATCTAAAGTCCATATTTACCTATTGGTATGTTTTATGTTGTGGTTTTTTTTTTTTTGTTTTTTTTTTTCTCCTTTTTTCCCTTTCTGTTGGTGGTGGGGGGAGGAGTGTGAGGAAAACCGGAGGACCCGGAGGAAACCCAAACAAACATAGGAAGAACATACAAACTTTTTGCAAATGTTGTCCTTGGTGGGATTTAAATACAGGATGGCAGTGGTGCAAGGCAGCAGTGCTAACCACTCAGTCACTATGCTGCCGCAGAATACTTGGTTTCCTTAGAGTTAGGGTATGTTCACACGGCTTATTTTGGGACTCATTTCGCCGCATATTTCGCGGCGTACAAGCGAAATGCGCCCCACTCGTTACGTTAATCCACAGTTCTCATAGAGATCTATGGATTATGCCTCCTCTCCCTGGCTGTAGAATACAATCGTATTGTACACCCCGGGAGGTAAGCGACATGTCTCTTATTCACATCGCTTTTGCGGCACTAGTAACACATGTCTATGGGGCCAGCAGACTAACGCCCCCTCCCCTCCCCCCGCGTCACGGGCGTATGCGCCAATCAGCATGACTCCGCAAACACCCGGTGTGACTGCGGGGCTTACAGTACGCCCCGCAATTAAGCCATGTGAACTTACCCTTAGAGTGCAGTCCAAACTTCTTGATAACCTATTAACAGTTCAACTTTGTACTCAACCATTTGTCTGTCTGACCATTTTTATTTTCTAGTTTGCTATGTACTGTCTTGTCCTGTTCTACAAAGTGCTGAAGGAAGAATTGAATCCTACTCAACCAGTTGGCAAATTTCTGTGTGTGAAGATGGTCGTCTTTGTTTCTTTTTGGTATGTGTGACTTTAGTTATTGAAACTTCTATACTATATTAACTAAGTAGGATGAAGCAGGTTTTTATGGTATTTATTTTAAGATTATGTAGCAATCCCCAAGTCACTTAGCCTTGCAATGTGAAAAGAATTCAAGTCATGCCAGTTTAGGTCATCTGCTGACAGCTGTTTCATGTGTTGCTCCTTCATCGGTGCAGACTAGAACTTACTGGATGGCTTGGTGAGTGGCGTTGAGTGTGGCTCAGAAAGGGTAATGTATCTCATTGGGGAGAAGCACCATGTCGGTGTGTGAGGATTTAAAGGGAACCTGTGACATAGATTATGTCCCCCTTGCTGAGGACAGCACAAGGTAGTGTCAGACCTGCTGTTTCCAGCACTGTGCCCCTTACTCTGTAAGATACAGCAGTTTTAGAGCATTTACCCCTTAAATCTTATTCATGAGCAGGTGTTAGCTCCACCCACCAAAGGCTAGCCCCGCCCACCTGGCAGTTATTCACATGTTTCTACCTAATCAAAGTAATAGGTTTATCAGTTGAGGTGGGCGGGGCTAGCCTCAGATGGGCGGGGTTTCAAAAAAACTGACTCTTTGAATGACTCTTCTGGCTGAAAACTGCAGATTTGAGCATTAAATATACGAAAACTACAGCATCTTACAGAATAAGGGAAACAGCGCTGGAAACAGCAGGTCTGACACTGGCTTGTGCTGTCCTCAGCCAGGGGGGCAAAAACTATGTGACAGGTTCTCTTTAATATCTTTTACACCTCACTGGGTATTTACATATTTCATAAAGCTTATATGAAGAGAGCTGAACTTTCCAGTTCCCTTCACTGAGCCTTAATTTACTAAGCGTTAAACACACACTGACATGGTTCTTCTCCCCAGTGAGATGTTACCCCTTCTGAGCCACACTCGGCGTCTCATCTTGCCTGCCAGCGAGTTCTACTCTGCACTGATGAAAGGTCAACACCCCGAAACAGCTGTCTGCAGATGAACTAAACTGGCATGGCTTGAAGCCTTTTCACATTACAAGGCTCAGCATGTCGCATGTGATTTGAGGATTGCTACACCCAATAGAGGTTGCTGGAGCTTTCAGCTCTCTTCCCTTAAGCCTTTTTGAAGTGTGCAAATACCCAGTGGGGTGTAAAAGATGTTAAATCCTCACACACCAACATTGTCTTTTCTGCAATGAGATACCTTACCCCTTCCAAGATTAGTTGGATCATATATGAAGGCCAGTGTACCAGCTGAGCATTATATCAGTTTGAAATGGTAGAATCCCCTTTATTTCCCTTCACAGTGTCGAACTGTTAGGCCTCGTTCACACGGCTTATTTCTCCACGGATTGGCGCCGTACTCCGCTCCGGATTTGCGCTGCAGTACGGCGCCAATCCGTCGGAGTAATTACGGTAATCCACTGTTCTCATAGAGAACAGTGGATTCCGTCGCTCCTCCCCGCTCGGCGAATCCGCCGCGGGGGAGAAAGTGACATGCACATTATTTACGGCGCGTACGCGCCGTAGATAATGACAGTCTATGGGGCCGGGGAGCGCCGCTCCGGCTCCGTCCCGCCCCTTATTCACGCCGGATTTGCAAGCGCAATCCGGCTCACAAATCCGCCGTGAATAAGCCGTGTGAACGAGGCCTTAGACTGAATACAGCGGTGTCGCCAGGGAAAGTGGCATAGAGTAACTCGGTTGTATGATGCATTGGTAGGTCATGCTTACTGCAGCATGGATGAAGGCGTTTCATTTGAGAAAATTGCAGCACACTAAAAAAAAAAAAAAAGGACATAACTGCATTGATACCTGACTCGCAGTGAGTGGTAATATTTCCCAAGTCCGTTATTGGCAATATAAAGATAAATCAGAAGAAGATACTACACCTGTAATAATAGATCTAAATAGGCCACAGCTGAAGACTATTTCGACATCAGAAGACCCTCTGTGCTATGCAGGCAATCAATAATGAGCATGGCGTAATCAAACAAGGGGTCTGCTATTGATGTTGCAAAGAAATCGTGGTAATGCAGTTACCCAGAATTCATGGTTGGTCAGGCAGCCGCCTTCACTTTTTGGTGTTCCTGATAGAATTTTAATGCTCTTGTAAAACAAATCATGTCTTTATTTCTTCTAGGCAAGCTGTATTGATTGCTCTCATGGTGAAAGTTGGAATCATTTCTGACAAACATCTTTGGGACTGGAAAAATGTCAAAGATGTTGCTACAGTCCTTTTATCCGAGGTAAATGATATTTGGTAAGATACCTCAGTCTGTAATTTCTAGAGGTGTAATATGATTAAAAAGTAAGTATCAGGACATATATTTAAAAAAAAACAAGGTTAAAGGGTTAGAAATAGCTTAAGGGATGCGATCACGTACGGCAAGACAAATACGGTTGATTTATCGCCCGTATTAGTCCGGTTTGGTGTTGCAGTTCACACAGAAAGCCGCGGGGAGGTGGGTGTGGGGGCGTTGGCTTATCTCAGCGATGAGCAGAGAAAAGCCTTCCCCTCTGGCATTAACAAGTACATATTCTGTCCGAAAAGTAGACGTAAGATTGTGCTTGTAAATGTTATTTGCTTGCGTAAAAACCGCCGATGGAAAAAACGCTGCGCACGGGGTTTTTCCATAGAGCACGCATTGGTTTCTCATTTTCGGCCGTGGTTTTTTCAGTGCGTCCTTGCAAACTGAAAAAACGGCCGAAAACCCGTGCCGTGGGGACATGCCCTAACAGTTGGTCGGAGATTCTAAAAATATAAAGGATAGAATTTAACAACTCTGTTTACAAATGGCAGCCTGAAAAACCGCCATCTTTCAGGATAGTATACCAGCCTACAATAACCTTCTTGTGCATTCCACCATAATACAGACATCTCTGTCCATCACCTTCTGTCTCCCCCTTCTCCATTGTAGATTGTAAGCTCTCTCAGGCAGGTTCCTCTTCCGTATCAGTTTGTCACTTAGTGTTATTGTATTGGTCTTATTTTATGAACCTAACCCTCCTGGCTTGTACAGATTCTCTATTTGCATTTATATTGTAAGAATAAGAGTACAGATAGTTCACGGTTCCAGGTTTACAGTTAGCAGTACTAATAATGGGCGATGGGGCTAGATCTGAAAAGTGATGCAGTTTCGCCTCAAAGAGATCCAAAGACACCATGAATGTATTGGGAGTCTTGCTCTTCTGACAGATTTATTCAAGAGCAAAATTTCTTCAGCGCTAAAGATTTGGTTAACTTTTTCCATCCAATTATGGATACAGGGCATCTCTTAGTTGGCAGAGTGTCTGGCAGCTCCCAGGAGGAGACAGTTTAGCTAGCTCATGGCATGGCTAGAGGACTTTGGTAGGAGAGAGAACAGCACGATGACTGGGTCTTAAGTAAGATGAATGCAACATGTTTTATCACAATAACCAAGAAAATAGGGATAACAATATAAAAATGTGAGTACTTTATCATGAGCAGTACACTGTCATATCAGAAGACAGATGCCTCTGGAAATTGTAAATGGTTTGGACAGTAACTGGGTATTTTTTGTTGTGTAAACTCTTTAAGGACCACCAAGCATAAAATCCTAATAAAGAAAAATGAACCGCAAATAAAACCTCATGTAGTATCCTTATGTCCCTCAATACTGCTTTGCCTGTTATCCCAATTGTAAAACATGACAAATAAAACCGGAAATCAGCCATGCCCCTCCGTTTTAAACTAGGCCACATAAGCCAGAAAGTTTAGGAGAAAGGGCTGAGTTTGGGTCTTATACTTATTGTGTACACAATGAGCTTGTGCTGAAAGTAATCTGAGTTATCAATTGTGAAGAAATGTATGTTGGAAAGTGGAAGTTTAACCGACTGTTTGCGGCAGCAGCAGTGACGTACAGTGCTACAGCACAACTCCTTTTTGTCAGTAGAAGTCTTAGACCCATATATTGTTAAATACTAAATAGACCCATTTATAAAATAAGGTAGGGTGAAATAAGAAATTAAATTGAAATACACTGCAGCATACTGTACAATCATTACAATCGAACACATTTCAAAGTTCCCTAGGTTGCGGGGGGGGGGCTAAAATGAAAGTAAAGTAGTTTTTTAACAATATGGGAAAACAAAAATTCCATTTGTCATAATTGGTATCGCCGCATCTCTAAAAGCCTGGTCTGACACAAGATCATGTTATTTTTCGTTAAAAAGTGGAAACTACAAAAAAAATACCCAGCACCAGAATTGTGTGCTGGAGGATAATCTTGCCTCCCACTACATCTTACCCTTAAAATAATGGGCCTTCATGTGGGTCCGACAGCAGAAAAATAAGAACTTTATTGGTCTCAGAAATGACGATATAAAGCAATAAAAAAAAGGTTCTGTTTTTTGGTTTTTTTTTTTTTTTTTTAAAAAAGCAGTAAGGGTCCATCCACACAACAAGCATTTACAGTCAGAAAAACATGTGGATTCGGATTTTTAGAAAACCGATAAAAAGATCGATGTGAAACCCGACCCCAGAGACCCTCCAAGTAGTCCACAACTCTGATTTTCTGAGGTCATATTGCAGAACAACTTAGAACTTGTATTCCACGTCAGGAAACACATCCCAAACATTTATTTTTGTCGTATCTGCATACAGATGAATGGCTGTAAATCCAGCAGAAAAAAGGCATAAAATACATGTTGAAAACCACATTGTCAGGCGCAGTTTTCAACAGTAGAATCTGACAAGTATTCTGTATTTGTGTCTTGTGGACTTTCAATCTTAAAGTATGACTGAAACTAATATCAAAATCTCGTATCATCACCGGAACGCCTCCAACCCACCCAACAACGATTTGTCATTTATGCCACCCAGTAAAAACAACCTTCCCCACCCCCTGAAAAAAAAATTGTGCAGTTGCTTTTTTTTTTCCTAATTCTGCCCCACAGATATATTTTTTAAAAAAATGTACAAACTTTATATGGTGTATTAAATTCTACCATTGAAATAAAACAACTTGTTCGTCAAATTACACGCCATTATCTCTGTTTATTAAAAATTAAAAATAATGTTTGGGCTCTTTAAACGCTGGGATAACCGAAAATTTTAAAATGGGGGGGGGAGAATGAAGATTGGTTGGGGCCCGTCATGTACCACTCCCCAGCCTTTAGGGGGCCCATGTAATGGAGCGATTTTTTTTCCATTGCACTCCCCTCTCACTCAGTGGCAAATAAAGCATAATCACCCCCCAAAAACAGTTCCGACCCCAAAAAGATATCCCTCCCACCCCCGTCCTTTAAAATAATCCAAAAAAAAGAAATCAAGGGAAGGACTCTATAAAAAAAATATTTAAAAAACACTTAGGTCCCCTCACTGCTTCTACAGTACGGGTTAAAAAACACTTCTTCAAGGTAAGGGTCTTTGCAGCAACAAGAACTAACTATTAATTTTTTTTTTTATTTTAATAGAAAGGGGGTAAATGCTTAAAAAAAAAAAATACAATAACAATGAATTTTAAAAACTTAACAAACAGTTATAAAATCAAAGGGAAAAACTTTAAAAATCCTTAAAATTACAATCTCAGCTTTTAAATCCGGGGGTTGGCAAAAAATGGAAAATCTAAATCCAGAATTGAAACCCCCAACTTTTTAAAAAAAAACAGTCTGGAAAGTTTTTTAGGGCCCAAACCCCATCTCCGTTTTCCCACCACCCGATAATTATGCTGCACTTCACTGCTGGGATTTAATTAGGGGGGCGGACCCTTGATCTCTGAGGGTTTTTCACTATCCCCCACTGATGGCTTCACAGGCTGGGTTTTAGGTTGAGCTCAAAAACTATGAAAATTTTTGGCTAGTCTTTTATGGCGGTGGACATTCATAGGGCACATCTGGGCTGATACGGTTTGGTGGTTTCTATCAAGATTATTTCACTTGATAACAAAAATTTTCCTAAACCAATAAAATGGGAGCTTGGCAAACAGAAAACGGGTAAAAAATTGTCTAAAGGGACTTCTGTTGTTTTTTTCGACCCTTTTCAAATTCCCCTTAGTAAAGGGGGATGGAGATCTGTGAGCTACAGACACTGTATACTGACAATATAAGACATGTTTTATGACCATACAGAATACACATAATAGTCTACATACATACAGTTCTTATGACAGCTATAAGCACACCTTATGATAATATCATCAGGCCCGGCCCATTGTCCTCCCAGTCCTTATGGATTAAGCATCACTTTGGGCACCATGGACCATTCTAGACACGGGCTGCTGCATGCAACATAATAAGGGTATGTGATTCTATGCGCAGCCTGCAAGACTCGTGTAAGATGACGATAGCCTATGTAAGTACCCTGGTTCCAGGGGCATTCCTGGGCAGTCCCGAGCTGGCAGTCCGGCCTCTGCCTCCTGCAGTGTTGTGCAGGTCTGTTCTAGGATGAATATATTTCTATAAAATACCTTTTATGTTTAGTGTATTTCTAGCTCCTCACTGTTATTTTTTACGATTAATGTTCTAGTTTTCAGTGATGATTTTGTCAGAATTAAAAGTTTTGTCCGAGCCCACTGTCTGCTGATGAATGTTGAGGACAGGAATGATAGGTGAATTCAATACATTTTAATTGCATGTAAAACATTCCTCTAACAGTGGGTACATTTTTGTTGTTCTATGCATACTTTACACTGAATAGAACTAAAAGGAAAAGAAAACTTTAAGTACAAATGGCATAGAAAACGGCTCTGACCAACATTGAGGTTTTTAAGGACACGTTTGTGGAGGTTGGTTGATGTTTGGCAAATCTATCATCTTGTTTCCAAAATATTTTTTTTCCCTGAATCAGGATTTTGTGATTTGTGTTGAAATGTTCCTGGCAGCGATCGCTCACCACTTCAGCTTTTCCTACAAACCTTATGTGCAAGAAGCTGAAGAAGGCTCATGTTTTGATTCCTTTCTTGCTATGTGGGACATCTCGGATATCCGCGCAGATATATCGGAGCAAGTACGCAACGTGGGTGAGTACAAGATGTTAAGGATAACATTTGCGATAAATTGATGATCGATGCAACAATTTATATTGCTTTCTATATACTAGTGTGCTTTGTATGATTCTGCGGCTCCTAATTTCTCTTTCTTGAAAGTGTTAAAAATAGACATTTTTTGTAAGACTATTTTTGCATTAATGAATAGGGTTGTGAGAGAAAATCCAAATGGAGGCCTGCCACCATGACTCTTACATTTTATAATTGCAACAACCACAGATGAAATGAAAAACGATCCAGCAATTCCAAAATGTAGCAGTTAAAAACACAAAAATGTATTTAAATCTTCATAAAAAATATATATGTCATGGGTGCAATAAGCAATACATACTAATAGACAAGCAGCCCGTGTAGATGATCTCAAGCTGATGCGGTTCCTGGGGACAGCAAAGCAGATTCTTATCCTAACTAGAGAGAGATGGCGAATTACCCACGAAATTCGTTTTCGTCACTTTGTTCATTTCTCGGCAAACAAATAACTTTGTTGTTCCGAATTAACTTCGGCACGAATCCTGTAAATAAAACAAGCTATTTCAGGCTGCACAGAGCTGGAGGGTGCTGTAGATCGTTTGCTGGCTTAAATATGCTGAGGGAGCTTGGTTTGGTCTTATACAATGTTTGTGTTTTGTATGGACACGGCAGATGTTTGCGCCGCTCTTAGAATGCTTCACTTAAAATTCCATGGGCACTGTAGAGGGCAAAAAACTGACCAAAAAAACGAATGGGGGAATGGTGTAGCCTGATATAAAGTATCATCTGGCAAGGCTGACAGCTGGAATAAAATCATGTGAGGGCTCGGTATAGGCAAAATCATTGACAGAGTGTGGAGATGATGGCGGCAGCACAGCAAGCTTGAGGTCAGGCAGTGGCACAATGACTTCTGGGAGGTGCCCCACTAAATACAGGGAGGAAGCCACAGTAATGGCACAATTGACTGAGAGCGGAGGTCACGGAGAGGCACGCTAGTCTGAACGGTTCAGGCACAGTGGAACAATGACATTATGGATTGGTGGAAACAAAGGAGGGAAGCACGCTGGCACAATGACTGAGAGGCAGGAGTCCGCGGCAGCAGCATGAGGTCTGGCGTGGCACATGACATTCTGGAGGTGGCAAATAACAGGAGGAAAGCCACGAATTGCCACAATGACATGAGAGAGGTTGGGTCACGGCTTCTGGCAGCCGCATGAGGTGGCAGTGGCACAATGAGACAGTGTGGAGGGGACACGGCGAGCATGGCCACAGCAAGCAGTGTAGGTCAGAAAGTGGCACAATGCAGTAGGGAGGCATTCTGCAGCAGCCAAAGCAGCAGCATGAGGTCATCAGGCAGTGGCAAATGACATTACTTGGAGGTGGCAAACCAGCGAGGACGCCACAGATTGTCAATGACTGAGAGCGGAGGTAACAGGGCCGGGGGCAGCAGATGAGGCTCAGAATAGTGGCACAGAATGTACACAGTGTGGAGGACACGGCCGCAGCCAGCCTCAGCCGCAGCATGAGGTCAGCAGTGGCACAATGACATTCTGGAGGTGGGCAAAACAGGAGGATAGCCACAGAATGGAACAATCACAAGTGTAGAGGTCACAACTGCAGCAGCTTGAGGGTCAGGGCTGTGGACGATGACTCAGTGTGGAGGGGATTGGCAGCAGCCACAGCAGCAGCATGTGGTCAGACAGTAGGCTACACTGAAAGAATACTGGAGGAATGGAGCAAAAAAGGAGTAGGCACAGAGTGGCACAATGACAGAGATTTGAAATGGTGAGGATGGCTAGAAGAAAGAAATCAAGCAAGAGTTCAGAGAGTGGCAAAATGACAGAGGTGTCTGAGGTGGTTGGTGCGTATACCAGTCCTGGCTAAAGATGGTGGTAGGCAGATGGAGAAGAAAACTGCAGCAGTGCTGTGCTATCAGGCAGGTGGCGGGAATCAGAATAGTGGCTCTGAGGCAGCTGTTTTTGAACAAGACTGACGCACTAAGGAATTGGTGTTGTGTGGAGAATCCTGGGCCGATTCCACGCGCTGGTTCATCTTGACAAAGGTCAGGTCGTTCCTAACATTTCCGTGTGGACAAGCGAGGTTTCTCCTTTGGGTAACGATGGCCCCCGCTGCACTGTTACAGCCTGCTCTGATGCAACATCCATGGTCCGGGCAGGAATCTTCATCACTGCAAGAACTCTGCAAGTTGCGGCCACACAATTCCACGTTTGGTGCCGCCGTAGATCAGCCAGCGGATCTTAGAACTGTAGGTGGCAGAGTAGAGTGTGTCCAAGTAGGCCACAACTGTTGGTTCAGGGACTGCTCCAAGCGTCTTGCCTGCTGTGCTGGCGACTGCCTCTCACTAGGAGGGTGAAAGGAAGGCTTCTCATCCAGTGACTCTAGACTTGGGTTAATACTGATGGAGCTAAATGTACTGCTCCTTACCCCCCCCACCTTCCCCCAGCAGACCGCTGGCGCGGTAGTACATTGGTGGACGCGCTGAGGAACCCCCCGGGTCAGGACCTGTCAGAGGAGGGACTCGATGCGGCACATAGGCAGCGGCCAATGATTACGGGAGGTTTTCCGCCTATAGATTTGAGTATGTCTTTCCCTCTCAATAGCTGGGAAAAAGGCTCCCATTTAAGGGATCCTTTGAGTAGCGAGGGTCCAATCGGGTGGAGAGCCAGAAGTCATACTATGCTGGATGCATGACTATTCGGCTGTCAACTAGCCAGAGGCAAATAAGCATGCTGCGGGCGCCATCTGCACCAGTGACTGCCGAGGGGCTCCCTGCTCTCCTTTCACTGTATACTGCCCACGGTGCTGGGGGTCATCTGCGTCGTCTTCCTCATCTCTCCACCTCCTCCAGCTGCTCCTGTCCTCCATATTTGTCACTGGGTAGAAAATCCACTCATTACCCACCAGACAATGCTTTGCTCCAATGTCGTCCTCCTCCTCTCCTCTCCATTTCAGTCCCACCGGTCATGTGGCCACCGAGATGTAGTCGTCCACGGTCTCCATTCCCGCATGACCCAGACAGATTTTTCAGCATTCTGTTCAAGGACCATGTAAGCAATGGAATGACGTTTTTTCATCTCCGTCGTCCTGGCGAACTGACGCAAATAAACGTTCGACCTACTCGAATGGCCTAAACAAACGGTCAGAAGTCCACGCAATGAGCTGCCACTGGCATGACATCAAAGTTACACCAGGGGAGTACTTCTGTCTGCCTGATCATAAAACATCAGTTATGGCCTTTCTCTTTCATAAGTCGAGTCCAACATGTGCAGGCTGGAATTCAAGACGGGTGGAAAACATTCGCAAATCAGAGTGTGTTGGGGGAGGCCATTCTGCCGCCGCGCAACTCGAGGTGGGTGTTCCTGGCTTTGTAACGAATGATCAAAGTCGCATGCACAGTTTCGTGGCCACTTTTCGAATGTTTCTGAAGCATCGGTGGAAGACTTCAGGAACCTTTTCAACAACCAGATTGAACACGTGCCGCCATTGCAGGGCGCTATGGGAACCATATCCCTCCTCGGTGCCAGTACAGCGGACACAATGTTACTTCATTGTCCGTCACCATGTTACGATTTGCAGTTGGCGCGGAGAGAAAAGCCCAATCGATTTCTTGCTGATGACGCGGAGCAGTCCTCCCTGTGCTGGACTTCGTTTCGCCGAAGCAGCAAGCTCGGTGTAGAATGCGGTGACACCACTTTGAATCTTACACATGTGGTTTGCTGGGAGCAGAGTTACTTGTGGAGCTTGACGATGCGTGATGGTGGTGGACGGATGGCGGCGGACCATTGGCGCAGGTTGCAGCAGTTTGCTCAACGTGGAGGAGAAAGCGCGCGGTCTCCTGTCCAAGACTGTTCGGTGGGACTGGGCTGGGAATGCACATTCACCCAGTGGGCCGTAAAGGACAGGTACTGGCTCCTGACGTAGTTACTGCTCTACAGACGTTCCGCGCTGCTGTGCACCTTGGAACCAAACCGCATAAGCTTCAAGGACTGACCAACCTTCTGTTCTTCATATTTATAGAAGTGCTGAGGTATGCCTTTTTGGAAAGAAAATTACGGCTTGGAATCTCAATCTCGGCCCGCACATGCCATTAGTTCTCGGAATGGTTCAGGAGTCCACCATTGGAACGGGTGGGACTGCAATATCAAACAAGACTTGGAAAGGAGCAACGGTCACTGCGTTGCAACCTTAGGGACTGGTTGGACACGCCATTAATGTTGATCTCTTTGCAATCGACTCGCGAAAGACTGCTGGCGCCTATGAGTAGCGAGGAGCAGGAGATATGGACCGGGAGATGATGTCATAAGAGATAACAAGACTCCTTCTGCAGGGGTGTGGAGCCTTGAACTGGCAATAGCAATGGCAGGTGTGCCACTGCCGCTGCTGCTGCACTGGCGGCAGGATGGACCTTCCATTATCTGAGGCCATCGTTTCTCCCAGGCCAAGTGAGATATGGTGACGCTGCATGTGTGCGCAGGGCCGTGGTGCCATCGGTTAGTCCACTGGCACCGCTTCACTTTCTGCTTACAGGATTCTACATTACCCATTATTCGGCTTCTACGGTCATTATCTTAGCAAAGAAGAACTGCCACACCTCACGGTATCGGATCTTGCCGCCAACGTCATCCGCATGAGTGACTACTGCGCCGCTGACTCGCTGAGCTCTCCTGTGCCGTACTTTCTTGAGACCTGCGAGCGGGTTTTTTACCCCTGATGGGACGCTTGGCTCCGATCTCACAGGCTGCTATCACGCCTCCGCCTTGCTGATCTCACTGGACTCCACACGACCACTTGTGGGCTGCGCACGCCTGTCTACGCGCAAGCTGTACGCCCTCTTTCTCCTGACATGATGAAGCCCCTGTGCCTCACCCGGCTCCAAGTAGCGGTCGGCTACATCATCATCTTATTATGTGTTTCTTCGTCACTGCTGTCCTCATCGCCGGTCCTTGGTATGCCGTGGTCTGACCTCTCACAAATGACCTCCCCATGCACACTCTCACACATTTCTTATACTTTTGCAGCCTACTGCAGATGCAGGGGATATTGGCCCATTTTCTTCACTGCAAGTAGCTGTGACGGCCCTCCCAAATTTGTTCATCTTCGCTATATAGTGGCGCTCGAGCCCAGACAACCAATAGTAGATCTTGGTGAGGGAATCGGAGTGGGACTGACAGGCGGGCTGTTGGACAGGTGGTGAGGGACGCTTGACCCGCTCGGGGCCATGCCAAAACTCAAGGGTTGTGTCTGAGGTAGTCCACCGATCTTGGCATGGGGTGTCGATGTCATCTGGGAGGAAGAGGTATGGACCTAGGTCAACTAATCATGAACCAGCGGCAGTTGTAGGCCTCACCGAGTATCTGACCTCTGCTGCAGCGTTTACCATGTGCTTGTGCTGCGGACCTGGGCTGTTCCAGGATATGTGTTGTGCCACTGCCACTCGAGTCGTGCAGAGCCTGCCCACCTCTCTGTCATGACATATTGTTTGTTACTAAAATGTCAGACCAATGTTATGATGATGCATATCTGTATTTGATAAATAACACCTGTTAATTGACTCACAAATGAAGTCCCTTGTATACAATCTATGGTCACCCTCTGGACTATAATTTAGCGCTTCACAATATGGCGCAGGAGAAAAATTTACTTGTATGTGTCTTTTTAAACCACTTGAGTTTTACTAAATGTAAAAGCCACAAAACAGGCTTAATAAACCTTCGGAAATGAATTAGGCTACAGGAAATATTGTATATATATTTGGCGTTGAAAAAGACGGTTTATTTTTGTCAGCACCCCCAGCAAAAACAATGCTTAATTACCAGCTGGATGTAAATTGCTGCAAAATAGAACATTGAGCAGCCAAAAATGCTAGTGTATTTGTATATGTAAAAACGCTTGTTTCATTAAATGAATACAACAGAACTCTGGCTTAGATCCCACTTGGATATTGAATGTATATGGCAGCTGCAGTGAGAAGCCACACGCCTAATGGAATTTCAGATCACAAATATACCCAAAAAATCAGAAAGTAGAACATTAAGACTGAAACAGTCTTGAGACAAGCTGTGGACACCCCACAGAAATCGCTATTATAAAAATCAATTCTTCAGTAGAGCTATCCACAAAGTCATCCGAGCAGGCACCTTCCCTGATCAGTACAGTTGGAGACGGTATGAGCTGCCGGTACGCGCCCGGACTTATTATAGTGCGGTGACGTCACAGAATCCCGCCGGTTCTGATTGGCTTCATCTATGTAACATACAGAAAAAAGGTAGATAAAAATTACTAAAGAAAAAACCTCAGAAACACTGGCACGTACTCAACGCTGGAAAGCTGAGATGAGGACTGAACACGGAGGCAACTACGCCCCCATGCTATTAAAGAAAAATACCCAGGTGCGGGCTGAGGGTGGTAACTTCCATATATCCTTACACTAAGTGGCTTGAAAGCTGAACCTTATATTGACATCTATTCACACAGCATGCATAAAAAGCAGGGTGAAAAGCCCATTATATTACAAAAGTTGGGCATAAAATACTTATACGATGCAAAAATAACCCATAAGACAGCGCTCGCACACCTTCATGCATGAGGGGGTGCGGCCGCTGGCTTCCTACTTGATCCAGTCCAGACTGTTGGGCAAAAAAACATTTTCACAAAACTGGCTTGCAGGCATACAATATAGTGGCCATTATGTTAACCAATACCTCATATTTGATGTTTTTCCAGTTTGTGAAAATGGTTTTTTTTTGCCCAACAGTACTGGGGACTGGATGCAAGTGGAATGCCAGCGGCCGCCCCCCTCATGCATGGAAGGTGTGCGAGCGGCTGTCTTATGGGTATTTTTGCATCTGTATAGTTTCCCAACTTATGGTACTGTGGCTTTTCTGCTTTTTTGCATGCTGTGTGAATAGATGTCAATTTAAGGTGCAGCTTTCTGTCCACTTAGTGGAGAGATATATGGGTTACCACCCATCAGCTGCACCTGGGTATTTTTCTTTAATAGCATGGGGGCGTATGTTGCCTCTGTGTTCAGTCTCATCTCAGCTTTTCCAGCGGTGAGTACGGCCATGTTTCTGGTTTTTTCTTTTGGCTTCATCTCTGCACATGTCATGCAGGCTATGCCCTTCTTCCTCCCAGAGTGCTTTGCCCCATGTAACGCCATGTGCTCGCAGCCATTTTATCAATCAAAAGCACACTTCGTTCACCCGAAGTACCCCAAACTTCGACTTCGTTCCGAACCGAAGTTTTCCTGAAATTCTAAACGAATTCCACTTCGTTAGAATCAATTCGCCCATCTCTACTCATAACTATACTTATAGTCAGAAACAACACTTGGTTTTGCACATGGAAAAATTTTGTTTGAAAAAACAAATGCACACTGGTGTGGCAGCAATACATATAAACATTCAAATAACAGTGGCACACTATGGACTAAGGAAACCATCTAATGGGACATAAGAAATTTGGAAAAAGCATTACTGCTAACTAGGATACATGAAAAAAATGAGGCTCTTAGTTCACACTTTTGGCCAAAAATGTTTAAGCCCACCTCCCAATCTTCAAGGAGACCTCAAATGCAGGTGGGTCCTACGCTATTGTTACCTCTATTGGGTCCTGTTCAGACCTGCACACTTCAGGGAGCGAAGATACCTGCTTCAAAGAACACTGCACTGATTTAAAACCTGAGGAAGTGGTCGAGATGCAAAAACCAAAATGGAGGCCGCCACTCCTCCCTACTTATAGTCAGAAACAACACTTGGTTTTACACATGAAAATGTTTAAGCCCACCTCCCATTTTTGGCCAAAAGTGTGAACTAAGAACCTCATTTTTTTCATGTATCCTAGTTAGCAGTAATGCTTTTTCCAAATTTCCTATATCCCATTAGATGGTTTCCTTAGTCCATAGTGTGCCAGTGTTGTTTGAATTTGAATGTTTACATGTATTGCTGCCACACCAGTGTGCATTTATTTTTTCAAACAAAGTTTTTCCATGTGCAAAACGAAGTGTTGTTTCTGACTACATACTTACTCATAACTTTTTTTTTTTCTAACAACCACAGATCCCTGCTGCCCTTATTAAGAAAAAAAGAAACCGAAGCACTGAGAATGAGCCTAACACTGTTTTTTTTTTGTTTGTTTTTTGCACGCTTTGTGACGTGCAAAATGCACACTTGTTTTGTGATTACACATCAAAATGCATACTAAAAAAGTGATATAAGGGTCCCATTGCATTAAATAAGAATAGATGAGTATCAAGCACATAGCTGCATTTTTTGTGCACTGATTGATGCGTTACGCGCTGCACAAAAAAAAAAGACATGAGTACTTGACCATTACCAGTGCACAAGCACGCTAAAAGATGCATCAAATACAATGAAATTCCCTGTCCTAGCCATCTGCAGGCCTGCATCTCACTGGCTCCAGAGGATGGCACTATTGAATTGCAGCTAGGCTTGTACTACATTTTAACCCATTGAGAGCCACTTGCTTATAACTGCACTTTGTTAAAACTACTTTGATTGCACAGTATCTCTATGATAATTATTTTACGGCTTTGTTGAATGTCTTTTGATATTGAAAACCTTATTGAAAACTTTAATAAAAATTTACAGTTAAAAAAAAAAAAATAAAAAGAAATTCCCTGTCCTGAAAAAAATGCATAAAAATATGCACCAAACATCAAATGCTGAAAACATGCTTAGAAAATAAGCACTGCAGAATTTTACAGTGTGAACATAAGCCTGAAAGTAATATGTCATCACTATATATGTACACAACACCAGAACGTCCTTTTCATTCACACTCCATTCTCCCTTCTAGACTATAAAGGTGCCTGTTGTGATGCAGGTTTTAGGAATTAGAAAAAATAGTCCACTAGGACAGCGAAGTGGTTGTAATAAAATCAGTGCTCAAATTTATTAGTACCCATGGATACAATTAAAAAATGTATACCATGAGGCAAGGTGACATAAAAGATAAGTGTAGACACTACATATGCCGCCGACGCCTTTCAGGCACTACGTGACCTTAGTCATGGCATAAACAACAGTCAACCTTCTCACTAGTTATATACATGTGTAAATTAAAATCATTAACTCACCTGTGTGGCTCATGTGCAACCGAAGCCCAAATCCATCTGAATAGACGCACCGCGCTACCATCCCGGTCAGGAATTGCAGTAAATATTGTCATGGCCTTTAGAGATGAGTAGTGCAGTAGCAAGCCACAGACCATCCAGCATCTAAGTCAGCGATCAGCATGGGTGATCAGCTATGCAGTTGTGCTTAGATGGTCTCCTGAATGCATTGGTGGCCATCGGCAATTATTCTTGTACCTATGACTCCAGTTCTGCTGCCTCTTTTCTGTCCGGGGCTTAAAGGGGTTTTGCCGCGATCTCATTTCATACCTCCTGCATCCAGCTCTTCAGCTCTCTGTGCTCAGAAGGGGGCGTGTGTGATTTGTTTGAATTGCAGATCATGTGACCCAGCAGGATGACGTCACCATGCCTTTCCTCTCTGTAGTCAAAAAAAGGTCTGTTTATATATTGACTTGCAAGCAGATACTCTGTAGCTGAGAGGTAATGTTTTTGCTTTACAGAACAAGGGTCCTTGGTTCAATCCCTGCAGAAACTTAACTTGTGGATTTTTTTTCTTTCTCTTTATCAATACACAGACCTGATTTAGGGGTTTCTTTTTTATTTATTTGCACTGTTTGACTTATTACTAACTAGTCCAAAGGACAGGAGTAGAATGACAGCACCTGGGGTTTGAACACTCAGTAGGTACCTGAGAAGAGAGGTGATGTCTGAGCATGTGCGACCAGGACTGAGGAGCTCACAGCCCTGGTCGTATCCCCTGTAGATGAGCTGTAAGCAATGCATCACTAAAGGAGCAGCTAAATCAAAAAACAGTGCAGAATTTTTAATAATGATGAATGGTGAAAATGTTTATTTTTTTTAATTTTCAAACTTCCCACGTCAATTTTACTTCGTGGCAAAACCCCTTTAACAAAGATTTGGCTGTTGACTCACGTTTTTTCACTTTCTTAACGTTTGCTATGAATATACCCTAGCACGTTGGCTTTCCTTTGACAAGTGTTTGGCACATTACAGCAAGCATTGCATGTTGCTTATATACCATTTCCCCCTTTTTCTATAGATGATACTAGACCCAGTTTTTTTCCATAGTTGATTCAGTTGCTGGAAATTATATAACATTACTGATCGTTTATAAAATTTAAGGGGTTGTCCATTATTTTCTTTTCTTTTTTAAAAAAAAGGCTCTGGCTGTTAAAAATAGAAGAAAAGAAAAAACTAAACTCTCCTATGTAGCTTGCTCTGTTCCAGCACTGCCGATACTCCCAGTGCTCTGCACCAGTGACCTCCGTTTGTTCAGCTGTTATGTTACACTGCAGCCAATCATTGGCTCTTCACTGTGTCTGCGTATATAGCTAATGATAACGTGACTGAGGCATTTGAAATCATTAGACTGGTCCTGTTTTACTGTCTTTTTTTACAGGGAACAGGATCTTGGTTTTGAATATTTACTGTCACAATGGATTCTTTGTGACTGATTAGTGGAATTGAACGTAAATAGCTTTGTTTTTATGACCATCATAATGTAATATACATTACTCAGAGTTAGGGATAATTGGCTTTTGGTTGAAACAGTTACAAATGGTCTGACATGACACTTGGGTGCCTCTCACCTCCCTAAACCGTGCTGGGAGTTATTACATTCATCACCCGGTTCTGTATGGCATTGTTTACAATGAAGCAGTCATCAGTGTGTGATGTAGCCAAAGGACGTCCACTTCTTTGCCTTTCTGTGACTCTTCCATTATCTCTTTATCTCTGTTGCAACCTGCTGATGACATTCTGTGACACTCTAAGCTCAGTAGCTACTTCCGTCTGAGAGCATCCTGCTTGAAGCCTCCCAATGGTGAGGTACTGTTGATCAATTGAGAGGTGTTGTCTTGGCCTCATGATGTCAAATGTGAACAACATGATGAGGAGGACTGTTTAAATTCCATTTCAAATTGATCCCCTACATTTATTGGGCAATTCAGGAATCAAACACCTGTTAGGAATTTTGCCATTAAAGGGGTTGTCTCACTACAAGGATTGCTTTTTAGGTTAAAGATCTTGCAAAAACAAGTCATTTTGCAATATGTGTCCATTAACAGTGTCCTACCTATTCTGAGACTTCCCCTCTTGTATGGGGTGCATCAGCTCCTCAGGGCGCTATAGCTACGTACCTGTTTGATCTCTCCTGTTAGGCTGCCAGTGCTGGACGCTATAACTATAGACCTGGCTTTTACTGCAGCCTAGTGGAAGCCAGTAAACACGCCCCTAAATTCAAAAAGAGACCAAGAAAACAGGACTGAGGTAAGATGAATTAATGTAGTGAGACAACCTCTTTAAGCTCCTTGTTAGAGATCAGCAAGTTGTGCAAAAAGTACTGAAACACTGAACAGTTGGACACGTGCATTCTACAATTAAGAGATGGTCTTAGGTCATTTAAATCAAATTTCAGGAAATTGTTAATCCTGAAATTTCAACCAAAAACCAAATATCCGTACCTTTTTGTGCGTAGTGTATGTATTTGCCAGAATGTACTGTTTTAGTTTAGCACTGATATTGATAAAATGGTGTCTCTTATTTTCTTATTACAGGAAGGACTGTTTTAGGTAGACCCAGAAAGATGTTTTTTCCTGATGACCTGGAGCAGAATGAGCACACTAGCCTGTTGTCGTCTTCAACTCAGGATCCTGTATCTGCAGTTTCATCTGTGCCAGCTTCTCCTTCTGGACTCTACCAAGGGTTTGGTCAGACAATAACTCCACAAACTACACCCACCTCTGCAACAATTCCAGAAGAACTCTACAGCGCCGAGTCCCCCGAGGAAGATGTCCATGTGCCAGTGCCTCAGCCTGATGAGGTGGAGGTGTCCGATGAGAGCAGCAAACGCTTACGCTCCTAAATCTTAGGAAACTGTGCCAACTGTTCTCATGACTTAAAACCCCCCTGTGGGGAGAATAGTGCCCAACTGGACATCTGCTGCTGTAACAAATGAAGGTCTGGATAATGTCTAGTTTGGGTATTGTTGGCAAAAAGGTATTTTGTATGTAAAAGTGTGCGTTATCGAACTGAACATTCATATAAATTCACCAACAGCTCGAACGGATGTTTTGGACTTAACCTTAAACCAGTAGTAAAGGTGTTTCAACCTACTTCAACCACCTCACATATGTTTTTGACACTTGTACCAAATATATAGCATTTTACTCACGTACAACATTGAGCTGCAATTATTACGTTTTGTTGTAATGCTTTCTAAAACATATTCTACTATGGAGGTAATAGGTTTTCCAAGATCAGTGTATATACAACAGAGTGGAGGCAGTACTTGGGATGAAAGAGACTTGTTTGAGGCTGTTCTCTTCTTTGATTAGTATTGTCAAAAGAACACCCGCACCAAAATGGGTCAATGTGCCAGTACGAAAACAGTGCCTTCTTACCCTCCAAGCTATCCTGTTATTTAATCAGGCCATTTGAGAACCTGTGTCCTCTAGCCAACTACCCAGGCATAGTGGGCAACTTCTTTAAACATTCGGAGATACTTTGTGTCTTTGACTTTACCCAATGTTGCAGTTCTGGATATTACACAAGGAAAAAACAGCTTTTGGAAAACAAGAAAAACTAGTGGTTGTGTTTTAAAAACTGATGAACACGGAAGGAAAAAAAACAGAAATAATTACTTAAACACAGAAACAAGGCCATACTCACAGCTCAAAGGCTGGACTTAAACTGAACCCAGTAAAGAGACATTATTTGCCCCTATGCTACTTGGGAAAGATAAACAGGTGCAGCTGATTGCTGAGCAGTGGCTCACATACCCCACCACTAGAGGAACAATTAGACTGCAAATTAAATTGATACCTGTTCACACTAGTATGCAGAAAAGCCACAGTATTATACATGGGGAGATGTCACAGATGCAAAAATACCGATAAGACAACCACTCGCACATCTTCAATATATGAGGGGGGTGGTTGCTGGTATTATAATTACATACAGATAAGGTGATGCAAAAGGGTGCCATTAATGCAGATACGTGTGGTGCACCATGCTGGCTTACAGCCTATTACGTCACTAGTATTCGTTTGGGTGGGCTGCCAAGCACTTTTTGGGTGTCCAACACAAAATACTGACACCCTCTGCTCCCCATTACTTTTGGGGAAAAAAATTGACATGCTGGAAAAATATCAAATATGAGGTATTAGTTAATACAGTGGCCACTATATGCAAGCCCTGTCAAGGCAAGGAAGGAAAAACAGCTTTTGGAAAGCAAGAAAGTATGCTCCTATTCCTTGCTTTTTCCATTCGGTTTCACAGAACCTGCTCTTCACAGGTAGTTTTAGGCTCCCACTTCCTAGTGGGCTGTGGGTGGTTCTACAGCAGTGATTGGCATATCAGGTTTGCTATTCCTAGCTGAGCCTGTTAGGGTATGTTCACACGGCGTACTTTCGGCACGCATTTCTCTGCGTATTTGCACTCTAGTACGAGTGAGATGCGTGCCAAAATTACGGTAATCCATAGTTCTCATAGAGAACTATGGATTATGCCTCCTCTCCCCGCTATTGTACGCACGGGGAGATAAGTGACATGTCACTTAATGCAATGCATGTCTATGGGGCTGACTGGCTGCCGCCTCCCTCCTTCCCCCAAACCCCGCACACACCCACACACAGACACACACCGCGAGCTTCCGAAGCACACGTTGTATTGCGGCGCGTACTGTACAGGCCGCAATACATCGTGTGAACATAGCTTTAGAGGGATATTGGTAATGTAACGGTTTTAACAGCAGGGCAGAAGGCTACATAGCATGAAAGAGGGAGGAAAGAGAAACCAGCTCCTTTGCTGCTGATGACACAGCAGGGAGTGACTTCACCATCCCAGTCCAGGAGAGAGATTGTTGGCAACCTAGGAAAGTTTGTGTAAACCAGCAAGAACTGCTCTAAGGAAGGAAGCAAAATCAGAACAGCAATGTATTTGTAATAGTCTTTGTTTACCTTTTGCCTACGTGTTTAAAGGTCATCGATGTGGTAAAAATACCCCTTTAAGCATTTTAAGCAACAAATGGGGAGTCAAAGATTCGCTTAGTCTGCCTTATTTACTGTCCTAAGGTTATGTTCATGCTGCTGTCAGATGCTACTCCAGTAGTTCCATCAAATTCTATGTGAAAATTTGTTTGTGCTGCACTATTTTTCCTGTTTAAAACAATGGTTACTACATCCGAACTGGATAGACCCCATTATAAGCTGGTGGGGGGCAATTGAGCACCATTTGCACTCACCGTTTAATAGCTCTGCCACTGCTTTCACGGCTTCTGATCCAATGGAAACATTGATGGTAGTGTGAACAAAGATGTAGCCTTTTTTTTTTTCCCTTTAATTCTTTTGTTGCATTGACAGAAGTATAAACCATAGTGATTCCAATGTGGGTGATTCCATAAAGGAACTAAACTCAATTTTGCTGAATTACAGTAATGTGCTTAACATTTGCATTTTTATTTGCAATGTTACTTATTTGTTAGCTCTTGTGAAATAGTTTTGTTTTTTCATAATTTTTTTTTTTCTCCCTGAATTTTCAAGTTGTATAAATTGTGGAAAAATGGAATATTTTTAATGAAATTTTTTAAATAGGATTTAAACATTCTGAAATTCTCTTCGCTGGCTGCTCATTGATAGGTGTGTTATGGTCCTGCCTTTGATTGAGGAGGGTGGCGCTATGCCACCTCCTCTTTTTCAACTTCTACTAGCGTGACTATAGAAGCACACACAGTTTACCAGAACTCCAAGGAAATAGATGAGGATGGAGGCCCCCCGCTATCACAGGGGCTCCCTCCAGCCAGAAGAGCGGCAAAGGAAATTTTCCGGGGAACCGGGAACTACCACATTTTTTAATAGTTTTTTATTTTCTAGTTTAAAACAGTCTCATGTTTTAGCATTTTAAAAAATGGAAAATTTTATTTTTTTCTGTCCTGGTTGGATATTATCAGCGTGTAGGAAAACTAAACCAGGCCAAAAATTTATGTGAAAATTTTTGGTCTAAACTATTTTTCCTTTTCAATGGAAACCTAATGGAAGACCCTAAAATGTGAGGGCATTAGCACCAAACCATTTAATACCTGTCGTTTGAAAATGGAAAAGAGGAGGTCTAATTTTTTTTTTTTCCTTTTAATTTTTTTTGCATGTTTAAACCATGGTTTTGGGTGATTCCATAATGAATAAACTATTGTTGTGAATAGTAAGTCCTTTGCATTTTAGCAATGTTACAACTCAGCACTAATGTTGAAAAGTGGAAAATGTAAATTATGTAATTTAAATAGTGATTAAAACATGCAGTTCTTTCTGCTCTCATTGATAGGATATGTCCGTTTGATTAATTGGCGTAGGACCTAGTATTACCCCTTACATTATATACACAGATGGTAGATTAGCTGCAGAATTTTCTGCAATTAAATTTGTTTCCGTACAGGTTGTTGTGAAATTCTGCAAGTCCTATTTATAGGAGTAACCATCATCGAAATTTCTGCAACAAATCTGCCATGTGTGAAATTATCCTTGTTGTTTTAACCCCTTAACGACCCCGGACATATGAGTACGCGACCCCCAGCTCTCCCCTCCGCACAGCCGCCGGGTGTTAGCGTCTGATCGCCGCAAACAGCCGGCGGTAATAGCGCCGGCGGGTGGCGTCGGCCGCTGGCGCTGTTTAACCCGTCAGACACCGCGGCAAAGATGGCCGCAGCATCTGACTGAATGACGATCGTTGCCGCGCATAGCTGCGCCGATCCGACGACCGGACACGGCGGTGGGGAGCCCTGTGAAGTCTCCCGTCACTTACAGTTCCCGGTTTGCCCCACTTCCGGCCGTAGACAGGAAGTGGGGAAACCGCCATCTTTGTACACCCTAATGCATTGCCTATGCAATGCATTAGGCTGTATTAATAATCGCGCGCCTCCTAGTGGTCAAGCACCATAGGGGGACTAAATGTTACAATGAAAAAAAAAATAGTTTTAAAGTACGAAAAAAAAACAAGTATTAAAAGTTCAAACACCCCCCTTTCCCCATTTTACACATAAAATAATAAAAAAAGTTACACCTATTTGGTACGCTGCGTGCAAAAAAGTCCGATCTATAAAAATATAACCTCATTTATCCCGTACACTGAACACCGTAGAAGGAAAAAAATTCCAAATGCCAAAATTGCGTTTTTGTCATTTTACGTCACTCAAAAAATGGAATAAAAGTGATCAAAAAAGTCGCATGCATTCCAAACTGCTAGCGATAATAAGTACACTTCAGACCGCAAAAAATGCACCCTCACTGACATCTGTAGGTGTTAGTACAAAAAAGTTATTGGTCGCACAAAATGGCGCCGCGGCACAAATTTCAAAAATAGAAAATGTTTGGAATTTTTTTATGGTACCAAAACATAACGGAAACCCTACATGTTTGGTATTGCCGGATGCGTAACAACCTGTAGAAGACAGATAACACATTATATTTACCGAAGATCGAACGCCGTAAAAGCAAAACACCCAGAAACATGGCGAAAAAACTTTTTTTTTCACAATTTGTCCCACTTGGAATTTATTGCGGTTTCCCAGTATATTCTATAGTACAGTGAATAACACCATTAGAAAGTACATCTTGTCCCGCAAAATAAAAGCCCTCATATGTCTATGTAGGTGGAAAAATAAAAAAGTTATGGCTTTCAGAAGGCGAGGAGGGAAACATGAACGTGTCACCAAAAAAAAACGCCGGGTCCTTAAGGGGTTAAAGGCCCAGAACCTTTTAAAGAAGTACACTTTGACTGACAACTCACCTTTAGTAATGGGCCGTTCACAAGGCGTTATACACCATGTCTGTGGTTTCCATCAAGGTACCGTGAAAAAAGGAACACCAAACAGTTACCACAGAGGTAGTCGCTGCTGCCCCATACAGGTCAACACAGTGAATGTAGTTCTATATGGAATACATTTGTTTTATTTGTTAGGTGTGTACGCTTTATGTTCAGGATGCAAAGGTGTGATAGACCAGTGGTAAATCGTGCAAACGTCATCCAAATAGAACTGTGTTTGTACTCAGAGCTGTTTTAACAGCATTATGGGCCCCTGGGCATAGCAGTGGAATGGGCTCTGCCAAATACATGACTTCACACTTGGCCATGCCATGAGCTCCCCACACACACCCATATTATCGCGCCACTTTTGTCTGGAAAGCAGCAGCCTGCAACCTACAAGACTAATTGGAAGAGCAGGGAGCCTTTGGCGCCCTTCTCCACCATGGTTTTTAACTTTTTGAACATCCTAAAAATACAAAAGCAAAGCCAACCAAGGGATCCAGGGTATGTTTCTTGTATTCGTGGGACATACATACACCACTTGGGGCCCCTATACTTGTGGAGCCCCCGAGCAACAGATTAGTATGCCCACTGGAAAAGATGGCCCTGTTCGTTCTGTTGATCTCTGTGGGGATACCACAGACTCCGTTTATAGCACCATGTGAAGTCCCTAAAATTAATCTGTGCCAATAAGTGAAGTAAATGGCTGTTCTTCCTTCTGTTGCTGACTACACTGTGGTCATGTGAACAGTGTTTTACTACTCTGGTGATGTATATTTATGGATTGGTGCTGCATTTAGTATAGTCAGGAAACGGTTCACCTACTTTTATTTACAGATATTTTGTAAAGATACAACCAATTCTAACTTGATTCCCATTGTTTCTCAGCTAAACAGATGCCCTATAATGGATAATTCTTTAAAGGGAACCTGTCCCATAGGTTGTGCCCCCCTTGCTGAGGGCAGCACAAGCTATCAGACCTGCTGTTTCCAGCACTGTGTCCCTTATTCTGTAAGATGCAGCAGTTTTAGAGCATTTACCCCTTAAATCTTATTCATGAGTAGGTGTTAGCCCTGCCCACCAAAGGATAGCTCCGCCCATTTAGTTATTCACATGTTTCTACCTATTCAAAGTAATAGGTTTGTCAGTTGAGGTGGGCGGGGCTAGCCTCAGGTGGGTGGGGTTTGAAAAAAACTGACACTCTGAAGGACTCTTCGAATGACTCTTCTGGCTGAAAACTGCAGATTTGAGCATTAAATACACGAAAACTCCAGCATCTTACAGAATAAGGGGCACAGCGCTGGAAACAGCATGTCTGACACTAGCTTGTGCTGTGATCAGCAAGGGGGGAATAATCTATGTGACAGGTTCTCTTTAAGACCACCATTTACACTCTACAGTTGTGTGGAGTAAAGCCTGCACAAACATGAAAAAAAGTAGGCTGAACCCACCGATTTTGCCAGGGAGGACCCGTGTATAGGTTTGGCGGCCTCTAAGGGTATGTTCACATGGGCTAATTGTGGGGCGTAATTACGGCGTGTGTACGGAAGCTCGCGCGAAGTCGGCAGCCCCATAGACATGCATTATTCACGGTGCGTAAATGCCGTGAATAGGCGACATGTCGCTTATCTCCCCACTCGCCACATTGTACGAGCGGGGAGAGGAGACGTAATCTATAGTTCTCTATAAGAACCATGGATTACCATAATTATCGGGACGTATTTCACCGTAATGAGCTCAGTACGGCGCAAAATACGGACCGAAATACATCCCATTTTAAGCCGTGTGAACACAGCCTAAGGCCACTAATGCCAGTTGGATCCGATCCATTCTGCACTGGCAGGAGCCTACCGGTCCAGGGGTGAACCCCTTCTAGACAGTGCGGCATTATGCCTCGGCTTCACAAGTCTGTAAAGCTGCAACCTGGGCCTCCGTTCATACCTTTAAGGCCATGTTCACACTGCATCTGCGGGACGTAATTCAGTCCGTAATTACGCGCCGGAGTGCGCCAATTACGGGCTGAATCCGTCCCAGTAACTACGGTCATCCACAGTTCTCATAGAGAACTATGCATTACGTCTCCTCTCCCTGCTCGGCGAATCCGCCGGACGGGGAGATAATTGACAGGTCACTTTCTAGCGGTGTATACGCGCCGCTAGCAGTGATTCTCTATGGGCCGGCGAAGCGCCGGCCCCCGGCCACACGGCGTAATTGCGGGGCATAATTACGTCCCGCAGTTAACCCATGTGAACATAGCCTAAGAAATTCCATACCAAATCCATGCCTCGGCTGACCAAGCCTGGGACATAAGATGCCTCAGGCAGCAGTGTGCTAAGTGACTCACACCGCTGTGAAGTGTTTTCGTTCTAATGTTTACCCTCTGGGACCACTATTGGACATCCCAAGATGCTGTGTCCCCCAGTGCTATTGATGAGAAATTCAGATTTTTGTGCTTGTGCTAAATCATTTTTCTCAACTGATTCATTATGGGACACAAATCCCTCCCTCTTTTTGAGTCTATGGTTTATCATATTTGCTATGGCTTTTGCACCAACTGAGTAGGCTGGTGTCAGTAGGAGAGATACAGTCCACCCGGCAGAGCTTACATGGTTGGTTTCCCCCTAGTACCAGCCCCCTCGGGCGAGGGCCTATACCTAAGGTGCTGCCCGCCCCCCCCCCCCCCCCCCCCATTCCCATACCTCCGATGATTAAAGGATCTTATGGTCTGTACAAATCTCCGACTTTATTGCAAGACTGGGAGAGAAAAGGCATGATTTTTCAGTGTCATAAGATGTAGTTGTAAGAACAACTACATCTCATGACACTGAAAATCTAGATCTATTTTGTGGGAAAACAGATTTTTGTGGAGGAAAAATGGCAGAAAGAAAAGGAAGAACTTTTGATGTAATTTAATTTCTAGTGTCTGAAAGTATCGGCTCGATCCAAGCTGTTTAAAAAAAAAAAAAAGTGAAAGACGGCCCTCTGCACAATACATGTTAACACCCCCGCATGCCCAACCAAACACAACTGTACTAACTTGTAATACTAAAAAAATGCTGAAAGAAACTGACAAAAACCCTTCTATCCCAAAGAAAAATAAATTTGTGGTAAAATTGTAGGCAGGAAGAGGTGATTGTGAAGGAGGGTAGTGGTAGGGGTGTCGGGAATGGCAAAGGAGCAAAGTAAAAAGAATAAAGGACAAACAAAGTGAGTATTTTGGGAAGGGCCTGGGGATTATGTGGGCAGGAACAAGGAGACTCAGCCTTACGGTTACTGACCATCCAGATAAAGACAATCAAGCCCCCATGTCAAGCAATGAGTCAGGAGCTTCAAATGCATCAAAGTACAAATACATTTGACATGAAGGCAGACTTGGCATCTGTTTAAAATCTATTAAATATTATAGCTATCTAAAATATATACATAGGCATATTAATATATTCTTCTTAAAAGCCCCAACACTGACAAAATGGGGGGTTTAATTGAGAGCAGCTTTTAAAGGGGTTGTGTCACTACATTGATTCATCTTACCTCGTCCTGTTTTCTTGGTTTCACTTTGAATTCAGGGGCGTTTTTATTGGCTTCTACTAGGCTGCAGTAGAAGCCAGGTCTGTAGCTATAGCAACCAGTACTGACAGCCTATCAGGATAGATCAAACAGGTCTGTAGCTATAGCGACCTGAGTAGCCGATGCAGCCTTTACAAGAGGGGATATCTCAGAATAGGTAGGACAATGGACATATATTTCAAAGTCACTTGTTTTCGCAAGATCTTTAACATAAAAAGCAATCCTTCTGGTGAGACAACCCCTTTAATACATCAGTCTTAAAGGGATTCCCCAGTTTAGAGGACCCATTTTCATTATATTTTATCATGAAATTCTAAGTTCAGAGAGGGGGATCCTCTGTTCAGGATCCTCCTCTTTGACCAGTGTGATGAGTGGTTACAAAGAGTGTTTCTTGCTCTGGGGGACCTGTCCACTCTTACATTACACAGAGGGTTCATTGATTTGAATGGGCACTGTGCAATGCCTAATTTCCCGTTCGGTGGTGCTGCAGGGAAATTGTTCTGTCAAATTACAGTTTATATTTGGGGGTCCGGGGTTGGAGCACTTGATAATCAACTTATTGTCAAATGACCCTTCTAATAAGTTGGGATTGTCCAATGAACAGCAGCAGAGTAAGAAGAGCTAAACCTATGAAGAGCCGTATTCTTAATACACTTAGCTCATATTTTAGCTAATGCATGTCTAAAACTTAAGTCTACTCCAGCTGTGAGCTGGCATAGATTTTGGCTACAATTAACACGACATTCTGGCATAAATTGTAGTGAAAGTGTTGAGCCATACGAGGCCACCCGTCCTTCCTGGTCTAGTTCCTCCCATTTTATTCAAAACGTTAGAACTTTTTGCTGAGTTTTTACCATTTTTGCTAAATTATTATTTTATTTTTTTTTGCATACACAGTGGTGGACATGTATGAAAACTGTCTAAGTCTAAGACTTTCTTTGTTGCCCATAGCAACCAATCCAGAGCTTCCCTTTCATTTTTTCAGAGCACTATATGAGATGAAAGGGGAGCTCTGATTTGTTGCTATGGGCAACAAAGAAAGTCTTAGACCAAGACAGTTTTCATACATGTGGCCCAGTGTCTTCAAAACATTTGTGACTTTTATGCTCCTATTTCCTGGTGCACAGCCACTCGTCAATTCAACCATAAATCATTGTTGAGCTAGTGACAAGCTTATTAAAGTGAATGGAACTTAATTTTCAATATCCTCCCACTAACAGTTGAGCTGCTTTAATTTATTATTTATATATATATATATATATATATATATATATATATATATATATATATATATATATAATCTTTTTTTAAACATCATGAACTGATTTTTTTTCTTTTTTTAAAAAAAGTAACATTTGGGAGTCTTTCACACACCAGTGTTTTGGTGTCTAATGCATTAGTGTTTATTTCATTCTTGGTTTGGACTTATAAACATAGACTCTAATGGAGAGACTGTTTTTGACCCACTCCTAATTTTATTTTACAAATACAGATATGAAATATATAAATGTGAAAGTGGCCTTATATGGAGTCTTTTGTTCTTAAGAACGGTACAAGATTGGACTGATCTGATGAATGTATTACTGTTTGCTATGTCAGTTACCTATCATTTCATATTCCATGGATAGTAGTTATATAATGAAGTATACATTACTCATATTATGTGGGCTCTGTTAAAGGATCTGTTTTGTTTGTATGTGCATTTAGTAATTTGTCTCAAATGAATCATTGCACTAGAGTTTGTCCATGTAACATCCTCCATAGAAAAATGATTTGTTTCTTACGAGCATAGCGATGTTGCTCATGATGCTACAGAACTCGTGAAAATAAAGAGAAACCTCCATTTTATGAAATTATTTTGGTTGGGCTGTCGTTAAAAGGCTTTACAAACTACACACTGCTATGAATGAGAAATCCTAATAGAGCCCCACATGCTGTATAAGATCCTGCCCATATGCAGATAAATCCATGGACAACTAAATATCCCAAATATCCCAACTACCCTGATCTAATATCAAACATGTTGGATTTTGCATGTTTTTTTTAACTGAGTAGACCTGCAAGCTTGGCTAACTTAAAGGGGTTTTATCGTTACAAAGATCATGTCTCAGATTATGGGGACAGTAAAAATAAGCACTTTTGTAATTGGGTTGCATTACCGCTGTCACTTGGTTTAGCAGATATGAGCTTCTCTGTAAATCTGTATTCTGTTTCTGCTGTTGCTCTGTTGCTGGTCGGAACGCCCCCTGGTCGATTCCCTAGACACGCCCCCAGCACTGTGATTAGCTGGCTGACATTTCATTCAGCCTGTTGAGATACGCCCCTAGACAGGAAACGCCCTGGCCATGCCCCCTGCGCTGTGATTGGCTGGCTGCACACTGTGTTTACTCCCCTCTGAGCTGTTAAAATTGATAGTGAAACCAAGGTCTCCTGGCTCTATATACATCTCCCAGCTATAGGTGAAGGATCTGGGCAATTACTGCCTGTTTAAAGGGCTTTTGCCAAGAGGTTGTTTCACCTCCTCACAGGTCCAGTCCTTAAGCTGCTACTTTGAAAAGAGGGCGTTCTGTTCCTCAGGGCTAATGCAAGCCCTGCCTCCTTATGACATCATCACCTGTAGTGTATAACATAAGGATTCAACACTGTTTGCATAAGCTGCTGTATAATGCAGTGCTTAGCTGATCCACTCTGCAAGATAAAGGTTAGGAGTTCAAGTCCCATCAGTATTTTTTTTTTTCTTTTATAAATTGTACACATATGTAAAGATATGAAAATATATGTGTAGACATCTATAATTTTATTCATATACACACACAAAGCTCCCCTATATAGTGTCCCATTGTCACAGTAGTCACACCAAGCACTTCCAACATATGTGATACAATGCATATATTCTGGGGGATGAGACATGATATAGGGGAGCTATGTATGTGTATATATATCATTATAGAGATTGACATATATATTTTAGGTCTCTCTACATATGTGTAGAATTTAGGGGGGAAAAAAAATATACTCTGTGAGGGACTAGAACTCCAAACCCCTTCGTTGTAAAAGCAATACTCTATCACTGCTCTACCGCTGTACCAACAGCCCAAGTTGGTTACAAGCTGAGCAGGGCCTTCTCTCACAGCTGATTGCTTCTACCCCCAGTGTTTTCACTCACATGTCACTGACAGGAAGCAGAGGTCTTTACTTGAAGCTGACATTTGTCCTTGTAGTTGAGTAAAGGTCTCTGCCTGTTAGTACAATTTGGGTGAACACCACTAGAAGTTAAAGCTGTTGGCTTGCAGCGTCATTTGTGTGTAAACTAAGACATATGACAGGTGCTTGCTGGTGTTTGGAGCCTCAAGGCTGCAGACATAAGAAGCATGCAGGAGCTACAGAGCTGTTATATCCAGACAACCTTCTGCATCCCCTGCTTCAAACAAAATAATGATGTCACAGTTCTTCAGTGAGGAGAGACACGCCTGCTGACAGGAGAGACACGCCTGCTGACAGGAGAGACACGCCTGCTGACAGGAGAGACACGCCTGCTGACAGGAGAGACACGCCTGCTGACAGGAGACACACCTGCTGAGAGGAGAGACACGACTGCTGACAGGAGAGACACGCCTGCTGACAGGAGAGACACGCCTCTGGGTTTCAAACTCAATCTGAGAAAATTAGCTAAACAGCTCAAACGGTAACACCCCTTTAAGTGTCCATGTTAATGCGAAGGTGTCAGGAAAGATAGCTGCCATTCAATTAGCTTATCTTATTTTGTACAACCCCTTTTAAGTGGTTTTACTTACGTGATCAACATGGCTGATTTATTCTAGAAAAGGTGCTACTCTAGTCCATTTTTTCAGTACAGCTTAGCCCAGTTTAAATAATGCAAACCCTATAGTCAAGAAGGGTGGTGTTTCTGAAAGAAAGCAGTCATGCTTTTATTATTTTATTTACCACCGTTAAAGAGGTTTTTAGACTGCACACTCTTAGGGCATGTCCCCACGGCACGGGTTTTCGGCCGGTTTTTCAGGCGGTTTGCGGTTTTTCAGACCGCCTGAAAAACCAGCCGAAAATGAGCACAATTGTGCTCTATGGAAAACCCGTGCAGCAGTCCCCACTGCACGGGTTTTTCGCCTGGCGGTTTTGTCGCCGGCGGTAAAACACTGAACATGCACAATCTTCCGTCCGGTTTCCGGACGGAATCTGTGCTGTTCAATGGGAAGGGGGAGGGCTGTTCTCCGCTCATCGCGGAGAAAAGCCGTCCCTCCCCGCGGCCGTGAGGACGGCCGCAAAACAGGACAAATACCGGCTGGCATTTGTCCTGTGCCGTGTGAACGGCCCCTTAGTCCTTGACTGATTGAACACAGATGATGATCACACGGCGTGTTGGATCCGTTTTTCATATCATGCACTGAAAACTGCATCCAAAAAACGTATCCAAAAACGCATCTGCAAATGTGTTTTTGGATTCGTTTTGGGTGCATTTTTCAGATCTGTTTTTCCATGCGTTTTCTTTCAAATCACATTCAAATTTTAATCCAATGTGTTTTTCGGATGTGAAAAGCACATCCAAAACGGACTCAAAAGTGTGTTGTGCTTTTGGATCCGTTTTTTAGGCTCCAAAAATTCTTTAAATGGATCTGAAAAACGTATCGAAAAGACACAAGTAAACACGCATCGGCGATCACTCGTCTGAGCAGCGATGCGTGTTTTACATTGAAACTAATGTAAATCACACTGTACATTAGTTGCGTTTTTTGGGTCCGAAAAGCAGATCTGAAAAACGCCGTGTGAACATACCCTAACCCTCAGACTGATCAAAAGAATAAAGGTGCATGGAGAACAGCATGCTCAGCTCTACTCAGAACTCCCAATAAAATGAATGGGACAATTCTGAATACCTCTCCCTTCTCCACAGAGACTTTCTCCAGAAGTGGGATCTGCACCTATCACACAATAAAGGTGTATCCTATTGAAATGACCTGGGACATCCACTTTGTGGCCACACTTTGTCTGTGTTAGTAAATACCTGTGTTTCCTATAACATAACCATTATGGAGCTTCTTCTCTTATAACTTAGTTGTGCTGTTATTCCTTCTAGAAATGTATTACTGAATCTCAGATGGGCGTTTTCAATTGGAGGCGTGTCCCTGCTCAGTGTGCAGGACCCTGCCCTATGAAAACTGGAATGGTAACACCCAGCTGACTGATTCAGTAATACATTTCTTAGAGGAATAGCACTGGTCATTGAGCCAGTATAACTTAATATTACATCTCACTGCCTCAGCCACTCTATGGGGCACTTAGACTTTGTAATAGTGTGTGACCAGCGTCTGAGAAATATTTTTGGGGTGTACATCCAAGATGTCTCTGCAACCTGCTCCCAAAAGTTAGTAACTATAAAGTATATTGTAATATAAACACTGATAGTAACTCAAGTAATGGAGATGATACTGTTAAACGCAAACCTGTTCAGTGGGTTATGTTACCCTTTCTGAGAGCAGGATGTGATCGAGGGAGAGAAGCTGAGCTCTATAGGGTTATATGATTTGGAGCAGGATTTCTGAGTACGGACGGGACCCCATAAGAGACAGTAAGGGCTTGTACCCATGGCAAGGGTTTTTGGACGGTTTTACAGTTTTCGGTTTTGTAAACCGTCTGTCCAACTTTTACATGGACCTCTATGGAAAACCCGCTAAGTAGTTTTTCCGCCGGACGGCTGCAAAACAGAGCACATACCCATCAGATCATCTGACCGGTATTTGCTCTCTGCCGTGGGGACGAGCCCTAGAAGTCCTGCTTACTCCGCCCACAAACAGTGATTGACAGCTTTCCCTCTATCGGTGTGTGTATAGAGCAAACGTTCAATCACTGTGCAAGGGTGAGGTAAGCAGGACTTTCACGTTCTCTTTTAGGAATCTTGTCAGCATTTACTTTTGTTTCTACTCAGAAATTCAGCCTCAACTTCTAAGCCTTTACTACATCCTGCCCTCAGATAGGGTTGCATAAACCACCTGACAGGTTTCCTTTACAGAAGATTTCTGGACAGACAAGTGATAAATATTGATGTGTTTCTTGTCCGGGTAGCTCAATCTTTTTTGACATCTGTGCTCTAATTATATACAAACCACTTAAAGGGTTAAGATAGCAAGCAGAAAGCTCATAGTATTTCTGTAGTCCACTGAAGGTTTATTCACACAGTGCAGAATGATGCATCAACAAGCTACACTGCTGCACCTTACCCATGCACAATGTCAAGCTTTCTGCTTCCTACCCAGCTCTTTATGTGGCATTACAACACATTCACATAAATGCAATTCTTTACACATTACCTGGTCAGAAATTACGATGCTCCTCAGCCCATTTATGTGTGTATACAAGAACTCTGTACTATTTCTTTATTCAATCTTTAAAGTGCAAGAGCATGCAAGGTACACCGTTGCCTTTAAGAAGTTAATCCGTACAGGGACGGAGGCTTAGCATTTTCTCAGCAGCTATTTTTGGACTATGTGCTTGCATGGAAGTAGGTATTCCTATGATGAGACGAGTTGTAGAGATGACCAGACCGCATGGGGCAGATGGAAGGAGGTATAACTAAAGCTGCAGCAGTGAATTGCTAGCTGAAGTACACATTTAGATCCTGAAAGTGCTAAAACCTGTGTGGATGATTAGATTTCCCACAGTCACAAGAGGCAAGCAGCATGTTAATACAACGTAAATAATCCTGGCAGTTGTCACACTTTATTCTTGGTACATGAAGCTTGAAATGACAGCAGAACATTTGTACTGGAGCCAGGAATGTTGTGGTTTTATATTTATGTCAAAGGGAAATCCCACATTACCTCAAATGTATGTGACTCCAGAGGATGCTTGGAAATTACACTTTTAAAAGTTTTGTTAAAGAGACACACAAATAAAAAATAAAAATCACATTGTAGTAATATGTGACTATTTAAGTGAATGGTTTTTTTTTAAGTTGCCTTATGTACATGACTTCCTCTTGGTGATCACTGCTCATGACAGTGAGGATTGTTTGACAGTTCTCTTCTAGGCCCACTAAGGACTTGAGAGAGGTAAGTGTTATCAGCAGGACCTGATAAGGGTGAAGAAGAAAAAAAAGCTAGAAGCCTTACGGTGCAGAAAAAGATTACCCTATTATCCTCTCATGTATTTTTTCTGTCTAGTCTAATCTTTATCAAGGCTAGTCCAGAGAACAATCGAGCCATCATTAAGTCATCACCTACCAGCTGTAATAAGACTACATGTAGATACACATTTATTGCTGCAGTAAACCGTGATTAGTCCTCCCTACCATTCAGGCATTTTATCTCTTTATAAGCACAGCTAGAAAAGGGAAAGATTTTAGACCTATTTTTTTACATAGGACTGCCAAAATGAAAAATACTGAATAAGAATTTTTTTTTTTTTTTTTTTAACAAAAATATCCTCTTCAGGTTACCCTTTTCAGGATGTCCAGACCACTAACCTAACCTGGATGTAAATAGGGCTAAGACTATCAAATTATATAGTATAGAAAAAGCTTTTTTTGTAAGTTTATAAACATGATCCTTCTGTAGAGGCGACACACCCCACACCACTATATTAGGAAACCGTAGGCACACTCTACCACTGTATTACCAAATTAGGTCAAATAAGAGATAGAGGTTAAAGGGGTTGTCTCGCTACATTGATTCATCTTACCTCAGTCCTGTTTTCTTGGTTTCATTTTGAATTCAGGGGTGTGTTTACTGGCTTCTACTAGGCTGCAGTAGAAGCCAGGTCTGTAGCTATAGCAACCAGTGCTGGCAGCCTATCATGAGAGATTGAACAGGTCTGTAGCTATAGTGACCTGAGGAGCTGATTCAGCCCATACAAGAGGGGATATCTAGGAATAGGTAGGATACTGTTAAAGGACACATTTTGTAAAGTGACTTGTTTGTGCAAGATCTTTAACTTATAAAGCAATCCTTGTAGTGAGACAACTGCTTTAAGGATATAATTACTTGCTGTGATTTGTATATATTTTTTTGTACTTTCTAATTATAATCTGTTACAAAACTAAACCTTTAAGATCTCCTCCTTACCAGGCATATCAGGTAATACAGTGTACTGCTGTGGTTGTTCTCTCCTGTGGATATTTTCCAAAAGTTCATCTCCCATGAATCTTGCTAAAACAGTGCATTTTCCAATATGTACCCAGGATGCACTTTATATTCTTATAGTTCTTTTAGAAGGAAGGTTTTTTTCAACGGTTGGAAGTCCTTATCTAGGTTTTTATATCACTGTTCACATGATGTCTTTCAGGACATGTTTCGGTGCATAATTGTGTTCAGTGCGTTCTTCTAAACACACGGCGTTTCGCGGCACGGACAGGTACGTTCCACAATGAACATACCCCATCATCTCTTTTAGCATTGTCTTGCTAAAATATGTAAGGTCTTCCCTAAATCACATACTACATCCATCACAACAACAACATGGCTTCACAGAGGAAGAGTCTTGGTGCTGAACTAGCCTGTCTATAAGTAGAGACGTTTCACCAATAAAAAACATTTGCCGCATTATATAAAAAAAAAATTTAAAAAAAATCCTACAGAAGGCAAGAATAAGACCCATTCCTCTCCCAAAATTCCAGCAATTGGTCTCTTCCTGTCTCAGACATTTACAGACTGTTGTACAAAGAAGAGGGGATGCTACACAATGGTAGACGTGAACATGTCCAAACCTTTTTGAGATGTAATGCGGCCATCGTTTTCTAAATAAGTTCATTTTTACAACCTTCGATATGTATTCTACATTTAGTCATGAATAAAATACAGATATGAGATCTTCAAATCCTTGCATTCTTGTTTTCTTTACGTATTCTACAGCATCCCAACTTTTTGGAAATAGGGTTGTACTTACATACTCAATAGAACATTAAAATACTATGCAATTTTTATAACAACTGAAAAATGTAGATAGCATATATGCTATAATACATAGTGTCAGTTCTAGGGCAACTGAGTAGATGTTGCGTTCCAGAAGTTACTAAGACGGTCGCCTTAAAGTCATACTGATATTGCCATTCTGGAAGTGTACTGCAAGTAAAAGTTCTTGCCCTTCTTCAACTCTGAGTGGCTCTTCCAACACAAAAGCTGCTTGTTTCCAGTGTGACATGTCATTGGTTGTGTCCAATACAATATCTTCATCAAGATGGAGATGATACCAAAAAGGAATAGCAGTCACCTGTCCCGAAGTACAGATTCTGACCTAGAAGAAAGTGGGAGAACTGTGATCATGCTTCATGTACTAAAGTGCACATTTACAGTTGAAACTAGTTTACATACACTATATAAAAAGACAAATATGCAGGTTTTTCTCACTATCTGACATGAAATTAGAATAAACCTTATGCATTTTAGGTCAATTAGGAACCAAAATTATTTATATTTGTCAAATGCCAGAATAATGAGA
The DNA here is from genome assembly GCA_025379985.1 of Phyllomedusa bahiana. Lineage (NCBI taxonomy): Eukaryota > Metazoa > Chordata > Amphibia > Anura > Hylidae > Phyllomedusa > Phyllomedusa bahiana. The sequence continues at coordinate 275,571 of JAODAL010000219.1, read as the reverse complement.
GAGAATTTTTTAAGGCATTTTTATTACTTTCTGCAAAGTCAAACGTTTACATACATTTAATTAGCATTTGGGAGCATTGCTCTTAAACTGTATGACTTCCCTTTAGGCATTCAGGATGGTATCTTCAGGCTGAGCTTTCGGGAACACTGGGAAGGTTAAGGCTGCCTCCAGTCCAGCCAAGTGGCTTTGGTCCCTGATTGGCCCTGGCTCAGGGAATGAGATCTCTGAACTTGATGCCTCTGTCTTTTCTATGGCAACCATACCCCTTCACTCACATCCAAACTCCACTAGGTATTATCATATCTGATTTTAAATGTAGTAGGCGAATGTCCTGGTCGTGGGGATCCCGTTCTTTCTTCTTTCACTGCACGGAGTTGTAGTTTTAAAGTTAATACGTAATGTTGTGAGGTTTTTTTTGTTTTTTTTTTCTCTCTCTTTGCTAACTAACAGTTTCAAGACATCTTTACCCGATGTGCTAGAGAAGCAACAAAGCAGGGGGGATCCGACGGCAAATAGGGAACTATGTGTGAAGGTGCGTTCCGGGGTCGGGTCTGGGTCCACTCTGGCTCATTCATGTTGGGCGGATGGGGCCTGGATATGGTCCAGAGGAAGGTACCTAAGCTACTGATTAGGTATGTTTGCTGTTATATGATTCTCTGAGTAGCGAGGATAGAAACGAAAACTTTATGGAATTTTACTGCTACACGCAGAAAGTGTCATTTAACTAAGTTGTTGTTTCATTTTGTGAAATACAAAGTGCTCACAATTTTATTAACAGGTATATGATGTAACCTTTAATATCTGAAAAGCAATAAAAATGAGTTTAAAAAAAAAAAACTGTATGACTTGGGTCAAACGTTTTGGATATCATTCCACAAGCTTCTCACAATAGTTGGTAGGAATTTTGGCCCATTCCCCCTGATAGAACGGGTGTAACTGAGATATGTTTGTAGGTCGCCTTGCTCGTACCTGGCTTTTCAGCTTTGCCCATAAATTTTCAATAGTATTGAGATCAGGGCTTTGTGATGGCCACTCCAAAACATTGACTTGGTTATATTTAAGCCACTTTGTAACCAGTTTGGCAGTATGCTTCGGGTTATTGTCCACCTGGAAGACCCATTTCCGCCCAAGTTTTAACTTCCTGACTGATGTCTTGAGATGTTGCTTCAGTATTGCCACATAATCTTCTTTCCACATGATGGCAACTGTTTTGTAAAGTGCACCAGTCCCTTCTGCAGCAAAACAACCACACAACATGATGCTGTCACCCTCATGTTTCACAGTGGGGATGGTGTTCATAGGCTTCCAAGCTTCACCCTTTTTCCTCCAAACGTAACTATTCTCATTATGGCCAAACAGTTTCATTTTAGTTTTGTCAGACCACAGGGCATGTCTCCAAAAATGTAGGTCTTTGTTCCTGTGTGCATTTGTAAATATTAATTTGGCTTTTATATATTTCTTTTGGAGTAATGGCTTCTTCCTGGCAGAGTGGTCTTTCAGCCCATGTTGATACAGTACTCGTGTCACTGTGGATAATGACACAATCTTACCAGCTTCTTCCAGCATTTTCACAAGGTCTTTTGCCTTTGTTCTTGGGTTGATATTCACATGTTGGACAAAAACACGTTCACCTCTAAGACAAAGAACTCCTTCCTTAGAGGTATGATGGCTGGACATTCCCATCTTGTTTGTACTTGCGTATAATTGTTTGTAGAGATGAATGAGGTACCTTCAGGTATCTGGAAATTGCACCCAAGGATGATCCAGATGATCCTTGTGCAAGTCCACAATTCTCTTCCTGATATCTTAGCTGATTTCTTTAGACTTTCCCATTATGTTACACACAGAAGCAGTGTTTCTGGTGTGAATTAAAATACATCCACAGGTGTGTCTCTAACTCAGATGTTGCCGATAAACCCATCACAAGCTTTCAAAGACATGACATCCTCCTATGGGCTGTCCCAAATTCTTTAAAGGCAAAGTAATCCAAGTGTATGTAAACTTTTGACTTTGCAGAAAGTAATAAACATGCATTAAAAAAATCTCTCTCACATTATTCTGGAACTTGGCAAATATAAATGATTTTGGTAATCCTAATTGACCTAAAACGGATAAGGTTTATTCTGATTTCATGTCAGATAGTGAGAAAAACATGCACATGTGTCTTTTTATATAGTCTATGTAAACTTCTGGTTTCAACTGTATGTATCAACATTACAGGCTGTATCATGGTTCATCAGAGAATATGGTCTCTATTTAACAGACAGACAATTTTATAGCAATAGGAACAGAAATAACCATAGCGACTCAGTGGTCAGCATTGCTGCCTTGCATCTCAGCTGACCACCTTCTTTCTTTGAATTCAGTCACATCGCCGATTACCCTTATGTTGCCGATTTTCCCTTATCCCTTAAACATTCCTCAAAATATGTAGGGTTGCTGTATATCAATACTTGTATGCTTTAAATCCTTTTAAATACGTTTAATATAGTTTGCACAAACATTAACTGTACAGCATTCACTTTTCTTCAATTTTTATAAGAGTAATCCTTTATGTGACATACATAAGTCGAACCTTAATGTCTTTGTCGGCTATCAGTAGCCTGAGGTGTGCTGCAGCTCCGAGCGTGCGATCTCCGTTGCACTCCTGCTCGTTTGCCACGTGGGAGTCGGAGAGCCTGAAGGATTCAGTGTCTGTGAGGTAGATCCGAATAGCCCTGCCACGACCTCGTGGCAAACGAGCAGGAGTGCAATGGAGATCGCACGCTCGGAGCTGCTACACACTTCAGGCTACTGATAGCCGACAAAGACATTAAGGTTGGACTTATATCTTTCACCTAAAGGATTACACTTATACAAATTGAAGAAAAGTGAATGCTATTCAGTTAATGTTTGTGCAAATTATATTAAACGTATTTAAAAGGATTTAAAGCATACAGGTATTGATATACGGCAACCCTACATATTTTGAGGAATGTCTATAGCAGTGATTGAAACATCAACTCAGCAGCTCCTATTCCCATTACACTAACATGAGTGCTAGAGATTTATAAATTGTAGCACTCAGGCTGCAGGACGCAGTGAATGACGACAGCTTAGAGCAAAGAGAGAGGTGGGGAGAGAGATGGTTATAACTAGAAACTTGTGTTTTCAAGAGGAGATAAAATCCTTTTCATCTCCTGGCCACAGAAAAATCAACAAAGCAATTTATTTAAAAAAGAAAAAAAAAAAGTCTTCAATTAGCTGTTAAAAACTCATCATTGTAGTGTCAAGTTGGTACTTTAAGGGAAAAACATCAAAAGTCTCTTTCATCATTACATTCTTATTAAGCTCATCAGATAGTTTGTTAAACTGCTTTTACTGCTATACATCCTTATCGAAGTATCAGATATCTCTCACACAGCTTTCCTTGAGACAGATGCAGTGTCTGCTAACAGCAAAGAGATTCAAGGCCTTCCTCCTCCCCCCAGATGATACAGAGGAGAGCTTGGGAATGTGTAATATCAGCTAATGATTCATACATATATGCAAATTATAACTGGTCTCTTAGCGACCGCTAATTAACCAATCATGTAGTGATAAAATAGTCATGTGATTAAAAAATTCTATTGGAATGTAATTTACTGTGATTAAACTTCAGATTTCATGTCCCAGCCAAAGCATGTGGGTCATATTTCTCGAGCTCCGGCTGTCAGCAGCAATAATAATAATATAATTCGGAGGAGGCATTTAATTGGATAAAGGAGTGGAACAAAGAATTTCCACACCTGATTTAATCATCTTGACAGTAGTAAGAAAACCTCTTTAAACAGTTACAGCAGGGGTCCTCAAACTACTGCCCGCGGGCCGCATGCGGCCCTCCAAGGATTTTTATCCGGCCCGCCGCTGCCACCTGCTGCTGATCGCTGACATTAAGCAAGACACCGGCGGTGGCAGCGGCAGAGCTGTTTGCGATGCCTCATATCACTTGTCACCGGCCACAGCACCTCCCATATGATGGGAGGTGCCGTGGGCGGTGACAGGTAATATGAAAGCCATTGTGAGCTGCGCAACAGCAGGTGTCTGTGAGTGGCAGAGGGCGGACATTCTGCGTATACATTGCACAGTGTCCGCCCTCCACCACTAACAGACACCTCCCATATATTGTAAGTGTCCGCCCTCAGGCACCTCCCGTCCGCTGCAGAGTGTCCCCCACACACAGTAGTCCCCGGCGATGCGGCTATCTGCCGCCACCGATCGTTAAGGTCCTAAGTCGATACTGATCACTAAGGTGCCGGCTTAGGACCTTAGCGATCGGTGATGGCAGCGGCGCCGGGACTAACTGTATGTGCGTCTGCCGGATGCACATACAGATCGATGCTTCTGCGGAGAGCAGGGGCTCTCCGCTCTGCAGAGTACTCTGGTGAGGCACAGGAAGGATGCGCCTCACCAGAGTCCACAGCATGGGCGGCGTCAGCGTCATCATGCTGCGGCGCGGCCTGGTGACGTCACGCTGCCTGTGAAGAACGACCGGGAGCAGCGACAGCGGCGGGGAGCGACGTCAGGTGAGTGATGTCAGTTTTTTATTTTTAATTATCTCTACACCTGCTGGGCCACCTAATTCTACCTACAGACCTGCCGGGGGACCTAAGTCTACCTACACCTGCTGGGCCACCTAAATGCACCTACACCTGCTGGGCCACCTAAATCCACCTATACTTGCTGGGCCACCTAAATCCACCTATACCTGCTGGGCCATCTAAATCTACCTATACCTGCTGGGCCAATAATAAATTGGGTATCACCGTAATTGTATCGACCCACAAAGTAAAAAAAAAATAAATTTAAAACTATATTCCGGCCCTCCAATGGTCTGAGGGACCGTGAACTGGCCCCCGGTTTAAAAAGTTTGAGGACCCCTGAGTTACAGTGTAAATTTAGGCAGTCTAAAAATGTGCCAAATCTATCACAGTAGTGATCATGCTGTTTGATAATTTTAGCACATCTATAAACTTTTTAGATCAACTACTAGTTAGTTTACTTTGCACCAAAATTCTATACCAGAATTTTGACCACACCCATTATGCAAAGTCACACCGTGTTGCCAAATGAGCCAAAAAAGTGTCTACGATAAATAATAAATGTATCTGACAAAAATGTGCCACATATTGCTGCATTTTATAACATTCTGACACATCTACTATAGTAAATGTGGAAACTAAAAGGAAAAATCACATAGTCTGCTCCAAAATATATGAAAAATAAAAACTTGGCTTTTATTTTAGACAAATTAAACACACAGTAGAGAAACACATAACAGGAGAAACACTAAACGCCAACTAAAGTAAATGCGCGATAATATTTTTCAAGTGTGAAGGAGACAATTAAAAAAAGGTTATTTCTGTGAATGTATATAATTTTATACATGCGCGCACACACACGCACGCACGCACACACACATATATGCGTATATAAGCCTAGGTTAATGTGGGCCTATGGCTACATTTAAAGGGGTTTTCTCACCACAGGAATTAGAGAAAGGTAAATAAAGACCATTACCAAATACAGTACATTGCAGTACAGTACATAAAGACAATTTCATCTACTTTTTGTGTACACAAGTTTCTCTAGGTTTACCAACCACCTCTCTCTGCTCTCTCTTATTGCTACAGGGGAAATCAGAAAAGGAAGAAAAAAACACAATCAGTGATGTACAAATGCCTTCCAGTCTTTTTTGGACTTTATAGGGAGGGCAATATGTAAAATAGAGTAATATTAAAAAAAAACACACATATACAATAAAATATTATTAAAAAAACAATAACAGCCCGAAGCCTGCAGCCCTGCCCTCAACAACCTTAAAACTTTATATCACGTAAATGTTCGCAACAAAAAACTGATTCTAAACCTTAAAGGGGTTTTGCCAGGACGTGCCTTATCTGCTAAGAAGCAAATGTAAACAAAGCCAGGCTGAGCTGAGAGAGAGAGACACGCCAGAGGCACAGGCGGTGCAAAAAGGATCATGTGAAATGGGTTTACTCAAATAATCAAACTACAACTAATGGATTCTTGCATACAAAAGACAACATTTTCTCCACAGCAGCTTTGAAAGCTTCTTCATGTTCCCTGTCGTCAGAAAAAAGCAGGGATCTACTCAGATAATCACACTACAACTAGTGGATTTGTATACAAAAGACAACATATTTCTACCCGCTGCCTTGAAAGCTTCTTCATGCTCCCTCTCATCAGATAAAAAGTGTTCTCTGCACAAGCCCGGCCAGCAGCTCGTCAGGTCTCTTGTCAGGTCGTATCTAATAGATGCTTTTAAGTAACTAAGGGCAGGTAAGGCAGCCCGTTGCTCTCTCAGGCTGCAATTTTTGTAATCCATTATTATTTAAATATTTAATTTTTGGGGATCCCCCTCAAAATTACATCGTGGCAAAACCCCTTTAAGCGCCACATTTGCTGTTAAAAAAGCAATTAAAAATGTGAAAGACTTGTGTTGTTTTTTTTACTATTTTCCATCACATGAGACAAAAAAAAAATTTAACATAAAAATATATTACAATAAAGCCCAACATATCGCGGCGAAGAAAATTAAAAGACGAAGAAAAAAATTGTAAAATAACCGATTGGAAAAAAGAGTTATTTGAATACAAAAAGAGGGAGGGATCTTTGTCCCCAATGAATCAGACAAGAAAAGAATTTCTTTAAAAATTAAAAAATCCAGATTTCTCTAAATATCTTTGGGGGGGAAAGCACTTTGGGATGCCCCAAACAAAGCCCCGGGGTGGGTAAAAATTTGAAAAAAAAAAGACAGCGTGCAAGCCCAGTTGGGAACGATGCCTGAATATTTACGCGGGGCTTATTTTAGCCTTTTTCCGAGGTATGGATTTGGTAGAATTTAGTAAAGGTAGAATTGACCCCAGGTGCAACTTTGGACCTGTGAAGCCAAAACAAGTGCCTTACCCCTCGGAGGCACCCACCCCCTCAAGTGAAATATGGTGACCCCAAAAGGAAAAAAAAATCACCGGACCAGTAGGTTATGAGATTGCAAAACCCAATCCCGTGGTAAAAATAGCCTTTTAGGCTGCCAGATCTAGCAAACCCCCTTGGAAAAAAAAAAGGGGGTCGGAGGCCCGAAAAATTCAGCCGTGAGGTAGATCCGAATAGCCCTCCCAAACGCCCAAAAACAACCAGTCACCCCCAAGGGTCCCGTGGGGAGGGGGCAAAATAAGAGCGCATTTTGGGTTTTTTAAGGTAGAGTGGGGAAACCAGGGCCCCTTGTATGAAAGCACCCCTTTCCTTCTGAAGAGAAAAAAAAGGGGGGGTCCTGAAAGAGAAAGCCCCCCCCCAGATTCGGGACACTCGCCCCGAGGGTGAAATTCCCCAAAAAGGGGAAAGGGCCCACCTTCCAAGGAAGCAAGTGGTTCACAAAGAGAAGCCTGCATGGCCTTTAAAACAATTTTAAAAGTTCGCACCCTCGTTCAAATCAGAAATTTCTTTTCCCAAAAAAAAGTGGGGACGGGGAAGCCAAGATATGCTGTAAAGTATCAGAGAGGAAAAAAAAGTGAATTAGGGGTGCAAACCCCAAGAGTTTGGGGCCCCCACGCATTTTTTGATTGGGGGTTTTCAATCCCCCAAATTCCCCCTTTTAATGCTGAAAACAAAAGAGCCCATCCGGGGTTCCCCCAGTGTCGGTGAGGGATCATTTTTTTCCAAATGCTAAAATTGAAAATTGCTGACTAGAATGGATCTGAGCATTCTGTCTGACAAAAGATCATTGATGAAAGTCTTCTGGGAAAAGTGGGGTTTCCCCGTGCCCCCTATTGGAAAGTAGTTATCCCCCAATTTTACATGTAGCTCACCCAAAAGCCTTGCAGTGGGAAAGGGATTTAAGCCCAAACCCGTTAAGTTATATTTCAGGAAAAGTGTTTCTGGGGTTTTTTTCCCCGTCAGTGAAGAAGTAGGAAATTTTCTGGTTGGGGGTGAGAGGCTAAAAGGGGGCTTGGGAGGGGGAAAAGGGAGGGTATCCTTTCCCTTTGGGGAGAGCCACCAAAACATTGGTTTGTGTGAGGATTTATGCGCCTTTCAGACCTCACTGACTATTTTGCATATAGTAAAGGCTTCTTGGAAAAGAAAAAACAAAAATAAAGTTTATTGCATATAAAAAGTCATATAAACATTACAACAAATGCAGTAAATATATGATAAGCATATTCAAAAAATGGCAAGAAATGCCATACAATGTATAGAGCGACGGAGAGAGTTTTCGAAGAAGAGAAGTGCCTGACCGTAACAGTTGAATCTTCACTGGTGGAAGATACACACTGGCTGAAATTGGTGCTTCGCGATGGGGCCTTCACGAGAATATCGTCCAGGGGAGGGAAGACACCGCCCTTAGGGATACCAGGACCTTGGTGAAGACCCTTGACGCTGTAGCATGGCCCAAAGCAACACAACGAAGTGGAAATGCAGTGAACCCACCGCGGAACGAAGGAAACGCTAATGGGACTGGGCAATATGGACGTGCAGTTAAGTGTCCCTGATGTCTATGGCAGAAAGAAATTTCCTCTGCTCACGAGCCGCCATTACTGACTGGAGAGACTCAATTTGGTATTTGGGAATCCGCAGATGATGGCTGAGCTCCTTGACATCAAAAGGTTGAAATAAAATCCCTGACCGGGGACCGGCATAATTACACCCTGCAGTAAGAGGACATATATTGCCTGGAAAAAAGGGCTGACGCCTGGAAGCTAGGCAGGGAAGAACAGCACAAGTCGACCTTGTATCCTGACTGGACGACCTCTGGACCCCAGGCAACGGTGACTCGTGCCTGCCAGACCTCCCTGAACTGCAGGAGGTGCCCCACTAGAGAGAAAGCTTTGGGTAGGGAAAAAAAAAATCCTCCGTGCAAAGGGAGGCTTGGTAGAGGGGCGCTTAAGCGTGAAATTGCTAGGAATGTCGCCGCACAGAAAAGCCAGGGACTAAATTTGAAAACACAGAGTTGCGTGACGAGCCACTGGTGCTAAAAATGGCACCAGAAGACCCCAGGACTTGCTTGGAAGAGATGGGGAAAGGAAGACCTACGGTACCATGGCGACGTGTGGTACTGCACAGCACTACCGCCACACTGGAGGAAAAGTGTTTGGCCACCGTCCGGACAGAAAATGCATGCGCAAGGAAGCATCAGCCCACCGCAGGCAAGAAGTGCAAACGGTGCCGCAGGGCATACTAAAAAAAAAAAAAAAAACTAAACTGCCCCCAAAGGAAGATTGGGTACTTACCTAGCTGACATCTTTGGGCATACGTGGAATCACCCGCTTGGTACCACGTACAATCCAGAGTGGGGTTACCGGAAACCAAAAGGAAACTGCAGAGGCCGTAAGTGAGGACAGGTGTCTGGTGCATAAGGAGAAACAGACTATGGCTGTCTGGTTTCCTGACGTCCTCAGGGGAATTATCGTCCAAGTGGCGACCGAGGTGACGACCCCCATGACAAGTGTGGAAAAACTGAAAAAAATGCAGCAGACCCGCAGATCAGCCTGGTGTCAGTATGAGGGATGTAGTCCGTCCAGGCGGAGCCAAAACTTTTGGATTCTGCCTAGGGTCAGCCTCCTAGGGCAAGGGCCTATACCCAATGTGCTGTGTCTCCCAATGATATTGATGAGAAAAGAAAATGTGCCTGATCAGGAAGGAGGGTCAGGAATTGGTTAAAGCTATAGGTTAAGACACTTCTAAGTCACGCTCTTTTTCCTGATGCATACAGTTATGCTCATTCAACAGATGCATAGGAAGTCTATAGAAATTCTATGAATACATCACATGCTTATTTTTAACCTGAGCTGATCAAAAACAAGGGGCACCACATTCAGCTAAGCACTTCTGCCCTCTGTTTTAGTGATCAGTGGGATTCTTGGCATCCGGATCTCCGCCAATCAAAACTTTTGACATGTTAATTTAAGAAAAAATATTGACCCAAACTATCAGTATCTTACAAAGATGACCGATAAAAACTTGCATACGTACAGTAGCTAAATAAGAATACCGAACAGTAATATTTAACAGTCTACATTACCTTCACTTCAGTATTTATGCTACAATGGTTGGAATATGGGTTCATTAAATCCAGCCGAAGCAATTCTATTGGATCACTTAAACGAGCACAAGGCAGGGTAGCGAGATTCAGGAACACATGCACAGGCACCTGGAATAAAATAAGGAACATAAGGATTGAAGAGGTGTTCTCCCCTATGTTTTTTAATCTCAAAAACCATTTTTATCTATTTCAGCTGTGGGGTCTGCACTGTATTCCTATTGTTCCAATGACGGGCAAAGAAAGCTCTAAAATCCGCAGCAGCCAAAATTCTATGACGTTCTGTGCCACATGTTCACTAGGCAGGATACAGGCTCCCATAAACAGCCTCAGGCTAACCAACATAGAGACCAAATTCCCTGCACTCCTGATTTGTAATTAAATTATTTTTGGGCAATTTCCCAATATAAACAATAAGAGTGCAGTCAAATATGGAACTTTACCTTTAACGATCTGTAGCAGCCTCATATCTACATTATCCAAGTACTCACAAACCAGTCACCCATAAATTATGGACTGGTCATATATGGATCCGACCACTATTTAATTAGAGCAAAAAAACATCAAAGGAGTTGTCTGGAAAAAAAAAAAAAATCTAAAAACATCACTTTTATTATATAGGTAAGTCTCTTAAAATTTTCTTCACATACACCTACAAAACTATTCCCTCCCTAACAACAATATTGCGGTAGCCACCCCGATAAGGGCGTCCCCAACATGGCCTAGTACTAGCTACAACACCCTGTACTTCCCTGCTGCACCCTACTCTTAAAAGTAAAACAGTGTAAATTAGTTGGGGAAACAGGGACAGCCCAGTACCAGAAAAAAAAATAACAATTACACAAAAAACCCAATTGGAACTTTCCCCCCCTATTATCATAAGGGAACGAAAAACCTGGACCAGCAACATGATCAATGTTGTAATCAGCAATAATCAATGGTTATATAAAGAAGATACACATATTTGACCAGACACAAATGGATATCCAAAAGATGGTCAGTGGGACAGGTATTTGGATACTCACAGATATAGGTGCATATTGTTTGTTCATCTATTGCGAACGCTGCATCCTATGTTATCTACACATTGAGGTTACCTTTAATTGCAAGCCTGTCTGTGATGGTAATGAGGAAACTACTGAAAAGTGACCTCTACACAACAGGAAGCGTCAATCTATTATTAGGCTTCGTGGCCAGAAAGAAAACGCTAGGATTTCAGGATTTTGTTTTATTAGTGACATGGAAAATGAAAAGAAACCACATCAAAAATTCTTAAATAACATATGTTTAACTTAAAACACAATTTAAACAATAGGTCATGTCCTGATGACATGTATAATAACAAATAGATATATCTACCTTTACCTACAAAAGTATACCGTGTATGGAGTAAAGTTTATGCCCCCTCGAAGCGATACTGCTCGAGTCGCTATGGAAACTGTGGAGGTCACTTAAAACATCATGATTTGAGATACATTATCATCCCACCAGTGTTGTTATAGAAACAGGGAAACAAAAGCAGCCGCAACCTTGAATCCTATTTGTTCAAGTAACTGCCGCAGTTCTTACCGTTGTGCCCCAAACAGTAGTGGCATGTACATTACACCATGTGCTTATGTATGTAATCATTTGTAACCTAATTCATTCAAATACTTCTGCATGTGAGTAGACATGCTTTAAAGGGAACCTGTCACATAGATTATGCCCCCTTTGCTGAGGGCAGCACAAGCTAGTGTCAGACCTGCTGTTTCCAGCGCTGTTTTCCCTTATTCTGTAAGATGCTGTAATTTTATATTTAATGCCCAAATCTGCAGTTTGCATCCGGAAAAGAGTCATGAAAAGAGTCAGACCCGCCCACTTCACAACTGATTAACCTGTTTCTTTGAATAGGTAGAAACATGTGAATAACGGTCATATGGGCGGGGCTAGCATCTGCTCATGAATAAGCTGGACTCTTTTCTGGCTGCCAGATTTGAGCATTAAATACTCTAAAACTACTGCACCTTACAGAATAAGGGACACAGCACTGGAAACAGCAGGTCTGTCACTAGCTTATGTTTGGGGGCATAATCTATATGACAGGTTCCCTTTTAAAACTCCATTTTCTCAAGCTAACATTCAAGTTCATAGGTCGTTCCTGTATGTAAAAACATCTCAACATATGAGCTCTATCACTTTAATCAAGTTATGAGGTCTTATTAATGTGATGTGTATTTGTCATTACCAATACTGTATTAGTTTTGGTTCCTGTATCAGTGGGCGGTTAGTTCCCTCAGCCTGCCACCTTATCATTAATCACCATTTATGTTTAGGCTACATCACCACCAATTGTGCCTGACAATGCTGGGGTTACATTGCATTGTACACCGATGATAATAACAGGTGTACATTCCCCTTACAGAGTTAAGTGAGAAATAGATGCTACCCAATTGAGGCCAACTGTTTGGGTTCACCGATCCTCAAGCCACGTTGCAAGTATATGAAACCTAGCAGCTATCGACCTAGAGAAGAAGTGAAGGTCAAAGTGCTAATACCTTTTTTTAACGTGTTCTGACATACTACACCCAGAAATTCCTTTTGAACCCCTATCAATTTTTTCAGTAACATTTTTTTAGGGTCTATTATGTTCGGAAACAACCTTTTTGGTGGCCTAAGGCCCCCGTAATGTAGTTCTGCACTGAGCTATATAGGTCAAGAACATATTTGAGGGGAAAGGAGAATAGTTAAAGTACAAAACATCTTAAGTACAAAGTGAACCAGAAAAGGCTGGGCAATACTAAATTCTTCAGCTTCATAGGACTGCTTGCTCTATATGCTGACTTAATGTAGATGAACTCTATGCCTTTATAAGTCTGTATTTAAAGAGAACCTGTCGCATATTTTTTGCCCCCCCTGGCTGAGGGCAGCACAATCTAGTGTCAGACATGCTGTTTCCAGTGCTGTGTCCCTTATTCTGTAAGATGCTGCCGTTTTCATGTATTTAATGCTCAAATCGGCTGTTTTCAGCTAGAAAAGAGTCATTCGAAGAGTCATTCAAAGAGTCCGTTTTTTTCAAACCCCACCCATCTGAAGCTAGCCCCGCCCACCTCAACTGACAAACCTATTATTTTGAATAGGTAGAAACATGTGAATAACGGTCAGTGGGCGGGGCTAGCCTTTGGTGGGCGGGGCTAACATCTGCTCATGAGTCAGATTTGAGGGGTAAATGCTCTAAAACTACAGCCTCTTACAGAATAAGGGGCACAGTGCTGGGAACAGCATGTCTGACACTAGCTTATGCTGTCCTCAGCAAGTGGGGGTATACCCTATGTGACAGGTTCCCTTTAAACTGTCAGATTTGATGGGAAGAACAGTACCGCATGCTATAAAGGTAGGTCAAGCACTGGTGGTATCTGACATACAACAGATTCAGCTATGCATTGTGGCTTCTATAAACCTTTGAAATTGTATTTCTTCCCAAGAAGAATCACAAAGATTGAACATTTAATCATTTTTAAATTGTATTTTAATCTTGAAGGTGCTTCAGCTTACCTTGAACTGATTAATAGATGGTGCTATGTTAAAACCCAGAGTAGGTTCTGTGCCTTGAACAGCACTCTCCAGCATTAACGCATGGGATTCAACCAGTATACCATAGACAACTATGCACTGAGGAAAGATCTTTCCTCCAGACTGAAGTAAGCACCTAGAAGTACAGAAACCAATACATTATTGCAAGTAGTAGTACTTGAAAGGATTTTGCCATAAAGTAATTTCATATCGGCTTTATTCAGCTTCAGCTTTCATTGTGTTCAAAAGGGGGCGTGTGTGATTTGTTTGACTGCATATCATGTGACCCAGCACTCTGACATCACCAGGCCTTTCCCCACAGTGTGCTCACGCTAGCCAAACAAAGGTCTGTTTATGTAAAGAAGTGTAAGTAGTTACAAAGTAGCAGAGTGGTTAGAGCTTCTAACTTCCAACTTAAGGGTATTAGGTTCAAATCCCTGCAGGAGCCAAACTTGGGGATTTTTGCGGGGGCTCAATGCACATACCTGATTAAGGTTTCTTTTTTCCTTTTATTTATTTGCATTGTTTGACTAATTAGTAAGGAGTACAGAAGACAGGAGTAGAATGACCACACTTGGGGTTTAACACTCACTCAGCAGTGAGTGTGTGTGATTACTAGGCAGGGAAGAGACTGACAATCGCTGCCTGAGAGGAGAGGTGATGTCTGGAGATGATCTATACACTATGGATCACAAAGATAGCAGCTAAAACAAAAATGGTACAGAATTTTTAATATTGATGAATGGTAAAAATGTTTATTACTTAATGTGCAAGATTCTTACATCTATTTTATTTCATGGCAAAACTTTAACTTTAAAGTAGAGACTAACAGTCAAAAACTCCTTAGTAAAACTAAAAGTGGTATAAACCGATTCAACACACTCATTATCATCTACCTCACAGAAAAGTCTGAGATAATACATAGGATCCTCTGTTCAGGATCTTCATTTGTTGGCCAGAGTGGAGAGCAGGCACAAAAGGGAGTTTCTCAGTCCTTGAGGACCTGTCTTGTCCTACATTTTACAGATCACAGTTTGAATGGGCACGTTGTAATGCCAGATTTACCCTGTGGTGGCGCTGCCATGTAGCAATATTTCTTGCCAGGTCTCACCAGAACAATTTTTTGCAGGAGGATCTTACAGGTGGACACCTAGTGATCTGTTGTTTGTCAAGGGACCCTTGTAAAAAGTAGAGATTATCCAAAACTGAGAACTTTTTTTTTTTTCTTATGTTGTCAGACACAAAGGGGTTTTCCCCATGTTATGTACACATAGCTAAAATTAGGAACTTTCTAATAAACGTCGTTTCGGTTCCTTACCATTTCAACATACACTACTCACAACAAGTTATAGATTTTTGAATTTTCTTTTTTTTTAAATGCACCAAATGAGACCCTCTCAACCTTAGAATGGACATGTTCAGCTGTTTAATGTTTCAGTACTTCTTGCACAACTTGCTGATCTCTAACAAAGAGCTTGATGGCAAAATACACAATAGGTGTTTGATCCCCGAATAGTCTAATAAATTTAGGGGATCAGTTTGAATTGGGATTTTAACAGTCCTCCTCATCATGCTGTTCACATTTTGACTTCATGAGACTAAGACAACACCTTACAATTGATCAACAGTACCTCACCATTGTGAGACTTCAAGCAGGATGCTCTCAGACGGAAGTGGCCACTAAGCTTAGAATGTCACAGAGTGTCATCAGCAGGGTACAACAGAGATACAGGGAAACTGGAAGAGACACAGAAAGGAAAAGAAGTGGTTCCCTTTGGCTACATCACACACTGATGGCCGCTTTATTATAAACAATGCCCTGTGGAACCAGATGATGAATGCGAAACAACTCCAGGCACACTTAAGGGAGGTGAGAGGCAGACCAAGTGTCACGTCCGACTGTTCCTGACCATTTAGGTCAGCATGGTCTGCGTGCTAAAGGACCGGACCACACCACCTTGCACAGGCTTTATAGTTTTTCATGGGCCAGAGAGCATCTATGCTGGACAATGGTCCAGTGCTCCTCGGTGCTGTTCAATGATGAAAGACGATTCACTCTGAGCAGAAATGATGGCCGGCAACGATGCTGGAGAGCGCTATGCATCAGCCACAGACAAGCCTTTGGTGGTGGTGTTACAGCGTGGACAATGCTCTAACTCATCGAGGTTGCATCATTAGGGAACGGCTGTTGGAGACTGGGGTGCCTCAAATGGAGTGGCCTGCACCTTCTCCAGACCTGAACCCCCTAGAAAACCTGTGGGATCAGCTAAGTCGCTGTGTAAACACAATCGAATATCAGCAGTACTCTATAAGCACTAAAAAAAGAAAGAAAAATGGAGCATCGGAATCTGTTGGAAAATAATTTCTGCGACTTTGGAATATATGAAAATGTTGAGGTTTTTAGTGTACATTTGTGATCAAAATTGTAAAAGCCCATCTGCCACAGCAAGGCGACCCCAATATGGGAACCTACTCTATAATGTTACCTCTTGTGGTGCCTGTTCAGACCTCAACATTTCCATCCACACAGGCTTTTTAATCAGCAGGTTATAGCTGGAATCTTCTCTCCCTGAAATGTTGAGGTCTGAACAGACACCAAGAGAGGTTACATTATAGAGTAGGTTCCCATCTATATTGGGGTCGCCTTGCCGTGGCAGATGGGCTTTTACAGTTTTGATCAAAAATGTACAATAAAGACCTCAACATTTTCATATATTCCAGAATAGAAATGCTTTTCCAAAAACTTCCTATGTTCCCTTTGACTATTTTTTAGGCCTTGTAGAGTGCTGCTGATATTGTATTGCGTTTGTGTTGCTTTTTGCTGCCTCACCAGCATGCAATTATATACTAATTTTTCGAAATGTATGTGATGACCAAATTCTGCTTTTGGATAAGTTGCTGTGTAAAAGCTCGTAACTGTACCCCTGAACCTCAATGACCTGAGGAGTAACATTTAAGAAGAGAGGGATGCCATACCTCAGCAGTCAATAACTCAACTTGGAACAACATAAGACGCCATTGTCAAGCTGTAATGGATGCTCAAGGCCACATGACACATTATTGAGACACTGACATTTTTGATGGTTATACCCTCCACTGTCATTGGATTTTGTTTCATTAAATTGTTTGAGAAAATCAAAATTGTATGATACGACCTTAATGGCCTAATTTCAGAATAAAATATCACTGTAGCATGAAATTTTTACTTTTTCCATAAATTTCAGCCGAAAGCCAAATATCCCTAACTTTTTGTGAGTAGTTTATCTGCCTCGTCCCTGTTAATAGGAACATTCAAAACCTGAATATTCCCTAGATCTACAGCTGCTGTATATAGCCAAGATAACAGACTGTCTGCTGTGGGAAGTATCTGTACAGTTTTTCAAACTCTGTATGTAAAGAAGATTTCTATTCACTGACCAAACAGAATCCTTTTGAACTTTACACCATAAATTAAGCTTCATTTTCAGTGGAAAAAGATGCTTAACCTTTCAAAATAGTAATAAATATTTGAAGGGGTTGTCTCACTGCATTGATTCGTCTTGTTTTCTTGGTTTCATTTTGAATTCAGGGATGTGTTTACTGGCTTCTACTAGGCTGCAGTAGAAGCCAGGTCTGTAGCTATAGCAACCAGTGCTGGCAGCCTATCATGAGAGACTAAACAGGTCTGTAGCTATAGAGACCGGAGGAGCTGATACAGCCCATACAAGAGGGGATACAAAATGTAAAAGGCTGTGCACATCTAATATATACTTTGAAAACGTAAGCATAGGTGCACACTGAAAGGCAATGACATACATCTAATACATAAATCAGTGGCACCCTAAAGACTAAATAAAACCTCAAGTTATATAGGAATATAGGAAATGCTTTACAGCTAAGGAAATATGAAAAACCTGGGACTCTTAGTTTACAGTATTTGATCAAAGATTGTATTAAGCTCACCTCCCAACACGTCAAGGGGTTCCCAGAGCAGGTGAGTCCCTACACTAAAACATGTTACCTTGCTAGGAGTCCATTCAGACTGCCACTTCCTTAGCTGTAAAGCATTTCCTATATTCCTATATAACTTGAGGTTTTATTTAGTCTTTAGTGTGCCACTGATTTATGTATTAGATGTATGTCATTGCCTTTCAGTGTGCACCTATGCTTACGTTTTCAAAGTATATATTAGATGTGCACAGCCTTTTACATTTTGTAGTCTATTTGGGAGATGGCAATCTCATTGGCTTGCTGCACTCAACCACCTCTTTTAAATCCGTGCAGGTTAATTCAATTGCAGGTTCCTATCACTCCTGGGGAAGTGGCAGTCTGAATGGACTCCTAGCAAGGTAACATGTTTTAGTGTAGGGACTCACCTGCTCTGGGAACCCCTTGACGTGTTGGGAGGTGAGCTTAATACAATCTTTGATCAAATACTGTAAACTAAGAGTCCCAGGTTTTTCATATTTTCCTTAGCTGTAAAGCATTTCCTACACTCACCGGCCACTTTATTAGGTACACCTGTCCAACTGCTCGTTAACACTTAATTTCTAATCAGCCAATCACATAGCGGCAACTCAGTGCATTTAGGCATGTAGACATGGTCAAGACAATCTCCTGCAGTTCAAACCGAGCATCAGTATGGGGAAGAAAGGTGATTTGAGTGCCTTTGAACGTGGCATGGTTGTTGGTGCCAGAAGGGCTGGTCTGAGTATTTCAGAAACTGCTGATCTCCTGGGATTTTCACGCACAACCATCTCTAGGGTTTACAGAGAATGGTCCGAAAAAGAAAAAAACATCCAGTGAGCGGCAGTCCTGTGGGCGGAAATGCCTTGTTGATACCAGAGGTCAAAGGAGAATGGGCAGACTGGTTCGAGCTGATAGAAAGGCAACAGTGACTCAAATAGCCACCCGTTACAACCAAGGTAGGCAGAAGAGCATCTCTGAATGCACAGTACGGTGAACTTTGAGGCAGATGGGCTACAGCAGCAGAAGACCACACCGGGTGCCACTCCTTTCAGCTAAGAACAGGAAACTGAGGCTCCAATTTGCCCAAGCTCATCGAAATTGGACAGTAGAAGATTGGAAAAACGTTGCCTGGTCTGATGAGTCTCGATTTCTGCTGCGACATTCGGATGGTAGGGTCCGAATTTGGCGTCAACAACATGAAAGCATGGATCCATCCTGCCTTGTATCAACGGTTCAGGCTGGTGGTGGTGGTGTCATGGTGTGGGGAATATTTTCTTGGCACTCTTTGGGCCCCTTGGTACCAATTGAGCATCGTTGCAACACCTTGTTGAATCTATGCCACGAAGAATTGAGGCAGTTCTGAAGGCAAAAGGGGGTCCAACCCGTTACTAGCATGGTGTACCTAATAAAGTGGCCGGTGAGTGTATATTCCTATATAACTTGAGGTTTTATGTAGTCTTTAGTGTGCCACTGATTTATGTATTAGACATACAAGAGGGGATATCTATCAATAGGTAGGACACTGTTAATGGACATATATCGCAAAGTGACTTGTTTTTGCAAGATCTTTAACATAAAAAGCAATCCTTGTAGTGAGACAACCCCTTTAATTTTGTTTCAGCAAAAGATGACAGAGTACAGTGGTAACTCCTTTACCTGGATATGGCACATTTTTCCATCACCTCCTGTCTGATCAGACCACAAGGCTCAATCACATCTAGAATAATGATGCTCCACAACTTGTCAGACTTCGGTCTCTGTAAAACATCATCATTAGCTTCCAACTGGCTCAGCCAAAATTCCAGATTCTCTTTTAAGATGCCGTTCCTTTCTGATAACCTCTCTAGGGTAACACGTTGCTGCTTCTCTTCAACTGAGCTATAAGATTTCACGTTCCCAAGTTGTGCAGCAACCAGAGGTAAAACAGAAAATCCTTCAGACACATCTAGTATATACAGAGGGTCTAGAAGATGTTCTCCAGCAGACGTTACATCATTCTCCCCGATTGCAAGGGAAGTGATGACTTTACTTATAGCACTCTTAAAGCTCTTGTGGTAAGTAACATTGTTAAGCAGGGCAATCTCACTGGGCTCCAGAATGCACAGTTCCTGCTCGGTGCCCTTCTCATGTGTGGTGTGAAGACTGGCAAAAGCGTCACACAGGTCAACCTCGTTCTCCAATGACATGTCATCTGAAGACACACCGCCGTCCACTTCCCCAGCTCGGATTACCGTGACCAGATCCAATCTTAAATAACAGTCAGGACAGTACACGTCCAGAACTACTCTATCCCCACGGTTGACACTATAACCACCAGCTGTGAAGAAAAAAAGAAATGCATACAGGAGTAGCTTTAATGCCACATCAGTTACTCAACAACATATGTAGATTCCAGATAACATGGCTGTAAATACTACTCTATAACATTGCACTGGGTACAGCAAGGTCAGAGCTGCACACACACACACAGTTCTGCTGCTTCCTAACGGAAGGCGGTCGACAGACATGGCTTGGGCAGGTTAATGGAGTTTTAACCTCTTCACAATGTAGAGATTTTGGTTTACAGCAAAGCTTTTTTAACGTTTCTCTCTACATAGCCATATAACGGCTTATTTTTTTTTGGTAGCATTGACAATACTATATAATGTACTGAGAAACTCCCAAAAAGTCTTGAATAACGGAATGTGTATTTAAAAAAAAAAAAAAAAAGGCATTTGGTTTTTTTGGGGGAGAGAGGCTTCATTTTTTATGTGGTTCAATGGTATAAATGACGTTATTTTGATTCTGCAAGTCAATATGATTCCAGTGATGCCAAGTTTTTCTTATGTCCTCCTTACGTTTTATTTTCTTTTTAAAAAATAAGACATTTTTTATTTTTTTTAATTTGTGTTGCAGCGCCATTATCTGCAACTAATAAACTTTATCTTTCCATCTATAGACCTGAGGGCTTTTTTTTTTGCAGGGCTGAAGTGCAGTTTTTAGTGGCAGCATTTTGACTGTTTGATCACCTTTTGATCACAATTTTTTGGGGACACGAAAAGACAAAACATAATTTGGGTATTGGGTTTTTTTTTTTTCTTATGGCGTTTACTGTATGGAAAAAATTATGTTCCATTGAATAGATTACACTTTTATGGATTCAGAGATATCAATCATGTTTAACTTTTTTTTTTATAATTATTATTATTAGGATATGTCTACAAAGGACATGTTTTTGTGGTTTTTCAGCAGGTTTTCAGCACTCAATAGAAAATCTGCACTGTAGTCTACACAGCACAGATTTTTTTAGAGGGTTTCCTAAACATAAACATGTTGTATATTCCGTCAGACTGCCATCGGATTCCCATAGCCCCAATTTACTGGGCTGCTGGGAATCCGAAATCCAACCACGGTTATTTGTGGATAAAACGCCCAAAAAACGGCAGTGCAGAGCGGTCCAACGATTTGAAAATGCCGTCGGGTTTTGGATGAGTTTTCACATTGCTGTGTAGACTTAGCCTTATATAAGAAACATGGGAAAAGAGAAGTGTTTTTAACATTTAATGTTTTTTATACAGTGTTCCCTGAAGTTACAATGGCCTTAGAATACAATATTTTCTACAATGGTCTTTCCTTGGTATTGTTAGGGTTATGGGTTTTAACATAAATGCATGACATGATGTAGCCAATTTTCATGAAAATTTTACTTGTAAAACCTCTATTTTAGTACAGTACATGCAGTGACTGGGGATCTAGTAGCGCCTCTCTCCAGCATGGTGTGGTAATACAGGTCCTGCACTGCTCTTTACATGTGCGGGGGGTGGTTTTTTGACACAGCTGAGGGCGGGGCCGTTTTCTTTTCTTGTGTTAAATTTTTGATAAATACATGATCGAAAAAAAAGTCTGTCCCCCAATGAAAGTGATTTCCAGCAGTCGTATTGTAAGGACTTGCTTGCTTTACGTATTCCTTATCTATTCATTTCCATAAATTAGGGAGTGTCTAAAGAGGTTTTTTAAAGGGGTTGTTCCTACAAAGGGTGCTTTTTTTGTTAAAGATCTTGCAAAAAAAAAAGTCACCTTGCAATATGTGTCCAATACAGTGTCCTACCTATTCCTAGATATCCCCTCTTTATGGGCTGCATCAACTCCTCAGGTCGCTATGCTACAGACCTGTTTATCTCTCTGATAGGCTGCCAGCACTGGTTGCTATAGCCACAGACCTGGCTTCTACTGCACCCTTTGTAGAAGCCAGTAAACACGCCCTTGAATTCAAAATGAAACCAGGAAAACAGGACTGAGGTAAGATGAATCAATGTAGTGAGACAACCCCTTTAAGTAGTTCTCTTTTCTTCTATATTAGATTACCATACACTATACTTCCTAGAATGCAAAGCACCAGAGCAGCCTAATCAGTAATCCAGCAATTGGGTACAAACTGTGTCAAGTCTGTATACGCCCTAAGGCAACTAATACCATCAATTTCCTAACCACCACCCAGACTACACCCATTTTACTAAAAAATTAAAAAAAAGAAAAAAATGTTAAAAATCTTTTTTAAGGTTTCCCCCCTAGAATCAAGTATTTAAAAGCAAAAGGGGCCTCTGGTTTCCCAATTTAAAAACCTGACAGTAAATAGTGCCTGTAGTACAGCTAATTCCTAGGCACACAGAGCTCTGTTGCCTTACTATTTTAACAACTTATAGGAAATCCTTAATAAAGAGTAAATCAATTCATTTTTTTAGTATTAAAAAAAGGGATAGCTTTAGTCGGGTGGGGGGAAAGGGAAAATCTAGGGGTTTTTTATTTTGCCTTGGGGAAAAAATTGTAGTTTAGTTTAATAGATTTTATCTACCATCTAACCACTACTATAAGGGTTATTTTGCAAAAAAAATTCTTTTTTATGCAGCTTTTCAAAAAAGCATAGTTTGGTGGTCTTTCCCCCCCCCTTCATTTTGGCCCCCCTTTGGGTGGGGTCTATTGTGGGATATATATGGTTAACCAAATTTTTGCTTTTAAAATTTCCACTTTTTGACCAAAGCAAAAAAAAAAGGTTTTTATTGTAATTAAGTCACTTACCAGGGAGATTTTGGACAGGAAACACAGCTTGTTCCCAGCATGTCTCCTCACTAGGTCCAGTTGACAAACTATGTTCATGGTCCAGATGTAAGACAAACCAGGTTATAAAACAGTCAACGGGGCCCTTGTTCCAAAAAAACCCCTTCCCGAGTTTCCTCTTTTCCCTTTCCAGGGGGCAATCCCTTTCCAAACCCTAGAAAATTAAAAAAAAATGGCAGCATTGGCAGAATTCTTTGACACATTCTTTTCATTTGACCATAAAAACCTCTCTATGAAAGGGAGAAACCTATTATCTGTTACTACAGTATTTAATTTCAGTGTAAAGGTCTCGATTGCTACCTAAAATGCAAAATTAAGCAATCGTTTAGAGCATCTTCATTAAAGATATCCTACTATTCTACTGCTGTGGGGTTTTTGAAACTCCTTCACCTAGCTGATAATGCTGCTAAATCTCAAATTCTGGCAGCCCCCTCTCCCGGGGGGTGAAAGGGCAAAATCGGGAGAAATGGAAAAGTGGAAAAGGGGCCCCTAAGGGGGGCAGATCACACGGCGTAGGGGGAAAAAGACAGCACTAAACAAGGCCAGTTTGCAGAGGAAGAAACACTTTGCAGGGGGGAGGAGAGAAAAAAGCAGAGCACCCTTTTACATGCTAACCTTTTAAACACAAAGCCCCCACACCCACATTTTATTACTGGGAGGTAAAACCAAACCAGGAAAAAGTCGGGAAAACCCGGGGAGCTTTTTTAATTTAAAACTGAGTATCAGGGATCTGAAAGTGAAATAAAGGGGAATAAAGATTGAGACTAAAAACATAGAAAAAATTTTTTTTTGGGTTCTTTTAAACGAAAAAGGAATTTTATCAATTTCCTCTTTTATTAAACTATATAACTGAGGCGGAAAGAAAAAAAAATGGGGTGAAAAAGCCGGAGAAAAAAATAAAATAAATAGTTACCCCTCACTCTTTCCAGCGATGTTCCCCGTCCCCCTCCGCCAGTCTTTTTATTGTTTTCCAGCTTTGGCCCGAAGGGGAAAGTCACCGCTGCGGCAGTACCTGAAAACGCCCAAAGTCACCCCCTAGCCTATGTAAAAATAAAATTGTAACCTTTTTAGAAGCGGGCCTTTAACTCCGTAAAAATTTTAGTAAGGGCAATTAATTTTCCTGCCCATATAGAACTGTTGAAATATTACATAATACCCAGACATCTATTGTATACATAAAAATTAAAAAATTAAAATGGCATGTGTATGGTTTTTTTTAAAAATTCAATTGGGGGTTTGCCAAGCTAACAACCCTTTCCCAAAACCCCCCTTGACCTACAGTTTTTAATTCCTGTGTCAACAATTAATGATAACAATTAATTTATATTATTCTTTGTTAAAAAAAAAAGAATCTTATGAGATTACAGCATATCGTTTAAGCAAAAAAAATATTTCCGCTGTTTTAACACCTTTAAAAGGGTGTTCACAAAGGTTTTTATTTGCGGGCGTTTCTTCGGGGCGTGATAGTGCGGGGAAAAAGCCCAGAGTACGTCCTTTCAAAAAAAGTAAAATCAAAAGCAAATGTTTTAAAGAAATCTAAGTTGTGCTGTCTCTCTGTATAACTTCTAGAAATGAATTACTAAATACTCAGCTGGGTGTTAGTAATTGGGGCGGGGGGTGAAACCCGCATAGTCTGACATTGTCCAAAAAGGGGGTTTGGGGAAAATAGTGTGTGCCCGGGGGACTACTTTAAAATTTAAATGGTGACACCCAGCTATTTCAGTTAATACATTTCTAGAACGAGAGGAACAGCACAACTTGGGGGTTTTAAGAGAAGAAAAACTCCCCAAAATCAAGTTTTTTTTGATATATTAGTAATGGCCCGGTCCCCCCTTTAACCGAATTTTCCCGCAAAAATAAACCCACCTGCAGGCTATTGAAGTCCACAGTAAAGCAAAGGGAAAGGGGGGGCTTTAATGCTTTAAAACCCCCCGGGGACTCTGTCATCCCTTTTCAAATACATATGGTCATTTACTTCACTAGATTTGTGACTGCAATGTACAGGACTGGAAAACTGTGTGGCTTCTTCTAAGTTCACTACAGCAATATCATTTACCAACACTCTGGGCAAAAAGAAACCAAAAACTGATGAAACAACAATATTTTGTTCATGGCTAACCTTAAAAAAAAACAAAAAAAACCAATGGATTTTACAAATAAATGTAAATTTCAGTTCTGGCTAGAGTAATAGTCATCTCCTCCCCCCAACAATTTTATTTTAGATCACATCCCAAACTTTGGGCCCTTTCATGACTAAATCGTCACTAAAGTAAGATGTAAGAATGGTAACAGCCTATCCTCACAGTGTGGCACCAAAGCTGTTGCGTACAGTCCCAAACAACTGGTAGCATCCCCTTTCAAGGAAAAAAAATAAAAAAAAAAATTTCCCCGGGAAATGGGAAAAAAAAGGAATGTTTCGATCCATGCAAGAGTCATGCTTGACAAAGACCCCTCCGTAAATTTAAATGTTGCTTTTTTACGTGCTGGGAAACAGAATAAATGTTTTTGGTTTTTTT
Organism: Phyllomedusa bahiana; assembly: GCA_025379985.1. NCBI lineage: Eukaryota > Metazoa > Chordata > Amphibia > Anura > Hylidae > Phyllomedusa > Phyllomedusa bahiana. Next base: position 250,389 of record JAODAL010000219.1, on the reverse strand, counting down.
TACTTTTTTTCCCATACATGGAATGCTGCCTGTTATTTGGGATTCTACATGTGTCTGTCCAGTAAAGAGCAAACCCCATTTTTTTAAATGAAAACTCCCTTTTTTTATTTTTTTGAGTGGGGTTTTTAAAAATTTTTTATTTTTGTCAAAGCTGTTTTCTAGACTGTCAACTTGCCTATTTCCTAGGGGAACCATATTTTGCCATTTAAAACTATGGAGGCCAAAAAAGGAATCCAACTATAAATATCATGACCACTTTATCTAGTATTGCCTCGCCAGTGTGCACCTATGCTTATTTTTTTCAAAAAATGTTTTTGGATGTGCAGAGCCAAATAATGTCTTTTTAGCCTGTATGAGGAGTGGCTGCCTCTGGCTTTCTGCACTCCGCCCATCTCCACAGGTTTTAAATCAGTGCAGTGTATTCAGTAGCTAGTCCTTTTCACTCCCTGAATTGTTGAAGTCTGAACAGGCTCCAAGAGAGGTAAAGTTTTAGTGTTAGGACTCGCCTGTACTGGGGTCCCCTTGACGAAATCGGGAGGTGAGCTTAAGCACTTTTGATCAAAATTGTGAACTAAGAACCCCAGGTTTTCATATATCCTTAGCAATAATGCATTTAAAAAAAAAATACTATATGCCTTTGATGTTTTCTTAGTTTATAGTGTGCTGCTGGCATTTGGAATATATGTATGTTATTGCCTCGCCAGTGTGCACCTATGCTTATTTTTTTCAAAAAAATGTTTTGGATGTGCAGAGCCAAATAATGTCTTTTTACACTTCATCTAGTATACATAAAAATTTGAGGTTCATAGTGCACATTTTAACCCCTTAACGACCTTGGGCATATGAGTACGTCCCAGGGCCGCTAAGGGGCTTTGCAGGGGGATCGCTCCGCGACCCCCCCGCATAGCCGCCTGGTGTTAGCTGCTAATCGCCGCTAACACCCGGCCGTTACAGCGCCGGCGGGTGGCTCCGCCCGCTGGCGCTGTTTTACCCATCAGACACCGTGGCAAAGATGGCCGCGGCGTCTAAATGAACGCCGATCGGTGCCGCGCACCGATCGTTACGGTCATCGGCACCTGCGCCGATTCGACGACCGGGCATGGTGGTGGGGAGCCTTGTGAAGGCTCCCGTCACTTACCCTGGCCGGTTTGCCCTACTTCCGCCCGCAGACAGAACGTGGGGAAACCGCCATCTTTATACACCCTAATGCTTTGCCTATGCAGGGCATTAGGTTGTCTTAACAATCGCGCCCCCTAGTGGTCAAGCACCATAGGGGGACTAAATGTTAGAGTAAAAAAAATAAATAAATAAAGTTTTAAAGTACAAAAAAAAAAAAAAGTATTAAAATTTTAAATCACCCCCCTTTCGCCATTTTACAAAAAAAAATCATTAAAATAAAAAAAGTTACAATATTTGGTATAAACCGCGTCCGAAAAAAGTCCGATCTATAAAAATATACATATTTATCCCGTACCTGAACACCGTAGAAGAAAAAAAAATTCCAAACGCCAAAATTGCGTTTATTGGTCATTTTACGCACTCAAAAAAATAAAAAAATGTCAAAAGTCGCAAGCATTCCAAACAAAATGCCCCCTCACTGAGTCCGTTGGTGTTAGTACAAAAAGTTTTGGTCGCCCCAAAATGGGCGTGGCGCAAATTTCAAAAAAAAGTTGGAATTTTTTTCGGTACCAAAATAAAGGAAACCCTACATGTTTGGTATTGCGATGCGTAACCACCTGTAGAATACAGATAAAAACCAAATATTTACAGAAGATTGAAGCCGTAGCAAAACCCCAGGCAAACATGTGCGAAAATACATTTTTTTTCCACAATTTGTCCCATTGGAATTTTTTTTGCGGTTTCCAGTTATATTCTATAGTATAGTGATAACACCATTAGAAAGTACATCTTGTCCCGCAAATAAAAAAAATTTTAAAAAAGCCTCCATGTGTCTATTAGGTGGAAAAATTAAAAAAAAGTTATGGCTATGGGAAGGCGAGGATGGGAAAAACGAACGTGTACACACAAAAAAAAACCCCGGGTCCTTAAGGGGTTAACCAAGTTGGGCTAGTCCATCCACCAGCAGCACGGTGACCTCAATTCAGATGCCCTGTACAGCATAGAGGCCTTGTACAGGCACCAACAAACACGAGTCTGTTTAGTGTGGGTTCTCATCTGACCAAAGCTTACCTTGCAGCTGGTGGATGGACTCCCACAATTTGATCAGAATGTGCACCGAGAATCCAAAATTGTTATGTATACTAGATAAAGCAGTAGTAATACAATTGAAAATAATCCATATTGTCAATCTTTATATATATTTTGGGGTGTGCAATGTGCTGCAGTGTTTGTTTGTGTAGCAGCCATGACAGCTTGTAATTTATTTCATTTTGACCTTTTTGGTATCACCGCTGACAGGCATCAGGCGACGCCCATCATGTATGGAGTGGTTACGTTTCTAAACCCGCTTCATACCCTCCACCCAACAATTTTTAAAGCACTTTTCTAAAGCAGTGCCACCCAACATTATGATGCAAGTATTTGTATGGTGCCAGATGAAACATACAAAGCTCTTTTCTTTAAATCTACAGCCTTGTGGCCTTGGTTATGGAACCTACATGATGATGGTAAAAAAAATTTTAAAAAAAAAAAAAAAAAAAAAAAATAAAAAAAAAAAAAAAAAAAAAAAATTAAAAAAAAAAAAAAAAAAAAAAAAAAAAAATTAAAAAAAAAAAAAATAAAAATAAAAAAAAAAAAAAAAAAAAAAAAATTTAAAAATAAAAAAAAAAAAAAAAAAAAAAAAAAAAAAAAAAAAAAAAAAAATAACAAAATAAATAATAATAAAAAAAAAAAAAAAAAAAAAAAATTTACAAATAAAAAAAAAAAAATAAATAAATATAAAAAAAAATCTTATAATTTACAGAACAGAACGTCATACAGATATTCCTAAACCTTGTTTGTCAAACATTTCAATAAAAACAAAAGAAGAAAAAAAAAAAACACAATCAAACTCACCTGTGATGCCTGCGTATCTCAGGGCACTCCACAATCATGCCATACACTACAGCCCGCAGTTCATTTGACCTGTCCATATCCATCACAACTGACATCTTTGGGCTAAGACAGAAAACCAACTTAGATTAACGGCTTTCTATAAAATGCTATAAAAAGGTATCATTTATTATGCTAACCTTAGGCTCTAAAAGCAAGTTTTTCCAGGCATGGATAAGAGTTTCCACAATACCTTCACCAAACAAACCAGCATCCACCGTCTCAGTGACCACTAGCGAAACCCTGCACAGAAATAAACATATAGAAAAGTTACCAAATATTATGATGGAGTCTGCTTCCAGGGAAGTAAGAAGAACTGCCAACATGAGTATAAGGGTATGTTCACATGGTATTTTGGATCCGAAAATCGCATCCAAAAGCGCAGCGTCAATCGCATCCAAAACGCAGGTACATGTGTGGATACGTTTTTGCTGTAGCTGAAACGCACTCTATAGTTTTAAATATAGTGTCTGCTGCGTCTTTCAGATCAAGAATTGACAGGACAATTCTTTGGCCGGATCCGAAAGACGCATGTAAACACACATGCCGATCCCCGATCACTGTGGTTGGTTGAAACACTGGAAGCAGTAAAACCACACTTGCTCGTTGCGAGTTTGGATCCGTAACACGGATCCAAACACGCATCTAAAAACGTATGCAAAAACGTCGTGTGAACATACCCTAACAGAACAACAGATGTCACCTTAACCACGGAGTTTTTCCACCCACTGCATATAGGCAGAATAGGATTCTGGACCATGCTATGCAGTTATCTTTTGGCTGCATAACACCAATCTTAGGGTACAGTCAAATAACGGACTTTAACATGGAAAACGATGTGGATTAGACGTCAAATTCCAGCTATAATCCTTGTGCAAACTGACTCCTATTCATTTGGATGGGCAGTCCATGCTGTAGTTCACACTGTAAACTAAAAATGGGTTACAAAACCAGCCACCATTTTTAAGGGCAGGGGAAACGGGAGCTCCAAAAAATTTTTCAAAGCATGACATTTGAACTCAAACCAAGCTTGGGGTTTATTTATCCCCTTCCCACATTAAACTTCAATATGTGGGAAGCACTTCATGCGAACAAAAAGTGAAAAACGCCCTCCTGAGTCCAGTGTACAAGAATCGTAATTTTCCCGCAGAACCTTTTTATTGATCAAAGTTCTTTTTTGAGATAGAAAATCTAAAAAAAGCTAAAAAGGGCTACTTTCCAAAAAAGAGGAGGTGATCACTTGCGGAAGCTCCACCATCGTAAAGCCTTTTGGATTTTTTTTGCTTCAAAAAATTGCTCTTTGTATGAAAAAAATTTTGGGATTTCATTTTGTATTATTATTATTTATTTTAAAGTGCCATTGATTCCAGGGCGCTGTACATTCAAAGGAGGGGGTGGGGGGTTACATACATGACATATGTCAAACAATAAATAAAAGTGAATGACTTACAACTGGGGACAGAGGGAAGAGGCCCCCCCCCCCGAGGACTTACAATCCACTGAGGAGGAAAAGCAGGAGGTGGGGGGGCAGACATTTTGTGGGTACATGGTGGGTGCGGTTATTTTTGGTTAAGGCAATCCTAGAGTGGGTTTTCAGGCTTTTTTAACATGAGAAGGGGGAGGAAGTCTGTTTGGGTTTGGGGGAGGGTTCCAAGTGGGGGAAGCACGGGGAGAAGTCTTGGGGACGGTTGTTGAGGACTGAGAGGGAGCAGGGAGAAGTCCGGAGGACGGAGTTGCTGAGGGAGATATTGAGATTAAGGGAGAGTGTTGGAGGAAAAGGTTTAGAACCCCTTTTAGGTCTGGTTTTAATTTCATTATTAAATGTATTGTTGTTGAAATTATGTTTAGAACACGGTTCCATATGATCATGTTATGTAATTTATTACCTTGTTTTGGATTGAAAAATTTTTTTTTTTAAATTTTCTACCCTTTATTTGTTATGCCGGAAAAGGGCACATAGTGCCTGAAAAAGGAGTAACCCTTTTTTCTTCGCTGGGAATTTTTTTTCATGAAAAAAAATTTCGGGATGAGGAATAAACCGTCTATCCTATAAAACTACAGTGGGTTTTTCCACGCCAGAGATTTCAAATCCATGGTGTGGGGGGAAAAAAAAAAAAAATGGGAATGAATATGACCATTTTTTGAAGCAGATCATCCTCGGATTCAGCTTGGCCCGACAGACTTTCCAAAAATCCATCCCGGGAGAAAACCCGGATCGCCAACGTGTGAACATACCCTACAGAGATACTGACATTTTTCTGCTTTTGGATGCTGGACCACAAGAAACACAACTACTTTGGCTGTCATTTTCATTTACAGCAGCTTATCACACTAGTAGTGACAGAACACAAAACCATTACAACTGATGATGAGACACTAAAGTGTGGAATAGTAATTCCAGTAAGGCTGCAATTCCTGTAGTCACTCAAGCAAAATGGCTACCACAAAAAGCAGAGTATTTCTGTAAGGCTACATCCACATGTCAGAGGTTCCGTAAGAAGTCTCTATCACAGTTTTGATCAAAAGTGTGAACTGAGAATTTCAAAAAGCTTCTCATATATCCTAGATAGCAGAAATGCTTTTTTCAAAATTCCTATATTCCCTTTGATAGTGCTTCAGTTTATAGTGTGCCACTGTTATTGGAATATGTATGTATACTACAGCCGCACCAGTGTTGCACCTATGTTCATTTTTTTCAAAAATGTTTTTTTGGATGTGCATACCCATATATTGCTTTTAGTCTATCACAGATCGTCACCAATTATGGAAAAAAATAGTGCAACATAAAGTGCTATTTTTTCCGTTTAAATGACTAACACCATAACTGAAGCCCGAATGATCCTGTTAATTTAGATTTTTTTTTTGTTCCTATGCTTGACAGAAAAATCTACAGACCATGCAGATGTGTATCCCATCCTGGGTAAACAAGATTACCCAACTTTTAATTTACTTAATTTACTTCATTTTTATTATTTTGCGTGAAAATTCTCTTTCACAGATTTTTGGTATAATAAGGGAATCATGTCTACGTAGAGTTTTATTAATTTTTGTTTTCATAGTTTTCCCTAACTTCCCCATTTCCAAAACAGTTTTTAGACATATTCTCGCCATACCGGTGTTTACTGCTTGTACTTTACAAGCCACTCGCATAACCCTGCTCTACTTTGCTTAAATGGGTGCTCCAATTTCATTGATTACTTTTAAACATGCAGGCAAAGGTAAATAAAGAGTATTACCAAATACACTGCTGTTCTGATTTTGCTTCCTTTAGAGCAATTCTTACCTCTTACTTGTGTACACAAGCTTCCATAGGTTACCAACCACCTCACTCTGCTCTAACAGGCTCTAGAGCCCTGGATGGGATGGTGACATCACTTCCTGTTGCTTCTTATCAGCAGCACTGGAGCTTATGTTTCTTATTGATTTTAACCTTTTAGATCTTTTTAGCCTTCTGCCCTGCTGTTTAGACTCCTCTATCACCAAAGTCCTTCTAGGAATAGTAGAGCTGATGTGCCAGTCACTGCTGTAGAACCCCCCCCCCCCAACCTGAACAGGTAGAGTGAACCTGGAGCTGGCTGTAAAGTATAGGCTCTATAAAAAAGGATGGTGAGGACAACCCTTTAAACACTTAGCAATACTACCTTGAATTGTAACTGAATTTTTTTCAAACACTAGAAAAAATTATGCAGTTCATAACATGCTTTAGAAGTGAAATACTGTTCTTACGTACTTTTGAGGTATATGTTTGGGAATTCGAACATCATGATACTTCATGTGTATTAGCTTGATCTCTCCTTCCATGTGATTGGCCGCCACCACTTCACAGGCCAGGTTAAACATAGTCTTGGAGAGCTCACAGGCATAAACGTGAGGAGCACCTGCGTTTTTTGCAAACATACTAGAACATATAATTGATACATTGTTATATAAGAAACTTGTTAGAATGTGGTACATACTTAGAATATGTAATAGGGTTACCCACTAAACAAAAAATCTAAACAATTAGAATACTGCTGCCAAAAACAAAATAATAATAATACTGGGCAGGACAGTTCGAATCCGTGAAGCCCCACCCACTGGGGGCGGGCCACACTGGTGTATTGAGCTGCTCCGTGATTAAGCCCCACCCCCGGTGGGCAGGGCTTCACAGATTCGAACTGCCCTGCCCGCAGCAGAGAGACAGCAGGGGCTCGACTAGTCCGTTCCCAGCGGCGCAGGACATGTAAGTGTGAACGTATAGAGCGCCGCTGGGAAGCGCAGCACAGCCCCTCTCTCCACCAGAAAGTCCCCCTCCCTTTGTAAAAGCAGTGCCGGCAGCTTTCTTAAATATAGACAGCGAGGGCCCCCTCTCAGCACCAACAAGCCCCCCTAACTTCTAGAGTAGTGCCCCCACCCAGTGGTTCTATCTAGGTAAGGGGGGGCACCAGGGGCCTATATATATATATATATATTCATCTCACAGCTAGAGAAGAAAATATTTTAAATGTAATGTCTAATTGCATACGACGGCTGAAATAGAAATAAAATAGTCAAAAATTCTAAAAAAAAAAAAAAAGTTTTCCAGGAATATTAGTTTTAACAGAAATGATTCCTTCTGATGGAAGTGTCTCTTCAAAGTTGGGATTACTGTCCACCAAAAAGTCTTTTCAATAGCAGGTTTACCCAGCATTTTACTACTTGGCACATAATGGTACATTCTTTTCTTGGCCCAGCTTCCTTTTCCAATTTGCTGCACAAGTCTCCATTTTCACCAAATCCCTTTGTAATATTATAGAGGGATGGGCTATACACAGATAGTATTTAAAACATGTTTGAAGTGTAAATTAGTCTCATGGTCTTGGACCAACCTTAGTATACCAGTGCCAGTTCCAATATCCAACACCGTTCTGCAGCCAGCCTGTACCGCATTTTCAATGGCTTCCTGATACATCCGATTCCTCTTCACATCATTGAGCATAACAAAATGCCAACGCTCCACAAGCCAGTTTGCTACACGGTAAAAGTTTTCTTTGGCATCAGCTGAGTTTGGGTTCAGCTTTACAGCCTTGTAGAAATAACCAGCTGCTTCATCTCGAAACCCCAATCTAGGATAGACACACACAAGTCTGATGGTCATCTTTATTCTTATCCCCTTACAGCTCATTCGAAATTTTACAAATCAATAACCTAAATGCAAAGCCAAAGATTACAGTAAAGCACACAGATTAACAATTTTGGAAATGCATCTTACCTGAAAAGCTGTTCTCCCATACTGTTGCAGATAATATCATCATTGGGGAAGAGTTCAAGGGCTTGTTCATAGCAGTTGAACATGTCTTGACTACGGTTTAAAGCATACAGCTCTTCTGCCCATTTAAAGAGGGCATACTGGAAAGTCTCCTAGAAAACATACAGGAACATATCACAAGTAATAGTAGATCTAATAGACGACTCGAGGGCAGCACAAGTTAAAGTGGTACTTATCTCCCACAGTGCCGGCATCATGATAGAATATGCGAACAATATGTGACAGGTGCATTTAGGACAGAGAGCATCTCTGCACACTACTGTCCGTTGAGTTCTATTGGAGTTGCGAGTACAGGTAAGTGCATTCAGCTGCACTCAGAACTCCCATAGAACTGAATGAAGAGTATGGTGCAAGCGCGGCATACCCTCTGTTCTGAACAGAGACTCTTAGGAGACAGTTAACGAGATAAGTGCAGGTCCTAAAGGCGTTGCCTGCACCTATCACACTGATGGCATGTCCTATTGCATTACAATCAGTGTGAGAGATGGGACCATCCCTTTAACCAGTGTCAAAAACTTAATGGGGTAATCTGGATCCCAGAATTCAATCAACCTTTACTCCCCAAAACCACTATTTATGAATTGACTTACTCTATAGAAATTTCCTGTTTCTGTGCTCACCCAGGAGGTCACAAGACTTACCCCATCATAAGCCCCTTGCTGTGCTTTCCCTAACCATCACATGTCTCCGGCAGCATGGACATCACATTGACAGGACACATGCTCTACAATCTCTTTAACACTGCCCTGTAGATAAAGCATCAGCGAGGGCGGTGTTCTGAGCTGGGCGTGATGCGCATGGTTCACACACTGCGGGTGCCACATGTGAAGACAAGCACACACAAGCTTACTGGTGATATCACAGTTTTACTGGCCACTACAAGCACCCATGGTTATATTTTGTCTTCACCTGCCTCAGCATATGAACCCGGCCTTAAGATATATTCCCCCTGTGATTACATAAAACACTGCGTAGTGTTAAAGGGGTTTCCCAAGACTTAAGACCTCCCTACCACCTTCCACTGTGCTAAAATAGAAAATTAACCCATACTTACCTCTCCCATCACCACCGTTCCACAGCTCCAGTGTTCTTCCAGTCCCTCACTGATGACATCATGTTCATAGGCACAGAGTACTGCAACCAATCTTTATGTACAACGTGTGACCACAGAGGTCAGCAGGTGGAAGCAGCATCACACTGATCAGGGATAAACCTCTTTAACTATGTTCTATGCTATGCAATCAAATAAACTGATCAGCTTCAATAATAAACCCTGTTAATCACTTAAAGGGAATGTGTCATCAAAAATGACTTATTGTTTAAATCACGTTTTTATGTTAAACACATGTTTTAAGAATTTTGGGTTATTTTTTTTTAATTTTCCATATCACTTTCAATATTTTTTAAAATTCTTAAGTCCTGCAGTTTTCACTTTGGCCACTAAGCCTAATAATAGTCTTACACTTCCTGTTCTGTAGATAAAGATTCTCAGCAGTCTGCTCATTATTAACACAAGCAGAGTCAAACTGAAAGGAGACACCAGTGTGAATAGATAACACAGAATCCACCAGTCACAAGAGGAGATAGTCAAAGCTCTCACCCCCCTCCTCCCTGCAGAGTGATTTCTTCCTAGGTCACACAGCATGACTAGAAAAGTGTCCTATTGAAGTCTTTGGGACAGAAACAGTCTTATGGTTCCTATGTGCATGAAGCTGCTGTAAAGCATCTCTCTGACTGCTGTTAAAGCTGTGCAAACAATGCCTAGTGGCCAAAGTGAAAACTGCAGGACTTAAGAATTATTAAAAAAAAAAATTGAAAGCGATATGAAAAATGAAAAATAAATATAACCAAAAATTCTTGAAAAATGTGTTTAACATAAAAACGTGAGTTAAACAATAATTCATTTTTGATGACACATTCCCTTTAAGAGATATTCCTTCACAATAAATGCTGATGGTAAGGTCAGTTGCTGCAAAGTAATTTTCAAAATCCATGTTACTAAAAATATGTATGCTTTACCTAATACAGACCTTTTTTGCACCTTCATGATTACTAACCACCACTGTGTGCTTTCAGTGGTGCCCGGTAATGATGTCGTCTGTGGTAGGGATAGCAGACATGCGCATTTTAACACGTGTCCTCCCCGTCCCTCCGCCCAGCCAGGCCACTGAAACTTATTCTCAGACAGTCTTTAATCATGCTGAATTACCAGCCACCACTAAAAGTACACAGGGGTGGTTGTAACCATGGAGACTAAAGAGGACGTTGAGGATGCAAAAAGGACTTTATAGGGTAAAGTATATTTATTTTTTAATACCATGCATTTTGAAAATTGCACACTCTACAGTAATTGGCCCTTCCAGCAGCACTTGCTGTGATGGGAATACCCCTTTGATTTTTCAGTTTTTGCCTGCATTTCAGCACTCATAACTATTTTATACTTTCAGCGACGTGACTCTGGGAGGCCTTGTCTTTTGCGAGAATATTTATTTATTTTTTAACATAGCTTGACCACACGTCTAAATCACTTTGTAATTTATTTTTTTGTGTAATGCACAATTAATTTTTATTTTGCAGACTTTATTTTATTTGCCTTTTTATTTTATTGACAGATAAGTATTTTAAAACTTTTATTTAACACATATGTATTAGCATATTCGTGCCTGTGTCACAATGAGGCTGCTGTCAGGGAAACACATACTAAACCTTATCAGCCGGCTTATTGCCCTGACTGCCCTGGGGTCAATTCTAGGTCCTTAATCTTATTGTAGAAAATTTCACCAAGCTCCAATTGGGTCACTGAGATACCCATTGAGCTGATCAAGCTAATGATTCCCTTTTGATCATGCCACAGACTCAGATCATGGCAATCAGAAGGTCACACACCCATGATTGCAGCTCATTCTGATCCCTGGCGTGGTCAGAGGCGGTTCTACGGTCAGAGTTGTTGGTCACAGCTTTGTTCCTAGCTCAGATGTGAGATGGCAGTGATGTCTTTTGGCGGCTCCCCAACAGGAGACTTTCATCACCTGCCATAAAAAAAAAAAAAGACAGTGCCGATAACTAAGAAGTTAATAACAACAATTATCCCATGATAGTGAAGCCTGTCGTAGGGGTTAGACATATTAGGCAGCAAGTGGTCAGTCCATTTGAAGGGATTGTTTCATCATGCTATTTTACTGAGCCACAAGCAGTTTTAGATTCATGTATCCTGTTTCTTCCTGGTTCGGCTGAGGTTGGTTCTATTGCAGTGATTAGCCCATCAGCTCCATATTCCCAGTTCTTCTAATTGCACTGACATGAGAGCAGGAGATCTAAGCTATAGTGCAGAGGGCTTCAGAACTCAAAGTAAACAAGTAGTCTCCTTTGTTTGTTAGAGATAACACTAAAGCTGCTGACATTCCTGTGGTGACCTCATTCCCTCCTATCAGATACAACAGCAGAGAGAACAGGATGGTAACCAGAGAAACCCGAGTGCACTCAGAGCAGATAAAATCTCGTCCCCTCAACAAAATAAGTCTTCATTTACTGTTCCCTACATGCAAATTTTTGTGATGTTAAAACCCCTTTATATAAAGTTAAAAAACAGCAGCAGAGGTGCCTGACTGTGCGATCGCTGCCGTTATGATCAGCAGCGGTCCCAGGAGTTGAACCCCCAGCTCGGGCCACCTTCCACAGGATGGGTGAGAAGTGCTGTTCAGTGCTCTCCCTGTAGTAGCTGATTGGCATTTTGGAAGATGTGGGTGTAAGCGATGTAACCACCACACACAAGGGGGCAGCTCCGGTCATCCTGGCATCTACCCGCTGCCGCACAAGGGCCAGGTAGAATATGACCACGTTGCTGAATGCAGCTACCCTGCCCCCCTGCTGTTAGGTGGGTAGATGCACAGCCCAGCTGGGCACCATACTGATCAGGGGCACCCTCTACCAGACACAGTAGTCATACACATCAGCCGGGGGATACCTTGCAGTCTTCCTTCAGCTCAGGAGCCAGGCTGAGCACGAGGAGGTAGTGGGCATAGGCAGTGCCATAGTCCTGCTCCCGCAGACACTGCTCAGCGCTGTGCACAGAGCGGGCAATCAGCTCCCTCCTGCTGGCAGCCTGCCCGGCCTTGCGCCCCCTTCTTCTGCCAGCGCCATTCATTTCTGCCGCGATGCCCTGTCTGTAGCGGACATGCGCTGCCAACCCCGCAGCGACAAGCGGAGAGCAATGCAACAAGCTGGAACGCACGAACCAGGCGCCGGAATATGACGTGGCGATCAGTGATTGGATAGAGCCTGGAGGGGGCGTGTTCTTATGCTAATCGTGTACTGTAAGCTGCACAGAAGGACGCATGTCGTTGTATAGTGTTACAAAGCGCCATGCGTTACCGCACACAGAGAATCCCCAACACACAGCAGTGCGTTACTTATACTGCTCTGTAGTCACACAAGAAGAGATCCTGTCCGTGCACTGAATGATTGCTTTTAGTTCTAAACATCGTCTAGGTTTGTTCTAAAAGACTTTTTACAACGCATCAGAAAGACATTGAAGAAATGAATTGTAAGATGACAGGTCACACCCTGCTGATCACAATGGACTGTGCTAGCGATAAGGCTGACATTATACACTCAGGCTCGGAATGGTGCACAGCGGAGTAGAGGAAACCCCCCTACCCCAGTGGGCCCCAGGGCATGGTGGCGCCCCCCAACCCCCGGAAAAGTGCAGGAGTCATGTGGAGTCTTCACAGTAGCTGTAAAATGGGCCCCAAGAATTAACTTTGCTAACGGGCCCTAACAATAAATTGCACTGGTGGGCCCCAAGGATCAGGTTCACTGGTGGGGCTCAAGGATCAGGTTCACTGGTGGACCCCAAGAATCACCTCCACTGGTGGGTCCCAAGGATCAGGTACACTGGTGGGGCACAAGGTCAGGTTACTGGTGGACCCCAAGATCAAGCTCAATGGATGGGTCCCAAGTATGATGTTCACTGGTGGGGTCCAAGAATCAGGTTCACTGGTGGACCCAAGATCAGGTCCGCGGGGTGGGTCCTCAAGGGTCAGGTTCACCCCCAGAATCGGCCACTGGGGCAGGAAGTCAGGTTTACTGTGGGCCCCAAGGATCAGGTTCACTGGGGGCCCCAAGGATCAGGTTCACTGGTGGGCTCCAAGGGTAAGGTTCACTGGTGGACCCAAGAATCAATCCACTGGTGGGGCCAAGGATCAGGTAACTGGTGCCCCAAGAATCACTCCACTGGTGGGGCTCAAGGGTCAGGTTCACTGGTGGACCCCAAGAATCAACTCCACTGGTGGGGCTCAAGGGTCAGGTTCACTGGTGGACCCCAAGAATCAACTCCACTGGTGGGTCCCAAGGATCATGTTCACTGGTGGAGCAGAAGGGTCAGGTTTACTGGTGGGCCCCAAAGATCAGGCTCAATGGAGGGCCCTAAGTATGATGCTCACCGGAGGACTCCAAGAATAAGGTTCACTGGTGGGACCCACATAGATCAGGTTTCTTTGGGGGGGCTCAAGGGTCAGGTTCACTGGTGGGCCCCAAGAATCAGGCTCACTGGAGGACCCCATGGATCAGGCTCACTGTAGGGCCCCAAGGATCAGGTTCACTGGTGGGCCCCAAGGATCAGGTTCACTGGTGGGCCCCCAAGGGTCAGGTTCAACTGGAGGCCCCAAGGAATCAACTCCAATGGGAGGGCCCAAGGGTCAGGTAACTGTGGACCCCAAGAATCAGCTCCACTGTGGGCTCCAAGGGATCAGGTCACTGGGGACCCCAAGATCAGCTCCACTGGGGGCTCAGGGATAGGCTCACTGGAGGGCCCCAAAATCAAGTCCACTGGGGTCCCAAGGATATCATGTATGTGAGCAGAAGGGTCAGGTTTACTGGTGGGCCCCAAGGATCAGGCTCAATGGAGGGCCCTAAGTATGATGCTCACCGGAGGACTCCAAGAATAAGGTTCACTGGTGGGCCCCAAGGATCAGGTTCACTGGTGGGCCCCAAGGATCAGGCTAACTTGAGTGCCCCAAGGATCAGGCTCACTGGAGGGCCCCAGGGATCAGGCTCAGTGGAGGGCCCCAAGGATCAGACTCAATGGAGGGCCCTAAGGATCAGGTTCACTGGTGGGGCTCAAGGGTCAGGTTCACTGGTGAAGTCTAAGGATCAACTCTACTGGTGGGCCCCAAGGATCAGGTTCACTGGTGGGGCAGAAGGGTCAGGTTTACAGGTGGGCCCCAAGGATCAGGCTCACTATAGTGCCCCAAGGATAAGGTTCATTGGAGGGCCCCAAGGATCAGGCTCACTGGAGGGCCCCAGGGATAGGCTTATTGGAGGGCCCCAGAGATCAGGTTCACTGATGGGCCCCAAGGATCAGGCTCACTATAGTGCCCAAGGATCAGCCTCACTGGAGGACCCCATGGATTAGGCTCACTATAGGGCCTCAAGGATCAGACTCAATGGAGGGCCCCAAGGATCAGACACAAAGGAGGGCCCCAAGGATCAGACTCAATGGAGGTCCCCAAGGATAAAGCTCACTGTAGGGCCCCAAGGATCAGGCTCACTGGAGAGCTCCAAAGATCAGGCTCATTGGAGGATCCCAAGAATTAACTTCACTAATAATTAGTGAAACTAGTAATTGGTTCTGCAGCTCCAAAATGTCACCAACATAATGTAACATAAAGATTAAAAAAATGAAGCAGATACAGTAACTAATACAGATAAAAAACGTCAGAAAGAGATGCTGGAAATCACGCTCTATTTTGAGAACAGGAGTTTCTTTGGATCATGTACTTTATACACAATGTACCAGAAAAAAAGAAAATGTGTCTTTCACCTGGTGCCCAAAGGTGTGGCTCATCCTGGCACATGTAAAGAGCAGTACATAATATGTAGTACCACACTGTAATGTAGAGAGGCGCTACTAGGCCTCAAATCACTGCATGCACTGTACTGATACTGATGTTTTACAACTAAAAGGTTCATGATAATTATCTGGATCAGTGTCTGGGACATTGTTACTTGAAACCACAAAGTGAGATGGAGAAGAATTTGGGAAGCCTAGTGGACAGTAAACTTAATTGTAGCAGTCAGTGTCAGGCAGCAGCTGCCAAGGCAAATAGAATCATGGGGTGTATTTTCCCATTATACAAGTCACTGGTCAGACCACACATGGAGTATTGTGCACAGGAAAGACATTGTAGAGCTTGAACAGGTTCAAAGGCAGGCAACAATACAAAACAAAAAACTAATAAAAGAACTACAATACCCAGAAAGATTAGGGTTATTTAGTTTAGAGAAAAGACGGCTTTGGGGGGACATAATAAATATGTTTAAATACATCAAAGGTCAATATAGAGATCTCTCCCAAGATTTATTTATACCCAGGACTGTATCTGATCAGGGGCAAAGTTACGCGGCCATGGGCCCGCTGTCGGGCACCTGCGGCGTATGATGCCCAGGTCTGCTAATAGTAGCGCTGACAGCCCGCCGCGGCTGGGTATTGCTGAGAGGTCGCCGCGGGCCGTAGGCGCTACTATTATTGGTGAATTAGGCAGCGACGCGATGAACTCCGCTCACCGCGCCGCTGCCTCTCCTCAGCGCGCACAGAGTTATTACTCTGTGCGGGCCCAGGAGCTGACGGAGGAGCGTCCCAGCGCTGGCGACATGACGTCATCACACCCTCCAGCCCGGGAAGCTCCTCGAACAGAAGATGAGCGCGCTCGGCCGGGAAGTAGGTGAGCCAAGGTGAGTATTAGTGTTTGTTATTTTTAATTTGGTCTTAAAACTATATACCTGCCTGTGGAAAGCCCTAACTATCTATATACCTGCCTGTGGGAAACCCTATCTATCTATATACCTGCCTGTGGGAAGCCCTAACTATATACCTGCCTGTGGGAAGCCCTATCTATATACCTGCCTGTGGGAAGCCCTAACTATATACCTGCCTGTGGGAGGCCCTAACTATCTATATACCTGCCTGTGGGAAGCCCTATCTATATACCTGCCTGTGCGGAGCCCTAACTATATACCTGCCTGAGGGAGTCTAACCTAGTATATACCTGCCTGTGGGAGCACTACTATCTATATACCTGCCTGAGGGAGCCCTAATCTAGCTATAAAACCTGCCTGAGGGGAGCTTACTATCTATATACCTGCCTGAGGGAGCTATATCTATCTATATACCTGCCTGAGGGGAGCTATATCTATCTATATACCTGCCTGAGGGGAGCTATATCTATCTATATACTTGCCTGAGGGGAGCTGTACCTATCTATATACCTGCCTCAGGGGAGCTGTACCTATCTATATACATGCCTGAGGGAGCTATATCTATCTATATACCTGCCTGAGGGGAGCTATACCTATCTATATATTTGCCTGAGGGGAGCTATATCTATCTATATACCTGCCTGAGGGGAGATATAACTATCTATATACCAGCCTGAGGGGAGCTGTACCTATCTATATACCTGCCTGAGGGGAGCTGTACCTATCTATATACCTGCCTGAGGGGGCTGTACCTATCTATATACCTGCCTGAGGGGAGCTGTACCTATCTATATACCTGCCTGAGGGGAGCTGTACCTATCTACCTGCCTGAGGGGAGCTGTACTGTCTATATACCTGCCTGAGGGGAGCTGTACCTATCTATATACCTGCCTGAGGGGAGCTGTACCTTCTAATACCTTCCTGAGGGAAGCTGTACCTATCTATATACCTGCCTGAGGGGAGCTGTACCTATCTATATACTTGCCTGAGGGGAGCTGTACCTATCGATATACCTGCCTGAGGGGAACTGTACCTATCTATATACCTGCCTTAGGGGAGCTGTACCTATCTATATACCTCCCTGTGGGGAGCTGTACCTATATAACTGCCTGTGGGAAGCTGTATCTATATACCTGCCTGTGGGGAGCTGTATCTATATACCTGCCTGTGGGGATCTGTATCTATATACCTGCCTGTGGGGAGCTGTATCTATATACCTGCCTGTGTGCGGGTACCTATATCTATATACCTGACTGACTGAGGGGAGCTGACTATACCTGCCAGACTGAGGGGACATACATCTACATACCTACCTTACTGAGGAGAGCTGTATATACCTGCCTTACTGTGTATCAGTAAGGCTGGTATATAGATACATCCCCCAGTAAGTTTCCACAAAAATAATCCCCCCAAAAATAATTTTTCTCCCTTCACCCTATGTTTTTATTAGTCCGGCCCTCTAAAACCATCGCACTTTCTCACGCGGCCCCATGGGAAAATTAATTGCCCACCCCTGCTCTACGTCTTGCGGAAAGAAAGTTTCTACATAAATATAGAAAGGAATTCTTAACTGTAAGAGCAGTGAGACTGTGGAACTCTCTGCCAGAGGACCTTGTCATGGTGAATTTACTAACAGAGTTCATAAAGAGTCTGAATACATTTCTAGAGCGGAATAATATACAGTGGTGGCCAAAAGTATTGGCACCCCTGCAATTCTGTCAGATAACACTCAGTTTCTTCCTGAAAATGATTGCAATCACAAATTCTTTGGTATTATTATCTTCATTTAATTTGTCTTCAATGGAAAACCACAAAAAGAATTGTCATAAAGCCAAATTGGATATAATTCCACCAAACATAAAAAAGGGGGTGGACAAAAGTATTGGCACTGTTTGAAAAATCATGTGATGCTTCTCTAATTTGTGTAATTACCAGCACCTGTAACTTACCTGTGGCACCTAACAGGTGTTGGCAATAACTAAATCACACTTGCAGCCAGTTGACATGGATTAAAGTTGACTCAACCTCTGTCCTGTGTCCTTGTGTGTACCACATTGAGCATGGAGAAAAGAAAGAAGACCAAAGAATTGTCTGAGGACTTGAGAATCCAAATTGTGAGGAAGCCTGAGCAATCTCAAGGCTACAAGTCCATCTCCAAAGACCTGAATGTTCCTGTGTCTACCGTGCGCAGTGTCATCAAGAAGCTTAAAGCCCGTGGCACTGTGGCTGACCTCCCTAGATGTAAAGCCCATGGCACTGTGGCTAACCTCCCTAGATGTAAAGCCCATGGCACTGTGGCTAACCTCCCTAGATGTAAAGCCCATGGCACTGTGGCTAACCTCCCTAGATGTAAAGCCCATGGCACTGTGGCTTACCTCCCTAGATGTAACGCCAATGGCACTGTGGCTAACCTCCCTAGATGTAAAGCCCATGGCACTGTGGCTAACCTCCCTAGATGTAAAAGCCCATGGCACTGTGGCTGACCTCCCTAGATGTAAAGCCCATGGGCAAGGGCTAACCTCCCTAGATGTGGATGAAAAGAAAAATTGACGAGAGATTTCAACGCAAGATTGTGCGGATGGTGGATAAAGAACCTCAACTAACATCCAAACAAGTTCAAGCTGCCCTGCAGTCCGAGGGTACTACAGTGTCAACCCGTACTATCCGTCGGCGTCTGAATGAAAAGGGACTGTATGGTAGGATACCCAGGTAGACCCCACTTCTTACCCCAAGACATACAAAAGCCAGGCTGGAGTTTGCCCAAAATTACCTGAGCAACCCTAAACCGATTTGGAAGAATGTTCTCTGGTCAGATGAGACAAAAGTAGAGCTTTTTGGGAAAAGGCATCAACATAGAATTTACAGGAAAAAAAAAGAGGCATTCAAAGAAAAGAACACGGTCCCTACAGTCAAACATGGCGGAGGTTCCCTGATGTTTTTGGGGTTGCTTTGCTGCCTCTGGCACTGGGCTGCTTGATCGTGTGCATGGCAATTATGAAGTCTGAAGACTACCAACAAATTTTGCAGCATAATGTAGGGCCCAGTGTGAGAAAGCTGGGTCTCCCTCAGAGGTCATGGGTCTTCCAGCAGGACAGTGACCCAAAACGCGCTAGAAAATGGTTTGAGAGAAAGCACTGGAGACTTCTAAAGTGGCAGCAATGAGTCCAGACCTGAATCCCATAGAACACCTGTGGAGAGATCTCAAAATGGCAGTTTGGAGAAGGCCCCCTTCAAATCTCAGGGACCTGGAGCAGTTTGCCAAAGAAGAATGGTCTAAAATTCCTGCAGAGCATTGTAAGAAACTCATTGATGGTTACCGGAAGCGGTTGTTTGCAGTTATTTTGGCTAAAGGTTGTGCTACCAAGTATTAGGCTGAGGTGCCAATACTTTTGTCCGGCCCATTTTTGATGTTTTGGGTGAAATGATCAATGATTTGATTTTGGTCTCATTATGTTTTGTGTTTTTTCATTGCAAGCAAAATAAATGAATAGATTAATACCAATTGAATTTGTGATTGCAATCATTTTCAGGAAGAAACTGAGTATTATCTGACAGAATTGCAGGGGTGCCAATACTTTTGGCCACCAATGTAACAAGTTATAGTGACTAGGATTATGTAGAAGGGTCGTTCATCTACAATATCTAAAAAAAGTGGGTACACCCCTTACACATTTTTGAAAATATTGTGTTCTGTCTTTTCATAGGACAAGACTGAAGATATGACACTTTGATATAATGTAAAGTGGTCAGTGTACAGCTTGTATAACAGTGTAAATTGGGTGTTATTGCTCTCACACTCATAACTGTAAGTTCAACATGGCATCTCACAGCAAAGAACTTTCTGAAGATCTGAAAAAAAGAATTGCTACTCTACATAAAGATGGCCTAGGTTATAAGAAAATTGCCAGCAACCTGACACTGAGCTGCAACACGGTGGTCAAGACCAGGTGCGTAACTAGAAATGGCAGGGCCCCATAGCGAACTTTTCATGGGGGAGCCACCCCCTCCCCCCCCCCCGGTCCGTTAAAGAAAAACATTAACTCATTAACACATATTCTGTCAAGAATAACTGAAAAAATAGTGTACACCAGACATCCCACACACGCCAGACACATCCCACACCCGCCAGACACGTCCCGCACACATCCTACACACGCCAGACACATCTCACACATGCCAGACACATCCCACTCAGGCCAGACACATCCCGCACACGCCAGACACATCCCGCACACGCCAGACACATCCCGCACACATCCCACACACGCCAGACACATCCCGCACACGCCAGACACATCCCGCACACGCCAGACACATCCCGCACACGCCAGACACATCCCGCACACGCCAGACACATCCCGCACACATCCCACACACGCCAGACACATCCCACACACGCCAGACACATCCCGCACACGCCAGACACATCCCGCACACGCCAGACACATCCCGCACACATCCCATACACACCAGACACATCCTGCACACGCCAGACACATCCCGCACACGACAGACACATCCCGCACACATCCCATGCACGCCAGACACATCCCATGCATGCCAGACACATCCCGAACACTCCAGACACATCCCACACACGCCAGACACATCCAGCACACGACAGACACATCCCACACATGCCAGACACATCCCACACATGCCAGACACGTCACATACATCCCGCATACGTCACACACATCCCGCACACGTCACACACATGCTGATATTAGTGGACTGTGATTCTTTGATTACACAATAGATTTTACTTTATGTTTTTATTGTGGGAGCTTCACCTTCTTCACCCTGCACTGAATGCTGGTCACTTACATAGATATTACATACACACATCACAGACACCAACACACACATATATACACACACAGAGATATATATTCATACACACATTACAGACACACATCTATACATACAATCACATCCCTATACACACACACACACATTACAGATACACATCTATACATACAATCACATCCCTATACACACACATTACAGATACACATCTATACATACAATCACATCCCTATACACACACACACACACATTACAGACACACATCTATACATACAATCACATACACACACTTACCTGTTTGCATTGCAGCCCTCAGGCGGTCCAGGGGTCTCAGGAAGACACGCTGGAGAAGGAGAAGCTGCTCCCAGCCGGCAGTGCTGACTCCCGCTGTGGGAGGAGCTCCATGGAGCTGTGCTGGGATAGTGCAGCTCCCTTATGTGATGACACTTGGGGCCCGGCAGGAAATTTATGTTTGTTGCGAGGGAGTGAGGGACCCGTAGTTAAGCAACTGTAAAAGGTACGGCTGCTCTCCTCCAGAGGGCCCGGGCGTTAAGAGGCAGGATGCACCGGGCCCCACAGCTCCGGTCCGACTACCGGGGGAGCAGACGTGTTAGAAGCTGCCCCGGGGCACGTGCCCCCTAAGAGCACAGGCCCCGGGGCAGCTGCTATGTCTGCTCCCCCGGTAGTTACACCCCTGGTCAAGACCATACAGTGGTTTAACAAGACAGGTTCCATTCAGAATAGACCTCGCCATGATCTGCCAAGAAAGTTGAGTGCACGTGCTCAGCTTCATATCCAGAGATGAGTGCTGCCAGCATTGCTGAAGAGGTTAAAGGGATGGGAGGTCAGTCTGCCAGTTCTCAGACCATAGGTAGCACACTGCATGGTCTGTATGGCTGTGTCCCAGAAGGAAACCTCTTCGAAAGATGATGCACAACAAAGCCCACAAACAGTTTGCTGACGACAAGCAGACTAAGGACATGGATTACTGGAACCATATCCTGTGGTCTGATGAGACCAGAATAAACTTATTTGGTTCAGATGTTGTCAAACTTGTGTGTCTTGCCTACAGTCAAGCATGGTGGTGAGAGTGTCATGGTTTGAGGATGCATAAGTGCTGGCGGTTCTGGGGAGCTACAGTTCATTGAGGGAACTGTGTAACTGTAAGTAAGTTGGATCACATTATTATAACCATCTGTTAATATCCAGAGAATTGGCCTTACACAGCACGGACAGCAGTGAGACGGGCTTTGAGTAAGGTCCTGGTAGGTTGTCATAGGTATCTTGAACCATGCTGATTGCACCCCATAGCTTCTGGAGGGTGCGTAGGGGAGGATCCAGAGAGTGAACACGATGATCGAGGTGGTCCCACAAATGCGCAATTCCATTCATGTCTGGGTAAACAAAGGGCCAAGGAAGGACTTGGAAGTCTTGGTCATGCTCTTCCAACCAAGGTAGGAAATTTCTAGGTATATGAAGTGTTGCATTGTCTTACTGGAAGATCCCATTTTCTCCAGGGAAGTGAATTAGCATGTATAGGTGTATTCAAACTGGTTGACAGTGCCCTCCACATGGATGAGTAGGCCAAGTGTATGCCACAAAAACATTATTTAAACTCTGCCACCATCAACTTGTGTTCTTCCAGCAATGGTTGCAGTGTGTTAGTTCTTGAATTTTTTTTTGCTTGACACGCCAATGTCTATGCATTTTATAAAGCAGTAAACATAACTCGTTGGAGAAGATAACCCTTTGCCAATTAGTGGAGATCCAATTCAGATACCACTATGAAAATTGAATCCTTTCTTGCTGATGCAACTTCATTAACAGCAGTGCAGTGACCATCTGTCTGCTTCAGAGCCCCATACACAGGAGGGTTCACTAAACTGTTGTGTCAGACACATGTCTGGTAGCCCCCTGGTTCATTTTGGCAGTGAGCTGATCGACTGTAGCGTGTCAGTCCATCCTTGCAGTCGATGTTCACCTCTCACATTAGTGGCATATAGTGCTCTGTAGTTTCCACGTCGCTTGTTCACAATGCCGCCATTTCTCCACACTTTCACCACAGCAGTGCACAAACAGCTCACAAACTGCACCCACCACGCCAGCTCACCATGGGTGACCTCCTTAATGGGCTACACACTGTCAACATTGAGAGAAGGGAGTGGCCATAATAATGCGAAAGTATATAAAACATACTGCATATATCGTTTTTTTTCTTTATGGCATTTTTTTCACTTTGGGTATATTTTTCTGGTCAGTGGCAGTTTTGTCCAACACAGCATAGTATAGGTATAAGTCATTTTTTATGTGGTTTGTGGCGTTTTTCCTCTAAAGACCTCTTTGTTTTTTTCTGCTGAAAGGGACAGTTCCATCACAAAAAAATATATATTTTTCTCAGAATTTTTTTTAATTCTGGCATTCCTATGTAATTAAAAATTACGTATAAAATCTTATATTTTTCTAGCTGTGATTACTAAAGAGATAACACTCCTAAATGGCAAGGCAGGCTTATCTCACTTTACTATAGTTGTTGCTCATCTCTAAGAAGTCTCATTACGAATAATAGGTAATGACATAATGAATGCTCTATTGATCTCTGGACAGGGATAGAGAAGAGTTAGGCCATGTTCACAAGGCTTAAAACTGGACGTATTTCAGTCCGTAATTATGCGCCGGAGTGCGCAAATTACGGCCGGAATACGTCCTAGTCATTACGGTAATCCACAGTTCTCATAGAGAACTATGGATTACGTCTCCTCTCCCTGCTCGGCGAATACGCAGAGGGGGGAGATAAGTGATACGTGAATTACCAGCGGCGTATACGCGCTGCTGGTAATGCAAGTCTATGGGCCGGCCCGCGCCACACGGCGTAATTACGCCCTGCATTTAAGCCGTGTGAACCTAGCCTTAGTGTATGCAGGCACACCCCTTTGAAAACTGGAATAGTAACACCCATCTGGCAGATTCAGTAATACATTTCTTGGAGGAATAACAGGAACAGCACAACACAGAGTTATAAGAGAAGAGGCTCCAGGATTGTTATCTCACAGGGAATAGAAGAATTTACTAAAACAGACAAGTCAGGAGAAATCACAGATCCGCTTCAGTTAAACAAAATACTGCACAATATTGTGAGTTCTGTACTAGCAAGAAAATAGTGGAAATGTAAATATTATAAATTAGTTACAACAAGCAGGATGTCAACGTTTCTGGCAACACTGTCCTCTGAGCAATGCACTTCAAATACTACATGGGAAGGATATGTAAATTCTATTGTTTTCTATTATTCTGGGCAGAGGGCCAAATTACCAAGAAGCGGCGTTTCGTTCAATTGCACTATGTGTTTGAACGACTTTCGATGGTTATGAAACTGATTCAGGCAGAGGAGCCACCATAAAATAAGCTTTACTCCTAGTGATAGATAACTGGAAGCTGAGCAGGCCATCAAATGTTTCCGGTCAATTGAACAACATGTAAAATAAAAAAATAATCTTAGCCATTCATGCAATGTGATTCTTATGGAGCTAAAAAAAAACACCTTTTCTTATTTCTTACTATGTGTATGATCCATTCAGAACGTCATCCCTTACTACTACATGCACTACAGCAGAGCCGGCTGGCCTACTGAATAGCAAGCATACACTCTAGTCAGGAGGCCATGGCTGCTATAGTGTGGCCGCTCACAACACATTCCCAAACAAAGGGCGACATGTATGAACGGGCTGCGCCAGAATTCTGGCCTCAAAAAGCTGTAGTAGACCAGTTCTATAGATGTATGAACAAGCATACTCCAAACAGTGGCGCGATAAGTGCCTCGGTACCACGCCAAAGACACTTTTTAGCACCCCAAAGTTTTGGGGTGTTCTGTGGGCGTCGCACCACATTAGTAGAAGTAGACACATTTATGTGCAGAACAGTTAGAACAGCCAGACCAAGTTAAAGGTGGTGCCTGACCTAGACTGCGCCTGTATGCATGAACTGCAGAAGAACAGGTTCATACATTCTGGTGCAGTCTATACTACCTTAAAGCAATTTAGAACTGGTCTATCAGCGCCAAATTCATACGTGTCACCCAAAATGTCACACTACTTTGTACGGTGTGATGCTGTGGTCAGAGAGGGCAGCAGGCAGCTACACTATAGCAGCCACAGCCTCCTGACTGGCACACATGCGCGCTAGTCAGCAGGCTGGCCAAATATTCTATACTGTAGCCACCCACAGCCCTGCCCGAATGCAGCGTCACACTATACAGAGAAGTATGACGTTTCAATTGAGTAAGAGTTGCGAGCGGCTACACAATAGCAGCCACAGTCCCCTAACTAGCCCACATGGGCACTATTTAGCAAGCCAGCTGGCTCTGCTATAGTGTATGCAGTACTAAGTAGTTCCGAATGGAATGTAATTACTTACTGCCATACACATAGTAATAAAAATATTAAAATACATAACACATAACATCAATAAAATGTATAAATATCCTATAGCCATTAGTGAGCCTAATTAATAATAATGATAATAAAAAAGAACCCCTTAAATATGAATGGTACATGGCTGTACAAAATGCATCAAAAATAATAGCAAGCATAGACCTACTCATGACTGGACTTTTATCCTATCCAATCTGGAGAAACTACATATCCTTTTCAGATTTTACCTCTAAGATGTTGAAAATAAATGATAGTCAGCTCACCACTATGTCATCTGCAGCCTGGTCTCCTTGCACAGAAGCACCTCAAGTACATGCAACAGTATGCATTAGAAGTACACGCAACAGAAGTCTAAGAATTCCAAGATCCAACAAGGAAGGAAGATGAGTAAAACAATCCTTGAGTTACATTGAAACTTTTAAAATACGAGGAGGTGGGAAAACAGTAGGAGAAGCACTAGTGCGTTTCGAACCAATACACGGTCCTCAGCCATAGCAAGTTACCTCTAAGGTATTGCACAGCCTCATTTGCTTCATTTTTGCAGGGACGTTTATGCTAAAACCTGGTTTAAACTGTGTATTAAATGTATTCCAAAATGTATCCATGACTGAAGACAAGAAGAAACAACTAAAGTAAAGAGAAATGACTACATTTTCAGTACATTTACTACGGTCAGTATCTGTATCACTGTATATGAGTCAAAACCAGAAGTGAGAACAAAACATAGTAGAGGTGTAAGGGCGCATCCACACGGCAGTGGACAAATACCGGCCGGTTTGCCGGCCGGTATTTGTCATGTTTTGCGGCCATCCCCACGGCCGCGGGGGGGACGGTTTTTCTCAGCGATGAGCGGAGAAGAGCCCTCCCCCCTCCCATTGAGAAGCACATCTTCCGTCCGGAAATCGGACAGAAGATTGTGCTTCTACAATGTTTTGCCGCCGGACCGCCAGCGGCAAAACCGCCCGACGGAAAACCCGTAAAGTGGGGACTGGTGCACGGGTTTTCCATAGAGCACAATTGTGCTCATTTTCGGCCGGTTTTTCAGGCGGTCTGCAAAACCGCAAACCAGCTGAAACCCCGGCCGAAAAACCGTGCAGTGGGGACATGCCGTAAATCTTCCTTTATACTATCTTTATGTTCAGATTCTGTCCCCAGTTTTGTCTGACAAAATAGTGATGCAAAATAGCCTTAAAGGGGTTGTCCATCTCGATAAGTAGCCTCTGCACCCAGCTTGTAGTGAGCTACGAGTGGTCCTCAAAGAATCTCACAGTAATTTATTTGGGATTTCTAAATATAGCTGAGTGCACTTGCCTGTCTATATTCAGAACTCCCATAGAAACAAATGTGGAGAACTGATAAGGCAGCACCATCTCCCCATTCTCTTAGGAAGGATCGTTTCTTTTTACGGTACGAGACAGCTGCAGAGACTACTTATTGAGATGGGACAACGCCTGTAAGTGTGAATAAGGCCTAATTGCTTTTACAGTGGAAACTGTCAGACTTCATAGGCAGGTGAAGACACGCTTAATACAGTAATTTTAAAGTTTAGTTTACATCTCTTTACATTGTATATTTAATGAATGTGCAAGAAAATCTCCTGATGATATGTCAAAAGTGTGCATAGGCCCCAGTGACCCCACACATGCCAAAAGAGTGCCCATTAGGCTACACCCACACGTTAGTGGATAAAATATTCATTGGATTCTAATCAGAATCTGACCAGTATTTTACACTTGGTTTTCGTTTTTTGTCTCTTTTTTTGCCGCGGTTTTCAGATACTGGACATTCCATTCAATTGAACAGTACTGTGATCTGCCGTTTTCAAGTGATATACGGCAGATTATAGAACACGTTCTAAGTTTTTTGAGCCAGTTTATAGATTTCAAATCCGACCTCAGAAAATCTGAGTCATGTAGACTATAGCTTGGATTTTCTATTGAGGTTTATGAGGATGATTAACACTAAATACAAAATAATGAATCCGCTTAAAATTTCAACAGTAAATCACTGTGGTGTAGACACAGCATAAGTCATATGTAGAGGAGGTATGCATAGGCGTGTTTTTTTCTTTTTGATTCTGTATTAAATAGTATACTGTACAAAACAAAAAGACAAAATCAGTCAGCACATCCAAAGACAATAGAAACAAAAACGCTGGTGCAAGCTGATGTGGCTGAAGTCAATGAGTCATCTCCAGACTAAACGTTTCTATGGGCCATGCGATGCTGTGAAGAATATATCTGAACTGCTAGTAACAGTGCATGCAGAAACAGGAAAGATGGCTACTTCTATAAGCAAGTACATAAAATAAATCTTTAATCAAAAATATAAACAGATTAGACAACAAGAAAAGGTGTCAGTATTGAAAAAATTAGGAGACACCTTTCCTTTAAAGGGGTTGTCTCACTACATTGATTCATTTTACCTCAGCCCTGTTTTCTTGGTTTCATTTTGAATTCAAGGGCATGTTTACTGGCTTCCACTAGGCTACAGTAGATGCCAGGTCTGTAGCTATAGCAACCAGTGCTGGCAGCCTATCATGAGATATTGAACAGGTCTGTAGCTATAGTGACCTGAGGAGCTAATGCAGCCCACACAAGAGATGATATAGGTAGGACACTGTTAATGGACATGTATTGCAAAGTGACTTGTTTTTGCAAGATCTTTAACATTAAAAGCAATCCTTGTAGCAAGACAACCCTTTTAAAGGGAATGTGTCATCAAAAATGACTTATTGTTTAACTCACGTTTTTATGTTAAACACATTTTTAAAGAATTTTTGGTTATATTTATTTTTAATTTTCCATCTCACTTTAAATATTTTTTAATAATTCTTAAGTCCTGCAGTTTTCACTTTGGCCACTAAGCATAATAACAGTCTGACACTTCCTGCCCTATAGATAAAGATTTTCAGCAGTGTGTTCATTATTAACACAAGCAGGGTCAAACTGAAAGGAGACACCAATGTGTATATAGATAACACAGGATCCACCAGTCACAAGAGGAGATAGTCACAGCTCTCAGCCCCCTCCTCCCTTCTTCTTAGGTCACACAGCATGACTAGAAAACTGTCCTATTGAAGTCTATGGGACAGAACAGTCTTAAAGGGGTTTTGCCACCATGTAATGTTGACGTGGGAACCTCCAAAATGGATATTTAATCACTTTTCTAAATATATGTGATTAAAAAAGTGAAAACTCTGAGAGCTACAGCATTTCTCAATCCCCCTTGGTTACCTCAAAGCTTCCCCTAGTCACGACCCAGGAGCTGAAAGGCCGCGCTTGCGTGAATCACTTCTTATCTGATGACAGGCAAAATGAATGGTCTTTTAAGGCACCGGGTAGCAATATGTTTTCTTTTGTATACAGAATAGCTAGCTGTAGTGTTATTAGATCCCTGCTTTATCTGATGAAGAAGCTTTCAAGCTGCTGTGTAGAATAGGTGTTCTCTTTTGTATACAGAATTCACAAGTTATAGTTTGATTATTTGAGTGAACATGTCACAGGATCCCCTTATGCAGGCTCTGTGCTCTGGCTGTGTGTGTCTGTGTGCGTCTCTGTCAGCTCCGTGATTTGTTTACATTACATTAGCTTCTTAGCAGATAAGGTTTCTCCTGACAGTGCCGTCTGAGGCTCTGTGTCTTGCTGTATTGAATCCACTGTTGTACTGTTTATTAGTTCACTTAAGTTTTGAGACGCTCCCTTGGATTCCTCACTCCCCCCTCCCCTCTCCCTCTCTCCACTGCAGCTTCATGACTCAGCGTGATTTGTTTACATCTTGCTCTCATGCTGAACGGAGGTCAGTACTTGGTCTGTTGGCAAATCCCCTTTAAGTCTCCTATGTGCATGAAGCTGCTGTAAAGCATCTCTCTGACTGCTGTTAAAGCTGTGCAAACAGGCTTAGTGGCCAAAGTGAAAACTGCAGGACTTAAGAATTGTTAAAAAATATTGAAAGTGATATGAAAAATTAAAAAGAAATATAACCAAAAATTCTTAAAAAATGTGTTTAACATAAAAATGTGAGTTAAACAATAATTAATTTTTGATGACACATTCCCTTTAAAGGAAAACTGTTTCATCCTACCCAAACCATAGATAGCATGAAATAGCCATAAGCTTCCTCAACACCATAATATGAGTTTTATTCTGAGACACTACAGTTGAGCGTGGGTTGCAGCGCATAGGCACAAGGAGATGAACCCAATGTGCTGCCCAGCTCCGCTAAAATGGCAGGTCTTTCCCAATAGGCAAACAGGACAGAGACCTGTCAGTTAATTTCAGCTGCAATTCAATGTCAGCAGCACTCTACTAACACTAAAAACAGTCAAAAGGAACATTGGAATTATTGGAAAAGCATTTCTTCTACTTAAAATACATGAAAACTTGGGGTTCTTAGTGTACATTTTTGATCAAAACTGTATAAGCCCACCTCCCGATGCCAAGGCGACCTCAGTACAGATGGGAACCTACGCTACATGTTACCTCTCTTGGTGCCTGGTCAGACCTTCACATTTCAGGGACAGAAGATTCCAGCTACAAGCTACTCTACATTGATTTAAAACCCTGTGCAGATGGGCGGAGTGTAAAAACCAAAGTGGGGAAAGCCACTCCCCCATACAAACACTCTAAAAAAAAAAATGTTTTTTTTTTAGTCAGTTAATTTCAGCTGGGTAGGAAGAAGCCGCCCATTGGACTCATCTCCTTGTGCTAGTGCACTGCTCCCCTGGCCAGGTTCAGACTCACAAGTATTATCACAACAGCGCATAGTTGATAAAAAAAACACATATGCAACTGTGACATCATTATGCTAAAACCCAGCCTATAAATACACTTATCGGTGTTACATGATCAAAATAGAACACAACCTTTCAATGCATAAGCACAAACTATTGGGAGATTTAATTATAGCCCATATATCCACAACAATTCTCACCCTATAAGCACAAGAACACATTCCAGTGTGCCCACAGTGCCTGTATAGTCTACAAATATGCTAACATATTGCCAACCGGTGCCAAAGCCATATAGTGTTGATATAATGTCAATGCCCAGAGTGCCATCATTTTTGCATTCTCATTGTCCACTATGAGTCATACAGTTACCTCCAGCATTCAGAGTACTACACTTAGGGCAACATGTATGTACGGTCTTGCGCCAGAAGTCTGGCATCTTTTCAGCCCGAAAACTTGTGCAGCCCTGTTCACTAGAGTTTTAATCAGGCGAACTCCAGTATTAGGCGAATTACAAAGCACCCGCAGCACTTTGTAATGCACCTGAGATTGAGGGGCGTGCTGAAGGCGTGTCACACTACAACCGAACAAAACTACTCATTTATAGCTTCATTACGACAAATCCAGGTGCATTACTGCTGGAACAGGTAGAGCACTTTAAAAGTGGTTTACCTGAGCCAGAATTGTCGCTTTGTAGCTAGAAAGTGCTAAATCTATGACCCACAGTAGAACAGGTTCATAGATTCAGGCGCATTCTACGCTACAAATACGCGCAAAAAAAATAGCGCCAAAAATCATACATATTGCCCTTAGTTCACAGTCATGGAATGGTCTCATGGTACCAATTAAAGACCATTTTGCCGTTACTTTACCTTAGAGAGACACTACCATCAAAATGTTTAGTTAACACATACTGACAAGCAATATGGGACTATTGTCTGGATTTTTTTCTTATATAACATTTAAAGTTCACAAATGTACGTGACATCCTGGTTTACCTCTCTGACTTCCGTCTCTGAGCTCTGATAGCACAGCAGTGAGAGTATAGCTTGACAGATCCTCCAGGCAGAATATGGCCTGAAAGGTGTAAGTGTTACCAGCTGAACCTGATAAGTGTAAAGAAAGCTGAGAACCTCCCCCACTGCAGAAAAAGATTACCCCATTATCCTTTCATGTCCTGTATTGCTTTTTTAGTTGCCCTGTCTAGTCTAATCTTTATCTATCCCTGTCCAGAGAACAATAGAGCGATCATTGTCATTACCTATTATTTATAATAAGACTACATAGAGATAAGAAACACCAACAGTAAAGTGAGGAAAGTATATCTTGCCATTTTAGCAGTTTTATCTCTTTACTAATCACAGCTAGAAAACAACAAGATTTTATTTAGAATTTTTTATTGCTGAAATATTGCCAAAAATTCCTAATAATATTGTTTTTCAGGAATATTGGTTTTAACAGAAATACCCCTTTCTGATGGAAGTGTCCCTTTAATAGTCATGCAGTACTACCCACATTATGCTCTGTGGAGCAGCATGTAGTATCTACCCTATCTATATAGATAAGTTGTGTCTGCAGTCTATAGTGGCCAATTACACTGCAGCCACCACTTAGGCGCCAGTCACATCACATTTTTTCCCTATCAGGATTCCTTGAAAACGTTGCCCTGATGGACACCATTAAGGCCCCGTTCACAAGGCTTATTCACGCCGGATTTGCGAGCCGGATTGCGCTCGCAATTCCGGCTTGAATAAGGGGCGGGGGCACGGCCCGCCGACCCCATAGACTTCCATTATCCACGGCGCATATTGCGCCTGGATAATGTGCATGTCACTTTCTCCCCGCCCGGCGGATTCGCCGGCTGGTAGGAGCGACGGAATCCACTGTTCTCTATGAGAACAGTGGATTACCGTAATTACTCCGACGGATTGGCACCGTACTGCAGCGCAAACCCGGCGCGGAGTACGGCGCCAATCCGCGGCGAAATAAGCCGTGTGAACACGGCCTAATGCCACTGGAAGCTACACAAGTGCATTAAAGAAGCCTCAAAGGTAACCTGAAAACCTACCTCTTCAGGATTGCCGATGGCCAACATTAACCATGTTTCACCGCTCCGCCCCACAAACACGTCTGCCCCTCACCTTCTGTCTCTTCCCACCTTCCTTGTAGATTGTAAGCCCTCGTGGGCAGGGACCTCTCTCCCTCTGTACCAGTTGTTAGTCACTTATTGTCACTTTGTAATTGTTTGACCAATGTTATTTATGTAACCACCTCCGATATACAGCGCTCTGGAACCAAAGGCGCTCTAAAATAAATAATAATAATAATAACAATAATAATAATAAAGAAGGTCCCCAGTTTAGCCATTAGCTTGGGTCCCAGCAACCAGACACTTATCACCTAGCCTCTGGATGGGTAACATGTGTCTATGGTGGCATAACCACTTTAAAGGGGTGTTCAGTAAATGTGACCGCTGATGTCTGTGAATGACTCCAGGTTCATGTGAAGACTGAGCACTGACATCATCTGCCTGGATCACCGGGATGGCCGCAGTGCAGGAACAATAGGATTTACAAAGTTTTGTTTTTTCTTCTATTTTTTATCATACCTTGACAGACTAACAAGCTTTTTTTGGTCTCAGAACACCCCTTTAAGGTTAAACTGGTGGCAACTGTTCATATTTCACAGCACCTCTGCAGAAGAAATGAAGCATTACACGCTATCCTTTAAAGGGAATGTGTCATCAAAATAACTTATTCTTTAACTCACATTTTTATGTTCAATACATTTTTTTAAAGAATTTTTGGTTATATTTTTTTTAAATTTTCCATATCACTTTCAATATTTTTGAATAATTCTTAAGTCCTGCAGTTTTCACTTTGGCAACTAACCCCAATAATCGTCTGACACTTCCTGTTCTGTAGAGAAAGATTCTCAGTTGTCTGCTCATTATCAGCACAAAGAGGGTCAAACTGAAAGGAGACACCAGTGTGAATAGATAACACAGGATCCACCAGTCACAAGAGGAGATAGTCACAGTTCACCCTTTCACCTCCCTGCACAGTGATTTCTTCCCAGCTCACAGAGCATGACTAGAAAACTCTCCTATAGAAGTGAATGGGAGTCAGTCTTAAGTCTCCTATGTGCATGAAGCTACTTTAAAGCAGTGCCAACAAGGCCTAGTGGCCAAAGTGGAAACTGCAAGACTTATTATTAAAAAATATTGAAAGTGATATGAAAAATTAAAAAACAAACAAAAATTCCTAAAAAAATGTGTTTAACATAAAAATGGGACTTAAACAATGACTCATTTTTTGATGACACATTCCCTTTAAAACAAATGGACTGTCCATGCAAAGCCATAGGTGTGCCAGGTCCTCCAGAGAACAGAGATGCCCTTTGTCGCTTCTCCGCTAAAAGTACAGCTCTCTACTTAGAGTGTGCTGAAAATGTTTTTTTAAAACCTCAAAAAACCCTTTACTATTAATACTAAATTTTTCACAACTGCATAACATTTTTGCTAATCTTCTCCTCGTGAACAACTGTGTTCTTTCAGTAAGCGCTTGACTTTCACTCTTGACAATACTTTGTGGTTTTATTGCTCTGGAAAATAATAGTCTTCAGCAAGTGGGTTCTAATGTTTTGGTGAATGCTGGGAATTCTGAAAATGTTTGTATAAAATAAGTTATTAGTAAATTAGGAGTTTTTTTCAATAGTTACATTTTTCTGACCAACATGTATTGTCTTCAAGAACAATGAACAAAATAAACATCTTCCAAGCTCTCTGGGTGTGGTGACTTTCCTCTGGCTTCCAGCTAACATTATTATTAGTTTCATTTTGTATCCTCTAGGCATTTTCAGCAAATTCTGCATTGTGTAATGAAAATGGACTTTTTGGGATGTAATTTTTTTTTACTTATTGCTAGAGACATCTTTCCAAACCCTAAGGCTACGTCTACACGGCAAAAGTAAAATACTGTCAGATTCTGTTATAGAATCCAACCTGTACTTTACAACCAGTTTACGTTTTTACCGCGTTTTTTGTATGTATTTTGCAGTCGGCTTTCTGATGGCCCACATTGAACAGTGCTATAATCTGCCATTTTCCTGCGGATTATAGAACATGTTCTAAGTTTTTTGATCGGATTTGAAATCTGACTTCAGAAAATCTGAACTGTATAGACTACTGCTAAGATTTTCTATTGAGATCTATGGGGATGATTTATAGTCAGATTTTTTGCTGATTCTAAATATTGAATCCGCATAAAATTCGACTGTAAACCAGTGCTATGTAGATGTGGTTTTATGTTGCTCTGTTTCGGAATGTCTATTGTGTTTATTCTTTTAGCCCTTTTCTAGGTTCTATGATTAACTCCTGTATACAATGCAATGCCTTAAAGGGGTTGTCTCACTACAAGGATTGCTTTTTATGTTAAAGATCTTGCAAAAACAAATCACTTTGCAATATGTGTACAATAACAGTATCCTACCTATTCTCAGATATCCCCTCTTGTATGGGCTGCATCAGCTCCTCAGGTCGCTATAGCTACAGACCTGTTTGATCTCTCCTGATAGGCTGGCAGCACTGGTTGCTATAGCTACAGACCTGGCTTCTACTGTAGCCTAGTAGAAGCCAGTCAACACGCCACTGAATTCAAAGTGAAACGAAGAAAACAGGACAGAGGTAAGATGAATCAATGTAGTGAGATAACCCTTTAACACCTCAAAACTTTCATTTGGTTAGATTTTTATATGTGTAAATTGATCCTATGCTAATGTCCCTAAATCAAATGATCTACATCCTGTTGGTGTAAGTCTTGTGGGATATTGTTATAATGAAATATATATTCACTGTTCTATGGTTTAATTTTCAGAGTCTTGTGGATGCAATAAAGGAGTTTTGCTGGCCTCGCAGAACAGGAAGATGGCCACACTTGCACAGCTCTCTTTCATTCATATCTATGGGAGTTCCAAATATAGCTTTTTACACTCGCTTGGCTACATTCAAAACTCCCATATAAAAGAATGGAAAGCGCAGCAATCTATGAGCTGGCCTAAGGGTATGTTCACACGGGCTAATTTTGCCACACATTTTGCGGTGTATCTGCGCTCTAATACGAGCGAGATGCACGCTGAAATTACGGTAATTCATTGTTCTCATAGATCGTATTGTACGCGTGGGGAGATAAGTGACATGTCAATTACTTGCGGCGATGTAATGCATGTCAATGGGGCTAGCGGACTTCCAGCCCCTCCACGCGCCGCGGGAGTACATGCTGATCAGTGCAACTCCCAAATCACCCGGCGTAATTGCAGCCGTACTGTACGCGCCGCAATTACGCCGTGTGAACATAGCCTAAGAAGAGATGTTGCCAAATGACAAAAAACCTTGAAGCTTTCAATCAACTTAAAGCACACAACCGTTCTACATAGAGATCCAGCAGCATGGTTTCCTGCATTTCTCTTAAATACAGACCCATTATGTTTCCAAAATGATCGTCTGGAGATAACCTTACTGGTTAGTGAACCTTTGTCTTTATGGAGCTGGATGTACTGCTGATGTACAGCATAACGCCATGTGAATGCCGCTTTAAAGGGGTTGTCCAGTAAAAAAATATATACTGTATATATCTATATAAATATTTCATTGGAGCCAGGGTGGGAGGCCAGAAAAAGAAAAAGTACATAATACTTACCTAGCTGTCCCTCACTGCTGCCGCTTCTGAACTCCAAGCTATCTGCTCCTCTAGACTTCCAGGTACTTGTCCTGATACAGAGGACCTCAGGCTTCATTAACCTGGGCTACGTTCACATGAAGTATTTTCACTCTTATTTTGGGAAGTATTTTGTGCTGAAATACGCCCCAAAATAAGCTTCAAACAATGTTCTAAACACCTCTCCTTGATTCCAATGTAAAATAGGCACAGTCTCATATTTGCAACGAGTATTTTGAAACTATTTTACACGCATCATTTTAAGTGTCTGGTCAATTCTCGAGGCTTTTATGTCCACACTTTGAGGAGCGTTATTTGAGGCATTTCTGCACCAGCAAAAGTTAGATCTCTGTACAATAACCATATTCAACACATTAAGGGGTATTCCAAAAGTTGCAACAAGTGCAAGAGTGGTGTAAAGCCATACTGCAGCTGTGGGTGAAAAGCTGCTGGGACTATGCCATGACAGCCTCACTCTGGTGCCCACAGCTGAGGTTGACAAGCCTCCGCTCTCTGCTGCCCTTGCCCCCTCTGCTGCCGGAGGCTCTCCGCTACCATGCCCCCCGTGGGGCTCTGATAACTGCTGATCTCTGATAACTCCATGTACTCAATATACTCTGATAACTGCAGATTTCTGTATGTACCTATTGCTGTTTTTTCCTTCAGGACAACGTTAGTCTCTCAGGCTGACTGCCCAGCAAGAGTCTGACCCGCAGGTAAATGCAGAGGAATCATTTCAGTGTGGATTTCCCCATCAGACCTACAAGCGCAATGTGCAGAGTCTACATAAATGGAGAAATCCACACTGAACATATCCATCTACATATACCAGACTTTTGCTGGGCAGTCAGCCTGAGGGACTAACACTATCCCATGGGGAAAATCAGCAATAGGTACATACAGAAATCAGCAGTTATCGGAGTACCTATGGATCTACAGCTGCAGCTCAGGGCCGTTCCTAGGCTAAGTTGCACTCAGGGCAAGGTGAAGAAATTTCTCCTCTCCTCCCCTCATGTTGAGCCACATCACATCACCATCAACTAGATCCAGAATATACAAAAAGCTTTAACACAATGTTCTATGTATAAAACTACTAAATAATAGTCATACAGTTACCAAATAGCACTGCTACACAAAACCAGAATCCCAAGGCTAATAGTACCAATATCCTACTATGACCACATATCACCAGCACATAGTGACCAAATAATACTGCAACACCATGACCACATATCACCAGCACATAGTGACCAAATAATACCGCCACACCATGACCACATATCACCACCACATAGTGACTGAATAATACCTCAAGATCATGACCACATATTAACACCACATAGTGACTGAATAATACAACATACCATTACTGAATCTAAACCATTATACTGCAACTAATATTACTATCATACAGTGACCATACAGGGGTAGGTACCAGTTGTACACAGGCTCTGCAGACATATAAAGTTACAATATAAAGTTATATCCAGGGACTTACAGGAGACGTCTCCGAAGGGTTGCTCTCTTCTTGGATGAGTTTCCCCTGTCTGATGAGTTGTTATCTTTCTCCTTTTCTTCTCCATATGTCCCAGACCATCATGACGTTTTTTCCCGGCCTCGACTCTTTACTGTTGAATTTACAAAACAAATATCTTAGACTCCTCACTTTTCCAGCATTTTGCTACCAATTCCTACCTCTATACAATCTCCCCAACTATAGCACCCCAAATGGTAATAATGACCCCTTTGTGCTTTTAACAGTAAAAGTGCACCCAAACGGCTATGGAACTTCCATTCATGCACCAAGTTTTAGTCTTGTTTTGTATTCCTATATAGGAGGTAGTTATATCCCACAAAACAGTATGAAGGTACACCCCCCAAACTAGGTAGGCAAATAGGGAAACCCCATTTTAGGTAAGCAGTCCTCAAATAGGTAAGTGTATAGCGCCCCATTAGGTAGGTAGACATATTGGTTTCCCAATAGGTAGGCACCTAGGTCCCCTATTAAGTAGATAGTAGAAATATAGATCCCTAGTATGTAGTTATATAGACCCCCTGTAGGTTATTATATGCCCCCTTTATGTATTTATATGCCCCCTGTAGCTTGTTACATACCTCTGTAACTTTTTACATGCACCCTGTAGTCTTTTACTTGCCCCCATAGCTTTTTTTATGCCCCTGTATCTTTGATTATGCCCCTTGTAGTTTAGAATATTCCCCAAGTAGTTTATAATATCCCCCCTGTAGTTTATAATATGTCCCAAGTAGTTTATAATATCCCCCTTGTAGTTTATAAAATCCCCCCTGCAGTTTATAATATGCCCCCTGTAGGTATAAGGTATAAGCCTGGTGTAAACATGAAATAAAAATGAAAAAAAAACGTACTCACCTCTCCATGTTCCCTCTCCGTGCGGCCAGGTGTGGCTCCTGTGGTTCTCCAGGGACAGAAGTCGAGACTCAGCATCGAAGGGGATGTGAGGAAAGCCTTGCATCCTCCTCGATGCTGATTTGTATGTACAGCGCTCACTGAACACTGTATATACAATGGAGAAGGCAGGACGGTTACAAACTGTCCTGCCCTCTCCCTGTACAAGCAGCTACACTGTTTTAAAATGGCCGCGCAGAGAGAGATATTGATCGCATGACGGGCAAGGTGTTTGGTTGAGGTGACCCCATGGTAAGCGGCGCCCCTGTGCCCTGGGTGATCGCCTGCCTCGCCCGCACATAGGAATAGCCCTAGTGCAGCTGTCATGAAAGAAATCCTCTCATAAGTTTTAAGTAAGCCAATCAGTATTAAATCCACATTGCCTGTGAATGAATCTGTTCAGAACGGCCCTGGACTAGGGTAGGTTAGGGCTAGCCTTAGGGGGTGTTCACACAGCGTATTTGTGGAGTGTACTTTAGAGGGTAGTAGCACTGCAATGCACCCAAAGTACGCCCCCAGAATATGGTAAAATTTCACAGTGTATTCCCTGGCGCATACTGTGCGCTCGTAGAAAAAAGTGACATGGCCAGCACGTATAGTATGGGCCACTATGTGCTGTGTAAACCTACTCTTAGGTTGAATCTATTACTATAGATACTAGTATATATTATATAGTATTATATAGTATGCATTCTGTATAGTGTATATACTATAATATATTATATATATATATATATATATATACATATATATATATATATATATATATATATATATATATATTATATATATATATATATATAATTTATTTAACATGATTTTTAATATGATCAGAGTATATATTAAATACAACTGTGCAGAAAAGCACCTTTAAAAATATGATTTGCGTAAAAGTCACGGATTAGCAAATCTGGCAAATCCGAGCAGAATCCGGCGGGATATACAACATTTAGACTACAGCACGGATTTTTTATTGCTGTCTATGCAGCACAGTGTATCGGCGGATTTTAGGCAGATTCAAAGCGGACGTTATTCCTGTGCTGTGTAGATATAGGCTTACAATGGAGCACGAGCC
This sequence comes from Phyllomedusa bahiana, assembly GCA_025379985.1. NCBI lineage: Eukaryota > Metazoa > Chordata > Amphibia > Anura > Hylidae > Phyllomedusa > Phyllomedusa bahiana. The sequence continues at coordinate 211,117 of JAODAL010000219.1, read as the reverse complement.
CCTCCAGCATGTTGGGACGAGAACCCAGAAGTCAAGAGGAGTGAATTGCTGGGATCTCTGGAGAGGTGAGGGACAGCTAGGTAAGTATTAAAGGGGTTTTGCCACAAAGTGAGTTCCTTGCCTCTTATCTGCTCACCAGAGAATATAAACAAAGCATGCTGAGTCATGAATGGCTGCAGGGGTGAGAGAGAGGGGTGAGCAGAGAGTGAGGATGCAGGGAGCGTCTGCAAAGTTTACTCAAATAATAACATTACAACAGTGGATTCTCTATACAGCAGACAGACTCATACACTGCACTTTCTCCCCAGCCCCTTGCAAGCTCCTTCATGTTCCCTGTCATCAGATAAGAAGTGCAAACACGCAAGGGCGGCCAGATTAGCTTCTGTCAGTGTCCTGGCCGTGTCTAAGGTAAACTTTCAGGAAACTAAGGGGGACTGAGCAATGCTGTAGCTCTCACAGGCTTCACTTTTTGTAATCACATATATTTAGAAAAGTGATTAAATACCCATTTTGGAGGATCCCACATCAACAGTACATCATGGCAAAACCCCTTTAAGGGAGACATGTATGAACGGGGCTGCACCAGAAGTCTGGCGTCTTTTCAGCCTGAAAACTGATGCTGCCCCTTTCGCTCTATTTGCAACCAAGTGCACTCTAATATCAGGTGCATTACAGAGCGCCCACAGCACTTTGTAATGCGCCTGAGATCGGAGGTGTGCTGGAGGCGTGTCGCACTACAACCGTACAAAGCTACACATTTAAACATGACCTAAGGCTCTCCATAACCTCTCCCCTCCATACAGCTCTGCCTTAATCTCCAGATATCTCCCCTCACCCAACCTCTGCTCCTCACAGGACCTTCTCCTCTGCTCTCCTCTTATCAGCTCCTCACCTAACCATCTCCAAGACTTCTCCTGTGCTTCTCCCACACTCTGGAACTCACTGCCCCAACACATCAGACTCTCTTCCACTTTCACCAACTTCAAAACCCATCTCTTCAGGATTGCCTATAACCTATAGTAACCCCGCTGTCACTACTTCCTCCACAAACATGTCTGCCCCTCATCTCCTGTCTCTTCTCTCCTTCCTTATAGATTGTAAGCCCTCGCAGGCAGGCTCCTCTCTTCCTCTGTTGTGCCAATTGTAAGTCATTCATTATTATCATTGTACTTGTTTGACATATGTTATGTATGTAACCCCCTTTGAATGTACAGCGCCCTGGAATCAATGGCGCTCTAAAATATATAATAATAATTTATAGCTTTAGTACAGCAAATCCAGGCGCATTACTGTTGGAACAGGTAGACCACTTTTTTTAGATTAAAGGGGTTGTCTCGCTACAAGGATTGCTTTTTATGTTAAAGATCTTGCAATAACAAGTCACTTTGCAATATGTGTCCATTAACAGTGTCCTACCTATTCCTAGATATCCTCTCTTGTATGGGCTGCATCAGCTCCTCAGGTTGCTGTTTGATCTATCCTGATAGGCTGCCAGCACTGGTTGCTATGGCTACAGACCTGGCTTCTACTGCAGCCTAGTAGAAGCCAATAAACACGCCCCTGAATTCAAAGTGAAACCAAGAAAACTGGACTGAGGTAAGATGAATCAATGTAGTGAGACAACCCCTTTAATTATGCTTATTATAGATCATAGAATATTTATGCACTTTATTAATTTTTTGGTGCGTTTTATACTTTGCTTTTTATTATGTTTATTATTATTTATTACATTTATTATTAGGACGTTTCGCTGGGGGAGGGCTGTGGGCGACTACACTATAGCAGCAATGGCCTCATGACTTGCGCACATGCATGCTATTCAGCTCTGCTATAGCGACACACTTACTGCCATACACACAGGGCCGCCGTAAAGGCAGTCCAGGGGGTACTGCCGTACGGGGCCCGGTGAATGAAGGGGGTCTACTGCAAAGGAGGTTTATGGGGAAGAGGGGCCCAGACGCTTCAGCTGTATGGGGCCTTGAAATTTCTGATGGCGGCCCTGCATACACATAGTAATAGATATAAAAGTATAAAGTTTCTCTATCCACTACTCCCATGCCTATGAATACAACCCCTTTCATGGAATATTTGGATGTACTGGAGCACCCCTGTGAAGCTAGTTGGTTGGAGCCCCATGAATTCTAGTTACCAGCACCCATAGAGCATGGCACAGCTGGCACAGAGCGTATGCCAGGCTGCAGGATCAGTGCACTGCTGAAATGATGGATCTCTAACTTTTCCCAGACAAAGTAAAGCTCTAGCAGAGGCCAATGTGAGGAGGAGGAGGAGGAGGGAGACAGACGGATGACCTAATGAGCAGAGAGGTGACGGGAGGAGGGCACGGAGCACAAGGAAGGAGGAGGAGGGTACAAGACGCTGCAGGAGGGCGGCGGCGGCGCTAGCTCTGGGCGGGCGCTGAGTGCAGGAATGTGTGCACCGGACACTGCCGGACCCCGCTCAGCCCCGGCGGCTCAATGACTCGCTGACGACCTCCCGCCGCCGCCGCCGCTGTCCGAGGCCGCCCCGGCCGCACGCTGATCCGCGCCGGCGACTATTTCTGGGCTCGCGCCTCGCTTGCCTATTAAGGGATTTGCAAGGAGGCAGCAGCGCGGCTGGGAGCCAGGCGCGGCGTCGTGCTCCTCCTCAGCATGGGGCTGCAGCCCTTGGAGTTCAGTGACTGCTACCTGGACAGCCCCTGGCTGCGGGAGAGGATCCGAGCCCATGAGGCGGAGCTGGACAGAACCACCAAGTTCATCAAGGACTTGGTCAACGATGGCAAGAACCTGATCGCGGCCACCAAGAGTAAGTGAGAGGCGGGCATGTCCTGCGGGCACAGCTGTGCTGGCACATAGCTTGGCATCTGTAGAAGTGGCTGGATTTACTATGCTGGCTCTAGACGGGAGATTTCAGCCCCTGACAGGTGCACAGTGGTCCAGATGATACAGACCGCTACTGCCGGGGCATTGTATGATCAAGGCGATGGCCGAAACCGCAACCGATCACCATTGTGACACTATGACTGCTATCAGTCATGGGCAAAAGGCTGTGAATAGTACATAGAGGACTGTGTATCAGAGGTAGACCGCCATAACATTGTATGATCACCCCCTGGCGATGGCCAAAACCGCCACCGATCACCATTGTGACGGCTATCAGTCATGGACGGAAGGCTGCGAATAGTAAGTAGTGGACTGTATATTGGAGGTAGACCGCCGTAACATTGTATGATCAACCTCTGGTGACGGCCAAAAATTGCCACCTATCACCAATGTGACACTATGACGGCTATTAGTCATGGGCGAAAGGCTGCAAATAGTAAGTAGAGGACTGTATATTGGAGGTAGACCGCCATAACATTGTATGATCAACCTCTGGTGACAGCCGAAAATGCCACCGATCACCATTGTGACAGTATGACTGCTATTGGTCATGGGCGAAAGGCTGCAAATAGTAAGTAGTGGACTGTATATCTGAGGTAGACTACCATAACATTGTAAAATCAACCTCTGGTGACAGTTGAAAACGCCACCGATTACCATTGTGACACTATGACGGCTATTAGTCATGGGCGAAAGGCTGCGAATAGTAAGTAGTAGACTGTATATCGGAGGTAGATCGCCATAACATTGTATGATCAACCTCTGGTGACGGCCGAAAATGCCACCAATCACCATTGTGACACTATGATGGCTATTAGTCATGGGCGAAAGGCTGCGAATAGTAAGTAGTAGACTGTATATCGGAGGTAGATCGCCATAACATTGTATGATCAACCTCTGGTGACGGCCGAAAATGCCACCAATCACCATTGTGACACTATGATGGCTATTAGTCATGGGCAAAAGGCTGCGAATAGTAAGTAGTGGACTGTATATCAGACGTAGACTGCCATAACATTGTATGATCAACCTCTGGTGACGACCAAAACCGCCACCGATCACCATTGTGACACTGTAACAGCTATTAGTCATGGACAAAAGGCTACAAATAGTAAGTAGTGGACTGTATATCTGAGGTAGACCGCCATAACATTCTATGATCAACCTCTGGTGACAGTTGAAAACGCCACCAATCACCATTGCGACTCTATGACCGCTATCAGTCATGGGGAAAAAGTACATAGAAAACTTTATATCTGAGGTAGACCATTATAACACTTGTATGATCAACCACTGGTGACAGCTGAAACTGCCACCGATCACTATAGTGACACTGACTGCTATTAGTCATGTGCGAATGGCTGTGAATAGTACGTAGAGAACTGTATATCTGAGGTAGACGGCAAAAACATTGTAAGATCAGCCCAAGATGTTGGCCAAAAATGCCACCAATCAACATTGTGACACTATGACCGCTATCAGTCATGAACAAAAGACTGCGAATAGTACATAGAGGACTGTATATTGGAGGTAGACCGCCATAACATTGTATGATCAACCTCTGGTGACGGCCAAAAATACCACCAATCGACATTGTGACACTGACAGCTATCAGTCATGGATGAAAGACTGCGAATAGTAAATAATGGACCTTATATCTGAGGTAGATCGCCATAACATTGTATGAATAACCTCAGGTGATGGCTGAAAACACCACCAATCAGCATTATGACACTATGGCGCTTATTTGTCATAGATGAAAGGCTGTGAATAGTAAATAATTTCATAGTTTCATAGTTTGTAAGGCTAAAAAAAGACAAGTCGTCCATCTAGTTCAGCCTGTTGTGCTAAGGTGTTGATCCAGAGGAAGGCAAAAACCCCCAATGAGGTAGAAGCCAATTGTCCTCATTTTAGGGAAAATTCCTTCCTGACTCCAATCTGGCAATCAGAAAAATCCCTGGATCAATGACCCCTCTCCTGAATCCTAGTCACTGTAACTTGTTATATTATTACGCTCCAGAAATGCATTCCAAACCCTTTTTGAACTCGGTTATTGAATTCACCATGACCAGTCCCTCTGGCAGAGAATTCCATAGTCTCACTGCTCTTACAGTAAAGAATCCCTTTCTATGTTTATGTAGAAACTTTCGTTCCTCAAGACGTAAAGGATGCCCCCTTGTTCTAGATACAGCCCTGGGTATAAATAAATCTTGGGAGATCTCTATATTGACCTTTGATGTATTTAAACATATTTATTATGTCCCCCGAAGCCTTCTTTTCTCTAAACTAAATAACCCTAATCTTGCTAATCTTTCTGTGTACTGTAGTCCACCCAGTCCTTTTATTATTTTTGTTGCCCGCCTTTGTACCTGTTCAAGCTCTACAATGTCTTTCCTGTGCACTGGTGCCCAAAACTGTACACAATATTCCATGTGTGGTTTAACCAGTGACTTGTATAATGGGAGAATAATGTTCTCATCATGTGCATCTATGCCCCTTTTAATGCACCCCATGATCCTATTTGCTTTGGCTGCTGCTGCCTGACACTGGCTGCTACAATTAAGTTTACTGTCCACCAGGATTCCCAAGTCCTTTTCCATGTCACTTTTACCCAGTGTTTTTCCATTTAACATGTAATCATGTAATGGATTTCTCTTCCCCATGTGCATAACCTTGCATTTATCAGTGTTAAACCTCATCTGCCATTTCCCTGCCCAGGCCTCCAACTTATCCAGATCCCTTTGTAATAACATATTATCCTCTATTGTGTTGATTACTTTACAGAGCTTAGTATCGTCTGCAAAGATCGATATTCTACTGTGTATTCCCTGTGTAAGATCATTAATGAAAATGTTAAAGAGGATAGGGCCCAATACTGACCCTTGTGGTACCCCACAATTAACTGGATATCCGATGTAAAGCGCCATAACATCGTATATCAACCTTTGGTGATTACCAGAAACGCAACAAATCACTATTGTGAAACTATGACTGCTATCGGTTATGGGCGAAAAGCTGCGAGTAGTAAATAATGGAGTGTATATCTGAGGTAGACTGCGATAACACTTCATGATCAACCTCAGGTGGTGGCTGAAAATGCCACCAATCTCCAATGTACTGTTAATATCAAGCCTGTGAGTGTCTGACTCCCCCCTCCTCACTGGTCAGTTGGTAGAAGGTGCTCACACCCTGACCCATTCTATTGATGAGGGTGCTGGCAGTAGGACTTTCACTGATATGATAATGATGGCTTATCCTAAGCCGAAGTCCTGGAAAAACCCTTTTTGATACACTTGTCTTTCCTAATTCTCAGTTTTCACATAGATGAGCCCAGCTGCTCTCCATTCACCTCTGTATAATGACGTATCGACCAATGTGAGGATATGTCAGGAGAAATTGTCCGGTGACCACAACTCGCAGTGTGGCCATGATTACTGGCCATCACTGACATGTCCTTGGCGTAGATGACAAGTCATTACTTTCCCATGCATTCTGGTACAGCAAAAAATGTAATTAAAAAGAAAAGAGTATGGCTTAATATTGCGTCTGAGGTATCTGACAGATGTATGGGTCAGGACCATTATGCCAGATTTCTATCCTAAACACAATGTCAGTAGAGCCCTGCATATTAGAGTAAAGTTGCATCACTAATTTCCGTAGCTACATGGAGTACAGGTCCGGACCTCTGTGTGTGACGGTTTAGTGGCTTTCTGTTACTGAGGATTACCAGGCAATTAACTTGATGACATCGGTGACACAAAGGCCATGCTCATAGGGATCAAGTCAAGGTTGGTCTATTGTCCTAGCTTATTCTCTCTATGTTGATGCCACTGTCTAAGGACTTTATTTAAGACGGTTGTCATACGGTAGCTGTACTTGGTTTTCCAAATGGATGTACTTCTCATCTAGTGTAGATATGGACTGGTGAAGAGGTAGCAGTATACACTGGCCATTATACCTGGCTGGGGAGCAGCGTTTTCCTTAGGAGAATCGCATCTGCTTTATGTTCAATACTGCTTTATATTCAAAACTTCTTTGAAATTGTTGGTGTGCGCATCACCTAAGAACTGATGAAGTAGAGTGGAGCCCAAGTTTGGCACCAAATGAGGTCTTCCCTAGACTTCTGTGAGCAGCAGTTACAGCCCTCCGAGGTGCACTGAGTGGGATGTTTGTAAGTACATAGGACATTACTGGTAACACCCAGCTGACTGATTCAGTAATACATTTCTGAAAGGTGTAACAGAGGACAACATAGGGCCTCATTATCAAAAATGTCTAAGGGCATGTCCCAACGGCAACGGTTTTCGGCTGGTTTTTCAGCCGGTTTGCGGTTTTTCAGACCGCCTTAAAAACCGTCCGAAATTGAGCACAATGGTGCTCTATAGAAAACCCGTGCAGCAGTCCCCACTGCACGGGTTTTCTGTGTGGCGGTTTTGTTGCCGGCGGTCCGCTCAAAAAACATTGAGCATGTTCATTCTTCCGTCCGGTTTCCGGACGGAATATGAACTACTCAATGGTCGGGGGGAGGGCTCTTCTCCGCTCAGCGTGGGGAAAAGTCCCCCCCCGCGTGGGGACGGCCGCAACACCGGAAAAATCCCGGCCGGCTATTGTCCTGTACCGTGTGAACGCAGTTTAACTGTGAAACCATCTTTGTTGCCCATAGCTCTGTTTTGTTTTTTTCAAACTGCTCTGAAAAAATGAAAGGTGGCCTCTTGTTGTCATGGGCAGTAAAGACAGTCTTCCTGTCTATTTTGATAATTGAAGCCCACAGTTATGAGAAAACAACTCCAGAGCTTCTTCTCTTATAAGTAACACAGGTATTTGCTAAAATATGTACATCAGAAGATGTCACGGGTCCCGTTTAAAAGGAATCTGTCACCAATTTTTTTTTTTATTTTAAACCGATACTACTTCACATTCTTTTTTTTTTTTTTTTTTTTCTTGGCCGTTCTTGTTTTCTGTACACTATATGATTATGGAGGCAGTCCTCTTCTCTGAACTGCTTTTGACAGCACTTGGAGAGATGCTTTACAGCAGCTTCATGAACATAGGAGCCTGTGAACAGGAGCAGACCCATTAACTTCTAGGAGAGTTTTCTAGGCATGTTCTGTGACCTGGGAAGAAGGAGGAGGAGAGGGGGAGTTGTGACCATCTCCTATTATGATTAGTGGATCCTGTATTCTCTATACACATTAGTGTCACCTTTTCGTGCAATCCTGCGTATGCTAATAATGAAGAGACTGTTGAACAGTTTTCTAAACCAAATAGGAAATGTCAGACTTATTAAGCCCAGTGGCCAAAGCGAAAACTGCTAAATTTTTAAAAAACCTAACCAAAAATTCTTAAACATGTTTTACATACAGTGGATATGGAAAGTATTCAGATACCTTTAAAGTTTTCACTCTTTTCATTGCAGCCATTTGGTAAGATCCAAAAAGTTCATTTTGTTGCTGATTAACGTACATTCTGCCCCCCCCCTCCATCTTGAAAGAAAAAAATAGAAATATGGGTATTTTTGCTAATTTATTAAACAAGAAAAACGGAAATATCACATGGTCTTAAGTATTCAGACCCTTTGCTGAGTATTGAGTGGAAGCACCCAATTGAGCTAGTACAGCCATGAGTCTTCTTGGGGAATAAATGCAACAAGTTTTTCACATCGGGATTTGGGGATCCTCTGCCATTCTTCCTTGCAGATCCTCTCCAGTTCCCTCAGGTTGGATGGTGAATGTTGGTGGACAGCCATTATCGGGTCTCTCCAGAGATGCTTAATTTGGTTTAGGTCAGGGCTCTAGCTGGGCCAGTCGAGAATGGTCACAGAATTGTTCTGAAGCCACTGCTTTATTTTAGCTGTGTGCTTAGGGTCATTGTCTTGTTGGAAGGTGAACTTTGCCCATCTGAGGTCCAGAGCGTCTGGAAGGGTTTTCATCCAGGATAACTTTGTACTTGGCCACCTTCATCTTTCCTTCAATTGTAATCAGTCATCCTGTCCCTGCGCTGAAAAACACCCCCCATAGCAAAGATGCCGCCAACACCATGTTTCACTGTTGGGATTGTATTGGGCAGATGATGAGCAGTGCTTGGTTTTCTCCACACATACCGCTGACAATTAACACCAAAATCTTCATCTCATCAGACCAGAGAATCTTATTTCTCATATTCTGGGAGTCCTTCATGTGTTTTTTTTTGCAAACTGTATGCGGCTTTCATATGTCTTGCACTGAGAAGAGGCTTCTGTTGGCCACACTCTGCCATAAAGCCCTGACTGGTGGAGGGCTGCAGTGATGGTTGAGTTTGTGGAGCTTTCTCCCATCTCCCTACAGCATCTCTGGAGCTCAGCCACAGTGATCTTGGGGTTCTTCTTTAACCCCTCAAACCAAGGCTCTTCTCCCACGATTGCTTAGTTTTGGCTGCACGGAGGTCAAGGGAAAAGTTGTGGTTTATCCCAAACTTCTTCCATTTAAGGATTATGGAGGCCACTGTGTTCTTAGAAACCTTTAGTTCTACAGAAATTGTTTTGTAACCTTGGCCAGATCTGTGCCTTGCCACAATTCTGTCTCTGAGCTCCTTGGGCAGTTCCCTTAGACCTCATGATTCTCATGTGCTCTGACATGCACTGTGAGCTGTGAGGTCTTATATCGACAGGTGTGTGCCTTTCCTAATCAAGTCCAACCAGTTTAATTAAACACAGCTGGACTCCAATGAAGGAGTAGAACCAGCTCAAGGAGGATCAGAAGGAAATGGACAGCATGTGAGTTAGATACGAATGTCACAGCAAAGGGTCTGAATACTTATGACCATGTGATATTTCAGTTTTTCTTGTTTAATAAATGTGCAAAAATATTTACATTTCTGTTTTTTTCTTTCAAGATGGGGTGCAGAATGTACATAAATTAACTTTTTGGATCTTACCAAATGCAATGAAACAAAGAGTGGAAAATTCAAAGGGGTCTGAACACTCTCCATACCCACTGTAAGTGTTTAACATGAGTCATTTTTTTTGATGACCCGGTCCCTTTTACAAAAATGTTACCATGAAACCTTAGTGTTTGTGTCTCTGCTGCAAGTTCATGAAAAGTGTAAGTGTGATCTTCATAGTTAAAGGGTTTTTCCTGTGTAGTAAAATAAGTTATATGGGGCCACGTTAAGAAAAATCAAAGAAATCTAAAATTCTACATACCTCTTGTTCCCCGACTACTGCAGCTCCAGAGCTCTGCCCTTCTTTATTTCCAGGTTCTCATCCAGGCAGGTGAGTGAATGGCGTTTGAGCCTCTCCTGTGTGTTTGGGCGAGGACCTGGAAGTGAAGAGGAGCAGATCCAGGGAAGCTCCCTGAAAGCTTGATGCCTACGACACCTTGGCCTTATTTACTTGTTATTTTATTAAACTGGCCACCCCTTTAATACTAAGCGTGCTAACTCCTGCCATGTAAAATAGCAAAGGTATTCCTTTATTAGAATGCTGCCCTCTAGATTATGTGGAGGGAAAGCGCTCCTGTGAGGTGCTGTTACTTCTGTTTGCATTGTACTCCCGTTATTGCATTGTTTTTATAGTATATTTTTGGTAACCTAAATGATATTATTTATATAAAATTACTCTAGAGGAATATTCATTTAATTGCTGAGGAAATTCTCTGTACAATATGTGTAAAACGTTTCCAGTTTTCGTTTGATTTTTCATGTGCTTTTATTTATTTTAGCAACTCAAAGGCAGAACAATAAATAAAGTTGAGAGAGGAGAAAAGGGCGGGGAAAAGAAAAGAGGATTATAACAAAAAGGGGGGGGGAGGGGGGCAAAATTTGTAGCTTGATGTTTGGAAGGGTCTCCCCTGTGGTTTCCGGGTCAATACTAGAGAGATAGTTGTTGAAGGTGCATAGCGGTCAAACGCAGTCCACCAGGTCGACCCTTTTGTGAAATAAAAATAAGAGGGAATGGGGTGGAGAAGAAAAAGAAGAAAGATAAAAATAATAAAAATTTTAAAAATAAAAAAAAAAAAGGAAATTAACAAAAACTGGCTACATTCTAGCAACGGATTGATGGGTTACCTCTAACCCTGTTTGGGGGTACTTGTAGGGGATTGAAAGCATGGTGGACCCGGTGTTTAAAGGGCCCAAATTTCCCCGGGCAGGGGTTTTTCCCCCGGTTTTTCAGCGGTTTTGGGGGGGTTTTTTCAGCCCGCATAAAAACCGATGAAAACAGACAATGGTGCTCTATGGAAAAACCCGTGAGCAGCCCCCACGACGGGTTTTCCGCCCCCGGTTTTGCCCCCGGCGCCGGCGGCAAAACTTAAACAGCACAATTTCGTCCGTTTCCCGGGAGGAAATGTGCGCTCAATGGGAGGGGGAGGGCTTTCCCCGCTCATCGGGGGGAAAGCGCCCCCCCCCTCCCCCCCGCGCGTGGGGACGGCGCAAAACAGGAAAATCCGGCCGCCCAAACCGGCCGGTTTTTTTTCCTGTGCTGTGTGAACCCCTAAAGGGATATTTCAATTTTAATAGTTTGCTTTTTACATGAAGTCAAAGGTTTTAAAAAGGGACTTTTTACCAAATCATTCTGTTTGATTTAAACCTGTGGCTGTTTTTTACTGGGGGCTATATTTTCTTGGGGGGAAATATTTTAGTTGCTACACTATTGATCCAGCGGGAAAAATGTGTAGAGACGGGGGAATAGGTAATAGTAAATTTTTTGTACCGTTTTTAGCCATGAAAGTAGTAAAGAGTGAAGAAATCAGCCGATACCTTTTTAAGGGCTAATTTGGTATATTTGGGGGTGAGTTTCGAATTTATTTGCTCCCTTTTCAACATGGGTTACAAAGGCTAAAGCAGTGCTTCTAAACCCCACCCAGTCAAGCCCCCACCAACGTTAAGTTTTTTGGTTTTCCCATATTGCAAGGTGAAATATTATTGTCGGTGTATTTCTGGGGGAACCCTGACACAGGTGATACTTTATTGTCGTGCATTCTGGGGAGATCCTAACAGGTGATTCTTTATGTCATGCATTCTGTGGGAATCCTGAACAGGGATATCATTATTGTCATGCTTTTTTGGGGATCCTGACACAGGTGATTCATTATAGTCAGGGCTTTCTGCACAGGTGATTCATTATAGCAGTGCTTTCTGCACAGGTGATTCATTATTGTCAGTGCTTTCTGTGGGAGATCCTGACAAGGTGAATCTTATTGTCATGCTTTCTGGGGGAATCCTAAAACACGGGGATTCATATTGTCAGTGCTTTCTGTGGGAACCCTAACAGGTAAAATCATATTTAAAGCATTTTTTGGGGGAGATCTGCACAGGTTATATCATTATTGTCAGTGCTTTTCTGGGGGAGATCCTGAACGGGGATATCATTATTGTCGTGCTTTCTGTGGGAGATCCTGACACAGGTATATATTATATTCATTGTTTTTTCTGCACAGTGATATCTTTTTCAGTGCTTTTGACGGGGATATCATTATTGTCAGTGCATTCGTGGGAGATCCTGACACGGTTCATTTTTCGTGCTTTCTGGGGAGATTGACACAGGTGATATCTTATTCATTGCTTTCTGCAAGTGTAATTATAGTCATGCTTTTCACGGGTGATATCATTTATAGTCATGCTTTCGCACGGTAAAATCATTATGGGCAGTGCTTTCGCCGGGGTTTTTCTTAGTCAGGGCTTTTTGGGGAGATCCTAAACGGTGATATCATTATAGTCAGTGTTTCGACAGGGATATCATTATTGCAGTGTTTTCTGTGGGATCCAAAACATGACCTTTGGTGGGTCTTGAGCGGGAGTTGAGAAACAGGCAAAAGGAAATTTAAATTCTGGGACTTGATAAGGGCCCAATTTTGAATAGGGCCAGGTTTAAGGGGGGGGGTCCCCTTTAAAATTGGGGGCGGTTTCTCGGTTTAAGGGCGAAAATATTTTCCCCGGACAGGACTGTGAAGGAAAGCTTTCCTCATTTTCCCAAACATTTGGAACCCCCCACCTACTTGGGGAAACTTGCACTAATACATCTGAACCTGGTAAGACCCTTAGCTCTCTTTTTATATACCAGTGTAATTAAAATTCATTTCCATGGTTTTTTATGTGAATTAGGGCTAATTTTTACCTTTCTGGTCGGGGTTCTTCCGGTTCTTCATTGATTATAGAGAGAACTCTATCTTTTTTTAAATTCTTTAAATAAACGTTAACTTATTTAATATCCTCCAAAGAATATTTTTTGTTACAATATTTTGGGTTTTTGGGAAATTTGAAACCCCTGGCATATTTTGCCCGGGAAAGGAATAAAATGTAGCCTCGGGGGTGCGCTGGCTCATTTGCTTTTACCCTAGGGGGCTGCTGAAAGCAAGTCGCGTTTCCACGGGAGTTTTTTTTTCATGGTACCCCAATGGATGCCTAGAACTTTGCCCTTAACATAGTATGAACCTACCTCTGCTAGGAATAGCAGAGCTAAAGTGCTTATCACTGCTGTAGAACCACCCATTTGATGGGAAAGTGAGCTGAAGCGGGCTGGGCTTGCAAAACAGCAGGTTGAAACACCCCTTTTAATGTGATCATATATATGTTTATGAAGTTTTGCCCGTTAGAAAAAACTTTTGTACCCTAGTTCCCCCTTTGTAAATTATAAAAAAACTATTTATTTTCTGGGTTTTACCCTTCCATTCATCACAGCGAGATATACACCTATTAAATGGGTATTCTAGGCATGAAAAATTACGTCTGAACAGGGCCAGGCTGGGGTAAAAAAGTGAAAAAAGTTGTACTCTCCTTCCTCCCCCACCTCTGCTGCTCTGAATGCCTCTCTCTGACTTCCTGCAGAAAACACAGAATGCAGAGGAGAGGGATCAGGGGCAGTTTGAAACAGCAGTAGTGAAGGCTCTGTTAGGTGACAACTTTTTTTTTTAACCCTATTCTGCCCTCTGAGACATAACTTTTCAGTGCTGACAGCTTCAGTGTGTGCAATTTCACAAACTTATGTAAACTGGAATGGCAACGCCCAGCTGACACATTCAGTAATACATTTCTAGGAGGAGGGACAGCACAACATAGTTATAAAAGAAAATGCTCCAGAATTGTCATTTCATGGGGAACCGAACTATGTACTTAAACAGGTTTTGCTATTTAGAAAAAATCCCTTCTGAGGCCAGCTCATGGCTCGCAACGAGCCAGGCTCACAGAATGGAGATATGGCCGTGTCTGCTCAGTTCTCCTCATTCATGTCTATGGTAGCCTGCTCAACCATGTTTGGACCCACCATGGGGGAAAGCTGTGTAAGTGCGGCCATCTGCCCGTTCTGTGAGCCTGCCTTGGTGTGAGCCACAAGCCGGCCTCAAAAGAGATTTTGTCGAATGGTAAAATGGTCCTCTTTATGTAATACAATAAAAGGTAGAAGGGTTCAATTAGTGGCTTAAATAACAGTGTTATTTGTTATAAGGGAAGATCTTCTGCTGAGAACTGAAAATAATGACTGAATGAGCCGTGAGAATCTGCATTTATTTATATTCCAGCTGTAGAAGATTTGATAAGTCTTAGTGTTAATCCTTATGTATCCTGAAATGGTTTGTCATCTGTACAGACAAGAGCTATCTTGCCAAGAAGAGTAGAGTAATAGTGCGGCTGCGTTCTTGTGTTTCTATGATGAATGCCCAATTCAGAACCACTCCTTCATATTCTGAACATGACTCCACTAGTTCTGATCTTCTCAGCTGTTTAGACTCCGCACCATTTACACGTCAGGGTGCTTGTTTATATTATTATACATAGTTTTTGTTGTTTGGCTAAAATAGACATACGGCCAAGCAAAGGGTTTTCCTGATATAGAAACATGTCTTGTCTTAAGCATATGCCAATCAGTGTGTGACTGATTGGCGTCTAACCCATTGATCAGGTCAACTACGAGACTGCACACCCTCTAAGGAGGTCAATCTTGCCCACACAACAAGTTGTTTCGGGTAGATACGGGGGCTTTGCATGCTTACTGTGGGAGATCCATTAAAAACATAAGTGAGCTAGACTGGGTTTAACATCTATACTTTTTTGGACTAGGGGTACCTTTGGCCGAGCCTGAATGGAATTCTATATTTTGGGGGGCCCACCTGTGGAACTTCATTCTGGAGGCCCACCTGTGGAACTTCATTCTGGGGGGTGCACCTGTGGAACCTCATTCTGGGTGCCCACCTGTGGAACTTCATTCTGGGGGCCCACCTGTGGAATTTCATTCTGGGGGCCCACGCTACTGTACAGGCCTCTTATATTCTGCCTTTTGCTCTTTGCCTCTTTCTCTCGGCCTTTCTGACTATTCCATGAATGTATATGCAGTTTTAAAGAAACTCAAGGTCTGCCATGCTCAGGGTCCCACTGGGGGTAAGCCCTGTGGGCCAGTCCAAGCCTATCTACACTAACCAAAAGCCTCTACTCTCCTTCCTCTGTTCCTCGTTTCTAGCGCCATGTCTCTCTAGTCTTCGATTTACAGTCTTCTGCTTCAGGACAGGAACGTCACTGCTGTAGCCGCTAATTGGCTGTAGCGGGCACGTGCCACTCAATTACACCACGTGAATTAACCACTCCGAATGGTGATGTAAGCAGAGGCAAATGACCGCTGCAGCCAATCGGTGGTTACAGCAGTGACGTTCCTCTCCGGAAGTACAAGACTTCACGTTCGTTTTTTTTTTCTCCCCACCTTTCAAGAGCCATAACTTTTTTTCATTTTTTTTCATCTACATAGACATCTTAGGGCTTTTATTTTGCAGGACAAGTTGTACTTTCTAATGGTGTCATTCACCATACCAAGGAATATACTGGAAAACAGCAAAAAAATTGTAAATTTGGGGGGAGGGGCAGGTTGTGCCATGTTTGTGGGGTTTGGGGTTTTGTGGTTTTTAAGGGTGTTCTTCTACCCCTTCGGGTGGTGTTTCTCTGTAATTTTGGGCAGGTTGATTTTCGATCCCGGCAATTTTCAGGCATTATGGTCGGGATTTGTGTTGTGTTAGGGCTAAAGTGTTCACACCGGTGTATTTTGCAGGTTGTAATTCGGCCCGCGCAATTTTTCGCCGTGTTTGGGGGCCGCAACGCCGGGCGGGGGCGGGGGGGGGAAGTGAGCAGGGAGGCGGCACTTCGCCGGCCCATAGACTTGAATTGCCCGCGGCGCGTATACGCCGCTAGTAATTCACATGTCAATTATCTCCCCGCCCGGCGGGGAGAGGAGGCGTAATCCATAGTTCTCTATGAGAACTGTGAATTACCGTAATGAATGGGCCGTATTTCGGCCCGTAATTGGCGCCCTTTGGCGCGTAATTACGGACCGAAATACGGCCCATTTTAAGCCGCGTGAACATGCCTTTATAGTACCATAAAAAATCCAAACATTTTCTACTGTTTAAATTTGCACTGCAGCGCCATTCTCTGCAACCAATAACTTTTTTTTTTTTTTTTTGTACTTCCACCTAGGGACCTGAGTGAAGGAGCATTTTTTGCAGGCTGAACTACAAAAAACTGCAATTTTGGTGTTTGGACTTTGTTTCCTCTATGTTCAGCGTACAGGATAAATTGTGTTCTATTTTAATAGATTGGACTTCTTCGGACGCAGCGATACCAATTATGTGTAACTGTTTTATGTTTTTTTTTTTTATTTGTAAAATGACAGAAGGGTGGAGATATATATTATAATATATATATATATATATATATAAATATATATATATAATCTCCACCCTTCTGTCATTTTACAAATAAAAAAAAAACATAAAACTGGTGTGTGTGTTATTATATATATTATATTATATATATATTTTTACTTTTACTTTGAGTCCCCTAGGGTACTTGACCACTAGGGGCTGCAATCATTAGTATACCAAAGGGTGCTCATATATGCTTCTTTTACCACTTCCCGTCTAGGGCAAGACATGGCATTGATGGAATACAAGTCTTCCAGTAGCCAAGTTAACTGGTTGGCACTCCGCGCGCCACCGTTTCTCATTCATTAAGACTCTGCGCCGTTTAAGGGGTTAAACAGTCGGCTCTGTTCCCAGCGGGTGTCAGCTGCAATTAGGAGCCAGCACTCGCCTCCTCTTTAGCGGGATTACTAAATAATCCCGCTACATAGAACCTTAACGGCACTATGACTTAAATGTATGTTGTGTTGCTAAGGGGTTAAAGAACCAAATTGGTCAAATGGATTCAGCTGTGGGTTTGTAGCATTTCCCACACAAAATCCACAATAATAAATAAAATCAAATTGCGGATTTGTTGCTAAATTTGCCTTTTTAAGTCAAAAGGGAAAATTCACACCATATCCACAATATAAGTTAACTTGTGGTTTTAAATTCCACATCGTAGGTACATTTCCATGTAGAAGATGTGGGATTTTTCTTTTTTTGCAGCTCATGAATGAGATTTCTCAGTATCTTGGCCTTATTAATAGAATTTTTAGAAGTTTTTTTGGGTGTGTTCTTTATGCGTTCTTACTTTGCAAAAACTTCTAAGACCAGATGTTAGTTGGAGGTCAATAGGGAAATGGGTCAGTGGTATTTTGCTGTACGTGTCCCCTTCCCTCCTCAAATTTTTTTTTTCCTCTGCTGCCCCCAAAAAATCTGTAAATTTGTGTTTCGTTTCTTGATGAGCGACGTTTTTTTTTCCATATTACATATAGATGGTTTACATGATTTGTGCTGGAAGAAATGCACCACAAACTGCATTTATCTATACAGTGGAGAACATTTATTATGGCAATAGCGTCAAATTTCCAGCGTAATTGACCCCAAAATGCTGGCGTACAATGCTTTAGACCACATTTAGGGTGCTTTCACATGGTGCATTTTTGGTGCGTTTTTGATCTGTTTTTTCAATGCGTTTTTTTGTGCAGGAAGGCACAGCAATTAATGCTGTACATTGCTGCACAAAAATCTCAGTAATTACCTCGATTTTTTTCCATGATTTTTGTGCAGCAATGTACAGCATTAATTGCTGTGCCTTCCTGCACAAAAAAAACGCATTGAAAAAACAGATCAAAAACGCACCAAGTGAAAGAACCCTTATGTGTTTCTAGACACCTCTGTGCCTTATTTGGCAAACAGCTGTGACTGTTTGGTTTCCTGGAAGGGGCCGTGACTTAGCATGCACCAAAAAATGTGCCAATGTGATAGCGCAATTAGTGGCATAAAGTAACCCAACTAATATAAGGTTTAAACGTAGAGTGCTCAGTTTAAACATGCACCACATCTATCATACATTTAATAAGTGGCATGTTTTTTGAGGCTGTTTACACTGTATAAGTATTAGGGTTTGTTCACACGGCTCATTTTGAGGCGTATTTCGCGGCGTACTGCGCTTAATACGCGGGGAAATGCACCCCATAATTACGGTAATCCATAGCTCTCATAGAGAACTATGGATTACGCCTCCTCTCCCCACTCGTACAATACAATCGTAGTGTACGT
Source organism: Phyllomedusa bahiana (assembly GCA_025379985.1). Taxonomy (NCBI): domain Eukaryota; kingdom Metazoa; phylum Chordata; class Amphibia; order Anura; family Hylidae; genus Phyllomedusa; species Phyllomedusa bahiana. The sequence continues at coordinate 192,822 of JAODAL010000219.1, read as the reverse complement.
GCGGGGAGATAAGTGATGTGTCAATTACTTGCGGCAAATAAGCACCGCGAGTAATGCACGTCTATGGGGCTGGCGGGCTGCCGGCCCCCCGCTCCTCAGGAGTACTTGTGTATTAGCACAAGCTCCCGAAATACACGATGTATTGCGGCACGTACTGTATGCTCCGCAATACATTGTGTGAACATACTCTTAGACAGGATTAATAAATCTGCCATACTATTTTGAAAAAATGGCAGCACATGCGGCTTGCTAAACATTTTACCATGAAAAAATGTCATAAAAAATGTTGGTATGAAGGTCGCTGCAGAGACTGAGCATAAAAATTTGGTACAGAAAATCTGCAGTGTATATGCCACCTGCATTTGTCATGTTTCTCACTTAATGAAGAAAAACTAAGCTGGCTAGTAGACAGTGTGTTAACACAGTGCAGTTTTGTGTGACCTTTTTTCCCCCCACTTAAAACCAGATACAAAAAGAAGAGCTGTTTAAGCCCCTGACTTAGCCATCTGAGGCCTTGTTTCTTGTGTGCCGATTTGTATTTTTTAATGTACCATAAAAATGTATTGCACGCATTTAAAAATAATATTTGAGGGATGGAATGAAAATGCAATGAAACTATTCCATTTTAGGATAATTTTTATAGTGTTCATGGTGTGTTTATAAATTGTTAAACAGGTATTCCCATTTTATTAATTCATTTGAACATGTAGACAAAGGTAAATAAACGCTATTACCAAATACATTGCTGATTTATTTTTTCTTCCTTTCAGAGCTACTGCAGTTCTTATCTCCTGCTTGTGTACACAAGCTTCCCTGGTTAGTGGCCTCCTCTCTGCTCTAACCGGCTCTAGAGCCCTAGCCAGGGTAGGAGCTTGTTTACATATCTTACTGACAATCTTTGACTCTTTAGAGCTCTGTAGCCTTGTGCACTACTGTTTAGAAACCTCGAGCACTAATCTCCCTCTAACAGAGCCATATAGGAATAGCAGAGCTGCCAATCACTGCTGTAGATCTGCCTACAGCCTGACCAGGAAGTGGGAGCCTGAAGGTGGCTGTAACTCTGAGAAACAGCATGGTGAGACAACCCTTTTAACTTTCTTCAGTTTCTCAGTATGATTACAGCAAATCGACAGTGCATTCGTGTAGTTTTTTTTTTAAAAATAAAGAAAAAAAAAATTCAGAAACAGGTGATATTTTTTATTCTTCTGCTAATTGAGTTGTGTAAGGGCTTGTTTGGCGATTTTGGTACCGTTATGGGGTACATATGACTTTTTGATTACTTTTTATTCCGTTTCATTCTAGAACAACACTGCTGCAGGGTATATGTGTGTATGTATGTGTGTGTGTGTATATGTGTGTGTGTATATGTGTATATGTGTATATATATTTTTATATATATATATATATATATATATATATATATATATATAATAATTATTTTTTTTTTTTTTTTTTTTTTACAGTGTTCATATTTCCCCCGCTGCAGGCAGTTGTCTGCTGTATAATACTTCTGTCATCCTTCGCATATTGAATGGGACCGGCTGCTAAGCCATATCACCCCTATTGTGCCGTGCACATCCACTATGAATGTGTTCACCATAAAGGGAAAAAACTTCCCACAATCCTTTAAAAGCTGTCTGCCAAATACTCTTTTGGCTTAGAGCTATTCTGCCTGACTTACCCATACACTCTCACAGTCTACATATAGTTAGTATAGAACGTGTATATACCTCATTATATGATAAATTACACAACAGTTGGGAGAGGGGAATAAACCAATGCCAGACACTTTGGTCAGAAGCTAGTCTCCTGTGGGAAGAAAGGATGATGTTAAAGCCTGCGGGCTCTTGGGCTCTTTTTTTCTTTTAGAACAAAACCTTAATATAAAAGAATAAAACACAAAACCAAAGCCTTTAAAAATGGAGCTGTCAGTTCAGTTTTTCACCCTCCGCTTCCAGTCTTTTTTTTTTTTTTTCTTTTTCCTAAAATATTAATAGGGAAGTGGTAAACCTAGTGTTGCCAAGTGCACTGTTCAGGTGTTACCTATGGAAGGCAGCAGTTTTAATCATTGGGCTCTTGGTGCCTTTTACCAATAATAAAAGGGTTGTGTTATTAAATATTATTTAACTCTGAATCGTTCACAGTGTACCAAGCTTTTAATTGCTAAGGATCCCAGAAACAAATTACAATCCAAATAATAAAAATATACTTCTTTATTAGTCAATTTCTCCTACAAATTAAAAATATAAAAATATGATGCCAAATGGAGAGGTACAAGCCACCAAATGAGTAACATAGCCTAGACACCAAAAATCGCCAATTATTGTGACAAAATTTAAATATAAACTAGTAACTACATCATACAAATAAAGTGCATCGTGCAAAATGTCATAGGTACAAATATTTAGAAATGGTGCGTGCGATCAATAAAAGCCCAAATAACAGAGATATAAGTCATAAAGTCTATGTTGTATCAAAATAAAAAGATCTAATCACAAATGCATACAAGTAACAACACATAAATAAATGCCAAAAGTGCAATAGTGCAAACACTATAGACTCCATATATGCATAATAAAGTGATAAAGGTAAGCCCACAAATACAGACTATACAAGATATATCTCAGTAACATTCCCCAAATGGTGGCCAAGGATAGATTCCCATAGATTCGGGAATCTATCCTTGGCCACCATTTGGGGAATGTTACTGAGATATATCTTGTATAGTCTGTATTTGTGGGCTTACCTTAGTACATATAGTAGTCACATATTATATGTCAGTATGTGAAAAGAAACATTTTGATGATAGATTTTCTGTAAACGGTAATGCACTTAATGGCAATGTACCTATAGATTTTTTTTTTTTTTTTTGGTTAATTACAGCTGTATTTTAAAGATGCATAAAGGCTGGAAGCCCACAGTGCGGCAGCCACATTTGGACAAAGCTGCAGAAGCCAATACCCACAGGAGTTTTCTGGTGACATCAATTTGCTGGTGTTTATCCAGTGAATTCATATGGCCATTGGTGACCACAGTATCATCTACCCCAGCTGCTGCCGCACAGAACCTCAGACTAACACATCATTGTGTGTACTGTACACCACAACTTGTTGATGTACACCATGGCTAATTTATCTTACTGGTCTAATATTTTGGCAACCACATACAGTATGTCACTTTAGGCGATGTTTGTCAGGTGCCAAGCAGAAGTGCATGCTGTGTGCTGACTCCGAGATAAGACAGCTGGCAGAGCAACATATACTGTACAGTTTAGTTGTTCCTTGTGTTGCTAAACTCTTAAGTTTCCTTCCTTCGATATAAGGTAAAATGAAAGGATAGTACACATTCCCACATATAGTTCATGTCACCAGTATTGGGAAACTAGTGTGGACCATGGCCTGCTGGAGACACCAGTTTATATCTGGTGAAAATTACCTTTCCCCTGTGCCCAAAATGTGTTTACTCATAAATGCTCCTTTACCTATTCTTAGTATTTCACTAGGTAAAGCAACCCTCTACATTTACTGTGGCGATTGCCATAGGAAGGGGAAGTGAGTTTGGAACCCAGGTGTGATCGGTGTTCATTTTCTTGCAGATGTTTGATACAAATATATATGTGATGCACAGCATCCTCCTAACTTTCTTTAACCCCTTAAGCGGAACGCCTGAAAAGTAGTTAATGACCAGAATTTTTTTTTAGTTTTCACCTCCTTGCATTTCAACAGTTGTAACTTTTTTATTTTTTCAATAACGCAGTTGTATGAGGCCTCGTTTTATTCAAGATAAGTTGTACTTTATGGGGGAATAGTTTAATTTCACTTGTAAATTATTGCTGAATTTTTTTCATTTTCTTTACACCATTCACATTTCAAACTTAATAACTTGTTAGATTAATTCTACAGGTTATTACAGTCGTGTGGATACCTAATATGTGTAGTTTTTTTGTGTGTAATGTATGCACAATTATTTTTTATTAAATATTTATTTTTATTTTATTTTTTTACACTTTTTTTTTTTGTTTTTTTACTTTTTTTAAATCCTATGAAGGGATAACTGTTACTTTTCTTTTTTTTTTTTTTTTTTTACACTTAGTAATGTATTAGCATATTTATATATGCTAATACATTATAATCTGTGTCAGTCTGACACAGGCAGTGATCTGGAGAGCACACAGTGTGCCCTGATCACTGGCTTGTTACACAGCCCTGGGGCTACTTGAGGTCCCCAGGGCTGACTGTGCAGCCGTTCCCCGGACCCTATCGGGTCACCGGGTGTTCCAATCACCCGACAGAGCAGGTAAACCCTTTGATTGCACTGCGGTGACGATCCACGACAATCAGAGGGTTAAAGCACCGGGGAGCGGAGGATTTCCCCGCTCCACGGCGCTTGCAGGAGCTGCACTGGGATCAGGGCTGTGTAGTACAGCCCCGTTCTCAGCGCTGCTGCGGCGCCGGGCACCGCAAACTCCGATGTCTGCAGACGAACGACCTGAAATGCCCAACGTCAAAAGACGGTGGGTGGTCATTAAGGAGTTAAGTAAATAAAAGTGAATGCGGCCAGACAACCACCGAACAAGGAAAACTTAGAAGAGAACATTGTGCTAAGCAGGTACGTTGCTAGGCTCCTAAATCTTTCAGGGCCCTGGCCTTCTATGTTACGTTTTGCTCAGTAGGGCTGGGTTTACACAATATTTTTCGTGGTGTATTGTGAACTGTGGTATTTATTTTTATGGATAAAAAAGTATGTTCCTGTCACTAATTTTACTTATATTCCACATAGTTACTGTCCGTTGCCTCATCAGTACAATGAAAATCAGTGCTAACGAACTTGCTTTTTCAAAGCGCTTAGCTTCGTATGATAGTGTAATACCTTATAAATTACATCATATATTTACCAAATAATACACCTATACATAAAGCAAATATACCATATGTATTACTGGTACTAAAATAAAAAACCCACACTACCAAGACTATCAATAATACTACCACCTAAGGACCAAATAATACTGCCAGACTCTGTGCACAGGCTCTGTAGACATATAACTGATTACAGTGAGGTCACAGCCAGTGACTCACAGCTAATGTCTTTGCTGAATGGAGTTGTTGTTTTTTTTCTTTTTGGCCTGATGACTTCTCTAGGCCACGACTGGTCTCACCACCCTACCTGTGTACAAACTCGCCAAACAATGGTAGGTGGAGGGCTGTAGGGTGGCGTATGTATCTTGTATGGGCACTAAGCCACATTGCACAGTAGTTGGGAGGAGGGGTGGGAGAAAGGACATTGTGCCTGTAAGTATTGGCCTTTAGCCTGAGGAGGAGATAGAGGACCAACCCCTTAGAGCAATCTCCATGACTGGGGCCTCCATCACTGCATCACCAAAACATCAGCTGCAGTAAAGATCTTCAGAGGGTGCTGGGAATTAAGTTTAGTACTGTCCTGTTATTTTTTTTTTAGAGAGTTCCTATTTCCCCTTTGGACTTCATCAGATCTTTTGGACTATATTGAACCAACGTTGGATCCATTTATCGAATAAAATGCTTAGCGAGGGATCGTGTCAGGGAGTGTTTATTTAAATAGGTTTTTTTTATTGTTTGTATTTTTTGTACCATTTCTTTACAGTATTACCGTATATACTCGAGTATAAGCCGAGGCACCTACTTTTACCCCCCAAAAACGGGAAAGCTTATTGACTCGAGTATAAACCTAGGGTGGAAAATGCAGCGGCTACTGGTAAATCTCAAAAATAAAAATGGATACCAATAAAATTACATAGGCCGTTAGGCATAGGCAGTTTAATTTCCCCTATAGGCAGATATAGGCTGGTATAGGCAGTATAATGTCCCCCATAGGCAGGTGTAAGGCAGCTTATATCCCATAGCAGGTATGCCCCATAGCAGGATAGGTCCTCATAGGGGTATAGGCAGGTATATGCCCCAAACAGGTTATAGGCAGGAATATGCCCCCATGGCAGTAAGCCCCATGGGAGGTATAGGTCCTCATAGGCAGGGTATAGGCAGGTATATGCCCCCATAGACAGGTTATAGGCAGGAATATGCCCCCATAGGCAGGTAGAAGTCCCCCTAGTCTGGTTATAGGCAGGTATAGGTCCTCGTAGGCAATTATAGGTCCCCCATAGGCAGGTTATAGGAAGGTATATGCCCCCATAGACAGGTTATAGGCAGGTATATGCCCCCATAGGCAGGCTATAGGCAGTTATAGGTCCCCCTAAGCAGGTTATAGGCAGGTATATGCAGGGTTTTAAAACAAAAAACAAACACCTCGATCCCCCGCTGCTCCGCCTCCCATGCGCTCTCCTCCGTCTTCTCAGCACTGAGCACGTGATGTCATCAGGCTGCGCACGCAGCGTGATCACACACGTTGCCTGTGCCAGAAACTCCGGACGGCTGCCCGGAGTCCACAGCGGAGCAGGGAGCGCTCACTCTCTGCTCCGCAGTGGTATCTTCTCCTGTATGCACTCCGGAGGAGTCGCATACAGGTGAAGGGATCACCAACAGTGCCCAGACCATTGCAGCGCCCAGACACTGTGGGCTGACTCGGTATTCAGTTATATGCGCTCCCTGAGGAGTCGCATATAGCTGAAGCGTCCCTGGGCACTTGGGCCATCGCAACCCAGTGACTCGAGTATAAGCCGAGGTCGGATTTGCAGCACATTTTTTGTGCTAAAGAACGCGGCTTATACGCGAGAATATACGGTAGAAATTGAGTCAGACATTACTAACATTGGGGCGTGGTGTCAGCAGTCACTACTATCCCAGTAACCAATTCACCAGGGGTACTGGGAAGAGCTAGGTTACCATCAGAAGCAGGCCCTCAATTGTGATAGCTTGCTTCTAGGGCAGCTGCAGTCTGGTATTTTTAGGCTTGGAAGTGCCCAGTATCAGTGGACCTTCAGAATGTGAAGGTCCATGGATATCGGTTCCTTCCCACCCAAAAAATAAAAGTCTGCAGTTGTCCCAGAAACAAAACACATTAGAGGGTTCACTTTTGATGGTAACCCATGCATTGGGTTAATAGTGATAGGAGGTTAATGTAAGCTTTAGGGTGATTTAGACTGCTGCAAATCGCCATCAAATAGTAAGGAGAGTTCCTACCATTACTGACACTCGAATAAAATGGTAAAAAAGCACAAACATAAAAAAAAAAATTATTTAAATAAACACTCCCCGATAACATCCCTTGTTGACCATTTTCTTACAGCACTAGTCCGACTGACCAAGGTAGTCCAAATGGGAAACTATAAAAAAAAAAATGGAAACACTCCACACGCACACTATACATATGCATATATATATTCAGCACCCCACCCAGGAAAGCAGGGTGATGCCCCATCCCTTACAGCAAACTTTTTTATGATCTGAAAGTTGGTGCCTATTGTAGGGGATGGGACATCATCTATTGTTCCTATATAGGCCCCCGTATTAAGTATGTAGTGTAGGTATATAGGCTCTGAAGTGGGTAGTTAGGTATATAGGCTCCCATTAGGCAGGTTGCCATAAAGGGCCCCCTCAGTAGGTAGATATATATACACCTTCAGCAGGTAGAAAGGAATATAGTCCCACCCGGTAGGTATATAGGCTCCATCAGTATGTAGGTAGTTATATAGCCTCACCAGTGGGCAGATAGATACATTGGCCCTCCAATAGGTAGCTTGGTATAAAGGTCCCCTCAGTCGGTTGTTAGGGGTGTATGTTGCCCATTAAAATGAAAAAAAAATTACTTGCCTACTCCTGTCGAGCAGCTCCTTCCTCCTCCTGTCCGGCACAGGCAGCATGCCATCATTACTGCGTCTATGCTGGGATGCTACTCCTGGCGCAAGCGACATGATAACATCTCTACATCTTGCCCCCTGCACCATATACTCAAGTAGGCTGCAAGCCAGGCTCAGGAGGAGTAGTCAGTGAGGCAGGCAATGCTTTCCTTCTCCCACCTCCATAGGTCCCTAATGACAAAGGCATATCTGACCGAAATGTTGTTTGGGCCTTGGGAATATTCTTCAAACCTATGTACTTGATTTAATGAAGAGTTAATGACTATCCGAAAAATAATTCAATAAATTCTTTATGCAAAGCCATCTAAAAGTGTGCCGTAAATTGTCTACACATAGGAGGAACACCGTTATAAGAGTCAATGCTCCAAAATTATTTCACAGGGAACACAAGTATTTTTTAAAACAGACATTTTAAGAGATGTCACAAATTCTGCCTTTTTTTCCTGTCCAGCCTGAGTCTGTGCCGACTGCAGGGAGTACAGAGCTGATTGTGTGTGTCCAGCTGTCTCTGTTCTTCTTTATAACAATTTCAAGCACAGCTGAGCAAATGTGTCTAAATTTGGGCAGATGTTAAAAAAAAAAAGGCAGATGGAAATACCCCATTAACTATCAATGGTGAGAGAGTCAGGTGAATTCACATACTTTGATCACATTGCTGTTTTTGACACAATTTGTACAAAACTGCATAGTTTTTCTGCAATTTTGAGCAAATCATGGCAGAAAACGCTGCTTAAATCCAATATGTGAGCTTAACCTTTCGGCTATGTCTACACAGCAGATGTTAAATTGCTGTCCAAAATCCGACGGCATTTTAACATCGCCGTACCGTGGTTTTTGGCACGGATTTGCCCCAAAAACTGCATCCAGTTTTTAGATTTCCCGCCGTTCTACCACATTGACTCTACGGGAATTCACCGAAGGATAGAATATGTTTGATCTTTCGGTGGAGGGCCGGCGGTTTTGAAATCTCACAGTAGAAAATCTGTGTTGTGTAGACTACAGTATGGATTTTCTATTGCGGGCTATGGGCATAGGATCACAGTCGAATTTTGACTGAATCTGCTTAAAAATCCATCTGTAATCCTGTGCTGTGTAGACATAGCCTTACAATGACAAAGCCTGTGTTATAAATGTGGAGGCAGTTAAAGGGGTTGTCTTAATACATTGATTCATCCTACCTCAGTCCTGTATTCTTGGTTTCACTTTGAATTCAGGGGCATTTACTGGCTTCTACTAGGCTGCAGTAGAAGCCAGGTCTGTAGCTATAGCAACCATTGCTGGCAGCCTATCAGGATAGCTCAAATAGGTCTGTAGCTATAGCGACCTGAGGAGCTGATGCAGCCCATACAAGAGGAGATATCTAGGAACAGGTAGGATACAGTTAATGGACACATATTGCAAAGTGACTTGTTTGTGCAAGATCTTTAACATAAAAAGCAATCCTTGTAGTGAGACAACCCCTTTAACTCATGATCCACCAATAGGGGGTAATGACGGAGCTTTCCCTTCATCGCACAGAACAAGCTCGCTACACCTCCTCCAAAACGTATGGCTTGTTTCCTTATGTCCAGTTACCTGCACCCATGTCTACCAGTCTGGCAAGATCGCTGTCCCTACAATCATGTAACTAAATGGCGTACAAGTATAATCAGAAAATAAAAAACGAATGGGTAAAAAAAGTTGTCAGTTTTAATTGGTTAAAAGGACACTACTATCAACATTTTTTTTTAACATATCGACAAGAGATATGCAACTATTATACAGTATATATTTCCCCTCTGCACATGACTTTCTCTTCCCTTCTGTAAACTCTGGTAACAGACGGTTCTTTTTTCAGTCCGGCTATGGCCTGAGAAGTGTGAATATTATCAGCATCATCTGATAAGTGTGAAGAAACCCCTCCCCAGTGCAGAAGAAAATTACACTATTTTCCTTTTCATGTACTGCTGGTCATTGCCTAATGACTTGGTGGGCAAGTCTAATCTAACCTATCCCTGTTAGAGCAATCAATGTCATTCCCTATTATTTGTAATGAGACTATATAGAGATAAGCAAGTAAAGTGAGATCAGTAAGTGTGTTGCCTACATCTTGTTTTACACTACATCCTAGTGTGTGTTTTTCCTTTGCACATATGGAGCTGACCGACAAGACCGTCCACATTCTTCCTGAACATTGATAACGAGTTACAGTTCTTGCCCACTCTTGTCTTGCTTTGCATTTTTCCTATGAACGTCACTGATTTTGTAGCAAGTGCAATTATACGCTGACGTCCGCTTTATGTTTGTAGAGCTGATATGTATTAGAATACAAGTTCTTCTTTAACGTGTCCCTTTTATTTACTATAGAGTTGTGGTCTGCAGTCAGGGGCAAGTACTGGGGTTCACACACGAAAGTAGCTTTTAAACTGCACGTTTTACGATAGTTATATAAAAATCAATATTTATTACATCTTGATTAAAAGTTAAGAGGGTTTTCTCACTACAAAGATTAGCTTTCAACATGTAGAGGACAGGTAATTGAAGACTTTTTCCAAATACATTATTTTTTTCATTATACCCTAGTCAAAAGATGAGAGATTTTATCCGCTGTCAGTACACACAGGTTTCTATGGTTACCTGACTATATTCTCCTTACTGGTTAGAGTGACATCACTATGGTTGGAGCTCACTCCAGAGGAGAAGTCTTTATCTCTAACAAGATTGGCTTTTGTTTACAGATCAGCAATTGTTTTCACTTCCCCCCATGTTTTTCAACAAAATGCTTTGCGGCACCTGAAAGATGTCTTTTTGTACTAATATCTTACATAGCATTCTCCTGACTTCTTTTACTCGACTCGGCTAGATATACATTCCACATGTTGAATTGATGAGTTACGGTTGTATGCCATCTACACATTTGCATGTCAATTCAAAGTGGTTTTAAGCTGTTTTCCTTGTTCGACACAAAGAGTAGAACATCGATAATGATAAACTGCATAATAAACTCAAGATATACCATTTGGAAACTGCCACAGAATACCATCACCTTGTAAAAGACCATATTATGTATAAAAGGTGTATGTTCCATAATTTAATGCTTTATGGAAACTTGTGTTCAAAGTAAAAATCCAAAATGCCTTAGTAACTTTTTCTACAACTGTAACGGAAAATGTATTTTCCCCCATGTTTTTCAACAAAATGCTTTGCGGCACCTGAAAGATGTCGTCTTTGTGGATTACTAATATTTTATAAGCATTCCCTGAGTCTTTTACTCGGACTCCTAGAAATACATTCCACATGTTGAAGTTTGCATGAGTTACGGTTTATGCCATCTTACACATTTGGATGGTCAATTCCGAAGTGGTTTTAGGCTGTTTTCCTTGTTCGTAACACAAAGAGTTAGAACATCGGTATAATTGATAAACTTGCATAATAAACCTCAAGATATACCAATTGGAAACAGCCACGAGTAGATAACCAGTTCACACTTGTGAACGATGGTACTTGATGAGTATATATTGCAGGTGAGAGAATATTACCGGTGGTACTCGATTTCTTAGGAATAAATTTACATCCTATTTCTAGTATATTTTTCAATGTATCATCTGTACATAGCATCACTAGCTAACGGCATATGTTCACAATATCGTGGATATATTACTATAGTGGACGTGTTGGATTAGAAATATTTTATGAATTTGAAGGCTAACCATTCCAACATAGTGGTTTCCAACAGTGCAATGGTCCTTCCTCCTATTACTTTCGTTGTTCCTGCCGCATAATCGTCCAAAAGAAGTTACGGGTCACTTCTTTTTACGGAATACCCTAGGTTTACATAGCACTCGGAGTGCTATGATTTTACCATATTTGCGGCTCGTACTTTGGGTGCATTGCAGAGCAGCTACGTGCCGAGGTATACACCCTACAAATACGTCTGTGTATGTTTTCTTAGCAAATCACCCCAGTGTTGTAGTATAATTTGTAACTGTTAATCCTATTATGAGAAAAAAAAATTGTGCAGCCAGCCAAGCATGTTCAGTTCATGGTAAAATAGAGGTGATTTTGAAGTATAGCACAATAGCACTGCATCAAAAACCGGCCCAACAATTTTGTTTTTCACTATGGTTGTGAGTGAACTTTTCATGTGATATTATTTTTTAAGAATAGTGAACTTGAAACTATTACAATTAGTGGATATGGTTCATTGGAAACCAGAATGAATTCCCATATCGCTGAATAACTTTAAACAAGAAGCAAAATCAGAACGGCAATATATTTGGCAATAATCTTTTGTCTGCATTTCTGAGTTAGAGCAGTTCCTATTTTTTGCCTTCTCTATTTGCTAACCATCTCTCTGTGCTCTAGCAGTGGCTGGCTGATGACATCACTCTCTGCTGTGTCTTATCAGTGGGATAGCTCTTGCTTATCACTCTGCTTTCATCTTTCTACTGAGAGACACTTTAACTCTTGGGGTAAATTCACACGGCATGTTAGATCCGATTTTGGATCCGGTTTTATATGTGTGTTTGGTTCCGTGTTTCAGAGCCTAAAAGGACCCAAATACGCTTCTAACAAAGTGAAGTGTGATTTTGCATTGCTTTCAATGTAAAACACACATCCGCGTTCAGACGACTGATCACCGATGCGTGTTTTACTTGCGTCTTTCAGATCCGTTCAAAGAATTGTCATGTCAATTCTTGATCCGTTTTATGAAGCAGATACTATATTTAATACTATAGAATGTATTTCTGCTGCAGCAAAATCATATCCAAACACGAACCTGCGTTTTGGATGTGATTTATGCAGTGCTTTTGAATGCGTTTTTCGGATCCAACACGCTGTGTGAACATACCTTTAGCGTTACTGACCAGGAAGAAGCTTTGTGCTATCCTGTCAGGTGTGCAGAACACAAATCTGTGTATTTACATCAAAGATAAGTCACTGAGCAGCTAAATGTGTCTTGGTAGAATGTACGTTTTTCTTTCTTAATAGAAGCTTCCTCTCATGACAAACACAGCTCTGCTACCACATAGCACTGGTTTTTGGTCAGTTTTTCGGTGGATTCAGTATTTTGAATCCGCCGAAAATCCTAACTAACCAGTGTCCCATAGACCTCAATAAAAGCACAGATTTTTTCCGTTTGGTTTTAAAATCCTGCGGATTGTCAATCCTGTTGGACCTTCCACAGGATTGCCGTCGGATTCCCGTACATTCAATGTACGGGGGGGAAATGGCAAATCAGAAAACTTACTGTGATTTTTAGCGCCAACCCAAACCAAAAACCGCGGTGAAGCGAAGTTAAAATACTTCAGATTTTAGCTGTGTAGACGCAGCCTAAGGGTGCGTCCCCACGGCAAGGGACAAATACCAGTGGGTTTATCCGACTGGTATTTGTCCTGTTTTTGTGCCGTCCCCGCGACCGCCTGCGATGAGCGGTGAAAAGCCCTCCCCCTTCACATTCACTTGCACATATTCCGTCCGAAAACCAGGCAGAATAATGTGCATGTTCAATCTCTTTCGGGTAGCCCGCGGGCGGAAAAACCGTGTAGTGGGGACTGTTGCACGGGTTTTCCATAGAGCACCATTGTACTAATTTCGGCTGGTTTTTCAGACGGTCTGCAAAACCCCAAACAGTCTGAAAAACCGTCCGCAAACCCGTGCCATGGGGACATGCCCTAAGCCTTTTTTTTTCATGCTTTAAACAGGGCTGTGGAGTCGGATTTTGGACAGCATTTTAACAAATGCTGTGTAGACATAGCCCCTTTAAATAGTCCCCTGTCCGCAAGTCCATGGGACCCATGCCCTTGTTTTTCACAACCTCTGATTGGAGATAAATCGTTAGCACCCTTTTTTGCCTGTGGACACCCCACACCCAGCTGGTAGTTATTACCCATGCTAAAACCCATGAATTAGTAATGAATTAGTAGGAGCACCACACAACATGGAGATCAATGGGAAGATGTCAGGCCATGTTAGGAATAGTCATAGGTCCTCTTTAAGACCTTTTAATATATGACAGCTATGTGGATCCTTGGCTGCTTTCTCTTCATCATGAGAGATTTTTTAGAGTTGTAGATGCCTCTTAAAAGGACACACAAAGGACAGCGCAGATGAAGAGCAAGTATACACGCTTTCTATGTGTCTTAATGTAAAGTTTTCTTTAGGCCAGGATGCTTAAAACAAATAAGTTTTCTAATTCCCTTAGTTAACCTTGCAGCTGTAAACTGTAGACTGTCTGCTTCCTATGATAGTATGGTGATCAACCGTGTGCCGCAGACGTGGTGTTGGTGACTCAGTGTGTATGTTAGCGAGTATGTGCAGCCCCATCGTAGTTACGCCGGGGGCTAGGATTAGGATTTCTGACTGTGCGTTTTTTTTTTTCCGGTTCAGATTTTCATTTATTGAGCTAATGCTGTACCCCCTGACCGCTATATAAAGTATATGGACATGCTTAGAATTGAGGCAGTTTCTTCTTTATATGTTGTTGTATCACTGTAGGCATTAAGGCCCCATTCGCATCACATTTATAGTCTCCATTTGTGGAATCCAACAAAATACCTTAAAAAATGTATCATAACGGATATAGCTGCAGGGCCATAGAAATGTATAGGGCTAACATGGTCCGAACTAGAGTATGTTTTCTCTGTTTACCAAACGTATATGCTTTATGTAAAGGACACAAGAGTGGTAGGTCGGTCCTGAACAACCTGCTGTCTTACACTATTGGAATAACAAGCATTCTAGATGACATATTGGGACTTGGACTACAAATATAGCAGTATGCACCTGGCATAACAACTATTCCCCGCATATCTTGTTTCAGACCTAGGATAGACATTTGGTTAAGTGCCAGAAAGACCATAACTTCCTAGAGATATAAGTTGTAAAAAGGGCTTCTATTGAGCAGAGCTGAATTTTGCAAATCCCTTTCTGTTTAGTGGGAAAAAAAAGTATTTAGTCAGCCACTAATTGTGCAAGTTCTCCCACTTAAAAAGATGAGAGAGGCCTGTAATTGACATCATAGGTAGACCTCAACTATGAGAGACAAAATGAGAAAATAAATCCAGAAAATCACATTGTCTGATTTGGAAAAATTGTATTTGCAAATTATGGTGGAAAATAATTATTTGGTCAATAACAAAAGTTCATCCCAATACTTTGTTCTATATCCTTTGTTGGCAATGACAGAGGTCAAATATTTTATGTAAGTGTTCACAAGGTTGGCACACACGGTTGCTGGTTTGTTGGCCAAGTCCTCCATGCAGATCTCCTCTAGAGCAGTGATGTTTGGGGCTTTCAACTCCCTCCAAAGATTTTCTATGGGGTTGAGATCTGGAGACTGGCTAGGCCACTCCAGGACCTTGAAATGCTTCTTATGAAGCCACACCTTCATTGCCCTGGCGGTGTGCTTGGGATCATTGTCCTCCTGAAAGACCCAGCCACGTTTCGCCTTCAATGCCCTTGCTGATTGAAGGAGGTTTGCACTCAAAATCTCATGATACATGGTCCCATTCATTCTTTCATGTACACAGATCAGTTGTCCTGGTCCCTTTGCAAAGAAACAACCTCAAAGCATGATGTTGCCACCCCCATGCTTCACAGTAGGTATGGTGTTCTGTGGATGCAATTCAGCATTCTCTCTCTGCCAAACACTGCGAGTTGTGTTTCTACCAAACAGTTCTACTTTGCTTTCATCTGACCATATGACATTCTCCCAATACTCTTCTGGATCATCCAAATGCTCTCTAGCAAACTTCAGACGGGCCGGGACATGTATTGGTTTAAGCAGGGGGACACGTCTCTCACTGCAGGATCTGAGTCCCTGGCGGTGTAGTGTAGCCTTTGTTATGTTGGTCCCAGCTCTCTGCAGGTCATTCACTAGGTCCCCCCCATGTGGTTCTGGGATTTTGCTCACCGTTCATGTGATCATTTTGACCCCACTGGGTGAGATCTTGCATGGAGCCCCAGATCGAGGGAGATTATCAGTTGTCTTGTATGTCTTCCATTTTCTAATCATTGCTCCCACAGTTGATTTCCTCACACCAAGCTGCTTGCCTATTGCAGATTCGGTCTTCCCAGCTTGGTGCAGGGATACAATTTTGTTTCTGGTGTCCTTCGACAGATCTTTGGTCTTCACCATAGTGAGGTTTGGAGTGTGACTGTTTGAGGTTGTGGACAGGTGTCTTTTATACTGATAATAAGTTGAAACAGGTGCCATTACGACAGGTAATGAGTGGAGGACAGAGGAGCCTCTTAAAGGAGAAATTACAGGTCTGTGAAAGCCAGAAATCTTGCTTGTTTGAAGCTGACCAAATACTTATTTTCAAATAAATACTTTCCAAATCAGACAATGTCATTTTCTGGATTTGTTCTCTTTTTGTCTCTCATAGTTTAGGTCTACCTATGATATCCGTTACAGGCCTCTCTCTTTTTCAGTGGGAGAACTTGCACAATTGGTGGCTGACTAAATACTTTTTTTCCGCACTGTGTACATCACCATGATGAGGGGGCATGGATATGGAGAAAACTTGAGAACTGAGCCTGCTCCATACACGGAAGGTGCTGGCTGCGTGTTAAGGCAGACTCCTTCTATCAGTGACCTATGATTAGAGAGAGCTCTGATTCTAGCTGTTTAACCACTTGGATGCCATGGTCAAAAGCAACCACAGTACCTAAGGCATTAAAGCTCTGAGACCCTCTGTTACTTGTTTGGTTGACGAGGGTTTACTATTTTAGTTCTCTTGCTCGGACTGGCCCGCAGTGGAAACCCCCTGTGAGTCCCTGAACATGGCAGCCCAAGAGTACTGCAAATATCAGTGCTTCTATCATCCCAGCCCTCACCCATCTCTTCAACCTATCACTAACCTCTGGCATCTTCCCTTCTGCCTTTAAACATGCTACTATCACTCCAATCCAAAAAAAAAAAAACCCCCTTTACCCCCTTCCTGTCCAACCCACGCCCCCACCCCCACTGCTCCCCTTTTGGTTCCAACTCCTGAGCAGCGTCATCTTTGCTTCCTCCCACCTCTCCTCCAACCTCTTCTTTACCCACACAACGGGTCCGACCCCATCACTCACCGGGAAACCCCCCCCTAACCAAAGTCACAATTTACCTAGTTACTTCAAAGCCCATGCCACTACTCTGTGTTCCTCCCTTAAAACCTGTCCTCTGCCTTTGCCCCTGTCGACCATTCCCTCCTGCACAAAAACCTCTCCTCCCCCCGGGACACGGGGCTTTGCTCTTTCCTGGACTCCCCGTACCACTGATCGGGAAATTTCACGTCCTCATTCTCATCCACCTCCCCCCCCGGGCCCCTCTCTGTTGGTGTCCCCCGGGGGCAGCCCGGGGGGCCCACTACTCTTCCTATCTAAACTCTTGGTCTGGGTCACTATACCTCACTTGGTTTTCATTACCACCTTATGCTGACGATCCCCAAATTCCCTTCCCGGGCCAGTGTCACCCTCTACTCTCCCGGGATCCCTGACTGTCTGCCCCCCCTTTTCCTCCTTCCATCATGTCCCCCAAAAAACTAAATGTAGAGAAAACAAGCTATCATTTTCCCCACCGCCAACTCTACCCCCTGCCTCTGATCCTCTATCTCACAAGGGCTCTACCCTCACCGGCCCCGCAAGTCCGCCCCTTGGAAAATCCTAACTCCGCCTATTTTCAAACCAACCCCCCAAACCCTCACCTCTGCCGCCGCCCCCACCTGAAAAACATTCCCCATCCGCTCATTCCCCAACTATGACACTACCAAAAATGCTGGTCCACCCTGTCATCTCCCGCCTAACTACTGCAAAAATTTCCTGGGGCCTCCCACTAGCCCCTTGCTCCCCCCCAATCCATCCTTAACTCCTCCCGTCTTTTATCCACCTCTCTCCTCACTCTCCCTCTGCCCTCCTCTCTGCCAACCCCTTCACGGGCTTCCTTTTGCCCACGAATTAAATTTCAAGCACTATCCATGACCTACAAGTTCCCCCATACCTCCCCCTCCATACATTTTTGCCCCCCCTTTTTCCAAAATCTCCCCTCCCAATCTCCCCCCCTCCTCTCAGGACCCTTCTCTTTTCTCCTCCCCCTCACCCCTCCTCACACAACATCTCCAAGACTTCTCCCCTTCACCCCACACTCTGGAACTCCCTGCCCCAACACATAAACCCCCCCTTTCACCCAGTTTCAAAACCCCCCGAAAACCCACTTCTTCAGGTTTGCCAATAACCTACACTAACCTTTGTTGTCACACTTCCCCACAAACATTCTCCCCCACCTCCTTCTTTCCCCCCCTTTGGGGGCCCCGCGGGGGGGCCCCCCTCCCCGTGGCCATTTGTCATTATTCACTATCATTTGTACTCGTTTGATTTATTTAGATTAACCCCCTCGAAGTACAGCCCCCCTGGTTTTAAATGGACTCTAAATAAAATTTAAAAATGATAAAAAAAATAAAATATATCCTTGGGAAAAAGAGAGCAAGTATAAAGCAGTAAGGCTGTAGGGTTTCCCCCAGAACGACTCCCCTTTGGAACTAGGCACCCCAGTCTGACCCTGCTCCTACCGTTAGAAAAAGCAGTATGTAAATTAGGTCTCACCATAATAGTATGGGCCTTTCAAAATTAAAGTTCACATGTCATTTATACTTTACGGTATATTGCAGAAACTCAGAAAAAGATGGCAGAATTGTTTTCAGGTCAATAGAAGCAAATAAAATGATGGTTCTTGGAAAGCGGGGATAAAAACACAAAATAAAATAACACTGTCTTTAAAAGTCACTGTTTCGGAAAGCAGTTATTCTGGCAAAATGCAGAAAAAAATCTACTTACAAAGCATTTTTGTTTGCAAAGGTTTCTGAAATTTTTCTATTTTTATGGTGGTTTTGTCTGACTTTTTTTTTTTTTTTTCCTCACAAGCTTTTCTTTGGACTTAAGCAAAAAGCACCAGAGGAGTTTGTTTTTTTTAAAACACTTTTTTATCAAATTGTGTTTTTATTGCATGACAAGTGACCTCACCGGAACACGGCCTGTAATGAAATCATTAGGGTCCGGGGTTTTTTATTTTTACCTAAGATTACGTAAACCCCCCCCCCCCCCCCCCCCCTCGGAGATGTGGAGGGCATGAGAAAGATGGCGACAGCCCCCACCTATTAAGACTATTCTTATTGCATCTTGTAGTATCTTCCAGAGCTATATGTTGGGTTGTCTACTTGGTGGCATCCATCATACATAGGGTCTTGTGTTTACAAAAAAATAAAATGTATACCGATCTATGGAATAGTGCAGCTCTATGTCCTATTTTCTAAAGCAAACACCAATAAATACTGCCTGGAGGACAAGATGACAGTCTTTTGCCCTTCATTAGGTTGATATGTTTGCCATATGTGCTTAGAAATCTTCCAGTATATATGGCAATTATGTGTTGTCAATCCAGTGTAAAAAGTGCTCCCCTTAACAATGTGAAATAAATGTGCAGGTACGAATCTACTGTAACTGCAATGCAAAAGCAAATCCAAAGGTGCTGCAGGATATTTATTATTTTTAGCTCCTCCTGACAGCCGGTCATAATAATATTGTCCTTTTTGTTTTTTGTCTTCCCGCCTTCCAAGAGCATTAAATGTTTTTATTTTTCCATCTCCATAGACCATAGGCTTTTATTTTGTGGGACAAGATGTACTTTCTATTGGTGTCCTTTGCTGTATGAAAGTAAATACTGTACTAGGAAACCCCCCCCAAAAATTCTAAGTGGGGTGAAATGGGAAAAAAGTACTTATGCCATGTTCGCGGGGTTTGGTTTTTACTGCGCCCACTCTTCGGTATAAATTGTGTTTTCTGTAAAAGAGGGGGTGAACTTTTAGTATTTATTTTTTTTAGACTTTTAAACATTCTTTTTTTACTTTAGCTTTGAGTCCCGCTAGGGGTACTTGACCACTAGGAGCATGATCATTAGCATACCCTTGTGCATTTTACAAACGGTGTACCCTGCTACATTGTCTAAACAATATTTTACTGAGTAATCCTGCTACATAGAACCTTAACGGCACCAGGAAATACCAGGATTCTGTCGGATTCTCGTACATTCAATGTATGGGGCCGACGGCCAATCCGAAAACTAACCGACTAACATTAACAGGGCTTTGGAGTCGGTAAGCCAAACCTCAGACTTCTCAATTTCCCTAACTCTGTCTCCACCAAAATGGACTCTGACTTCGACTCAACAGCCCTGGTTCTGAGATGGGTGCAGGCACTCCTTCCTTGTGCCGTTTTATTATGGTCTATAGCGAAAAAGCTTCATTACTGTGCAGAACACAACTGTCTCAACGAAAAACCTAGCTCCTTACTTCAGGAACAGAACAGACATGTATAGGACATTTCAGAATTTTTCCGAATTCTTATGAAAAAATATTCAGCACATACTACACTGAGCTAATTGTACCAAATTTATTTTATATTTTTGGAGTCAATCCATTTTATAACGACTCCGATTCCACCAAAATGGACACTAACGAACTCTGACTCAACAGCCCTAGTTTAAAATCCATTCCTGATTTTGGCTTCAAAAGCCACATCTAACAAGCTGAATGTGTGAATCTGCCTTACATGTAAGGTTCTCGGAACTTAAAACCTATACAGTGGGGAAAATAAGCATCTGATACACTGGCAACTTTGCAAGTTTTCCCACCTATAAAGAATGTAGAGGTCTGTAATATTTATTGTTGGTACACTTCAACTGTGAGAGACAGAATATAAAAGAAACAGCCAGAAAATCACATTGTATGATTTTTAAATAATTAGCATTTTATTGCATGAAATATGTATTCGATACAATAGAAAAACTGAACTTAATATTTGGTACAGAAATCTTTGTTTGCAATTATAGACGTTTCCTGTAATTCTTGACCAAGTTTGCACACACTACAGCAGGGATTTTGGCACACTCCTCCATACAGATCTTCTCTAGACCTTTCAGGTTTCGGGGCTGTCGCTGGGCTACATTGAGTTTCAGCTCCCTCCAAAAATTTTTGATAGGGTTCAGGTCTGGAGACAGGCTAGACCACTCCATGACCTTGAAATGCTTCTTACAGAGCCACTCCTTAGTTGCCCTGGTCTTGTGTTTCGTGTCTATTCTGGTCAATGACCAGGTCCTCCTATGTAGTTCTGGATTGATTCCTGACCTTTCTCAGAATCCTCCTTACCCCACGAGGTGAGATCTTGAATGGAGCCCCAGACCGAGGAAGATTGCTAGTCACCTTTGTATTTCTTTAATTTTCTAATATTTGTGCCAACAACAGTTGTTGCCTTCTTTATTCTGTAGCCCATCCCAGCCAGGTCTACAATTTTTGTCCCTGATGTTCTTAGACAGCTCTTTGGTCTTGGCCATGGTGGAGAGGTTGGATTGTGATTGTGTGGATAGGTGTCTTTTATACAGGTAACAGGTGCAATTAAATACAGATAATGAGTGCAGAGTCGGAGGACTTCTAAATGAAAAACTAACAGGTCTATGAGAGCCAGAATTCTTACTGGTTGGTAGGTGATCAAATGCTTTATTTCATGCAATAAAATGAAAATTAATTATTTAAAAATCCTGCAATGTGAATTTCTGTATTTTTTTTTTTTTTTAGATTCTCTCAGTTGTACTACATTGTGTACCTGCGATAACAATTACAGACCTCTCCATTCTTTCTAGATGGGAAAACTTACTAAATCACTGGTGTATCAAATACTTTTTTTCCCCACTGTAGGTGACATAAGTTTCCACAGACGTTCTCTAGCAACGAGCCTGAAATAGTAAGGCTGCAATAAGACCAAAATTACAGGTCCAAAGTCACTCGGTTCTCAAATGAACTTTGGCTGCAAGCAGTGTATTGCCAGCCATGCAGTAAATTGCTGTTTGGTTTCCAAACTGTCCGCCCATTAACTAGCAAACTCCTGTGACTGAAGGTAATTTGAAAACATATGTCAGTGCGGTTTTGACTGAGTCTCTGAAATTAGGGACCCACCAGATAAGTTTAGCATAGTGCATGTTCACATGGTGTATTGGTGGCACGTACTTCGGAGTATATTTGCGTTGAAGTACGCACCGAAAATTTGCTAAAGATTAGAAAACAGTCTGTAAACCGACTCAACCTTTTACATAGACTTAAATAGGAAATCCATGCAGTAGTTCACACTGCACAGATTTTGTCGGACAGTTTTTGACATCGCCGCCGTAACAAGAAACTTAGAACATGGTCATTCTTCCGCCCGGTTTTAGGTTGGAACATGAAAAGCTCATTGTGAAGGGGTATGGCTTTAATCAGAAGTCGTCCCCCTTTTGTGCAGAAAAATAACAAAATACTGGTCGGATAATCTGACCGGTATTTTTTCATTGCCGTGTGAACACACTCTTAGGGGCCGTTCACACGGCTTATTTCGCCGTGGATTGCAGCCGTACTGCGCGCCGGATTTGCGCTGCAGTACGGCGCCAATCCGTCACAGTAATTACGGTAATCCACCGTTCTTATAGAGAACAGTGGATTCCGTCGCTCCTCACCGCTCGGCGAATCCGCCGGGCGGGGAGAAAGTGACATGCACATTATCCAGGCGCAATACGCGCCGTGGATAATGGAAGTCTATGGGGCCGGCGAGCCACGCCCCCGCACCCGCCCCTTTATTCAAATCGGAATTGCGAGTACAATCCGGCTCGCAATTCCGGATTGGCATATATAGATAGGATATACCAACAATGTTTTCTAGTGCACGCCCCACCTCTGGGACCCACACCACTCTGTTTAAAATCAATGAGAGTTGCATGAGATTTCTGCCATGTAGTTCCCTTTTTTCTTCACATGGATATCGCCACATTTCAGGACATATAATAGTCCCACTCGATGGAGCTAATCCGAGTCCTGGCCCCTGTTGCATGTTCAGCGCTAGATACACAGAGAATAAAATGTATAAACAATTGAAAGGAACATACGTTTTTTGTTTAACTTCATTGGACTCCGTATCTGTAAAAATATACAATGCAGTAAACAGTGGGAAATGAAAATAATCGTATTTGCATTATTAAGACAACACAACCAAGTGCACATCAAAAACCTCCAGCCTGAAGGAAAGGTTGGAAATCTGAGTCTGTGGTGGTAATGAGGGAAGTTCCCCGTAATAGGGAAGTACTGCTTTCTAGAAACAAGTGTGACCGTATACAGTATTTATAGCTTACTATACATGGCGGCTTCCTATAAGCTTGTTTTATTTTGATTTGTCTTAACCCCTGTTAGACCTAACATGTTTCAGGATAAAGTTTAAATTTACTGTATTTGTTGAGTAGTAGGACTTGGTAAAGCAGCCGGCACTGCCAAAACGGAACACTACCGTCTATGGCTATGTTCACACGGCTTAAAATTGGACGTATTTCAGTCCGTAATTACGCGCCGGTGTGCACAAATTACGGCTGGAATCTGTCCCAGTCATTACGGTAATCCACAGTTCTCATAGAGAACTATGGATTACGCCTCCTCTCCCTGCTCGGCGAATCCGCCGGACGGGGAGATAATTGACATGTGAATTACCAGCGGCGTATACGCACCGCTGGTAATGCAAGTCAATGGGCTGGCGAAGTGCCGGCCCCCCCGCTCCCGGCCACACGGCGTAATTGCGGGGGCGTAATTACGCACTGCATTTAAGCAGTGTGAACCTAGCCTATTAGTTCAGAGGTAACTTTGAAAAAAAGAAGCCCTCCACCGTTACTGATGAGACACGTCTGCTCCAGCGGCAATATTGCATTGTATGGCGAGTATTCAAGTGAATTTGTCTTCCATGTAATATGTGGACATGAATGGGTAAAGGTGTATGGACAGGGTTTGTGTTCATGAAACATAACCATTTTTTGTTTTCAGGTCTATGGTATGCCTCTGACAATTAGTTTCAGGTCTAGTTTGCCCAGCTTCAGTTTTCAGGGGGTGTGTTTGAATTGCATGTCATGTGACCCAGCATGCTTGACATCCCTATGCCTTTCACTACAGTGTGCTCACTCTAGTCAAGCAAAGGTTTATGTAAAGAGCTGTGAGTAGCTACAATGTAGCTTAGTGGTTATTACTTTTGCCTTTCAACATAGGGGTCCTAAGTTCAAAGTCCTGCAAGAACCAAAGGTGTTTTTTTTTTTTTTTGTCTCAATGAACATGCCTGATTGAGGTTTCTTTTTATTTATTTGCACTGCTTGACTAATTAATAAGGAGCACAGAGGAGGGAACTAGAATGATAGCACCTGGGATTGTACACTCAGCAGTGAGTGACTGTCTTTAATTATTAGGCAGGTTATAGACCGCTTTCTGCTCTATACCAATCCTTTGATTGCCAGAGTCTGTGATCATGGCTTGATCAGAGAGAACTCGTTCAACTGGAGACTGGGAGATGCATCTGTAATCAGCCCTGAGAACCTGGAAAGGACCCCAATCTGCCAGATCAGTAATTCTGCTCTTAGGGCACATTGGCCCTCATTTACAATCGCTCTCTAAAAGTTATAGCGTTACAGTCTAAAAATGCACCAGATTTATCAGTTGTTCATACTGATCGATAAATTGGTGCAGCTTTAGATTTGTCTAACTTTTTAGACCTGTATTTTGTTCTGGCTTACTTTCTACACAAGAATTTTGACACCATTTTGGCGCATCTTGTCACATTGAGGCCACACCCACTTTTCGCTAAGCAGTGCCCCCATGTGGAACAGTGTGCAGAAAGTATCTTAAGCCCCAAATAACTGTGTATGGGACATGCTGCGCCAAAAATGTGTTACTTTTTGGTGCATTTTAAAATGCTTTTCTGGTGCAACCACCTTAGTAAATTAGGGCCACTTTGTCCAAGCCAATAAGGAATATTGTCTTTTATTAGTTTACTAGTAACCTTCAGGGACAAAAAAAGGGTAGATTTGTGTTGGAATGCATATATTTTAGATATGTGCCATAGTGACAGATTCATGTCCTGGCATTCAGGAGTATGTGAATACCATGAGATTTAAAGCAATGATGCTAAATAATAATCTCTCAATGGGATAAAAAATGTCCAAATAAGTTAAAGAAATGCTTGCCTGCGGCAAGGTCAGATTTTGGCTGGACTTCTTACTGATTTTCCACTTTGTCCATGTTAGATCTGTATAGATGTAGCAGAGTTTAGCTTAACTGTGACAACACGCCTTTTTGTGTTATCCGCTATTATTTTAAAACAAAAGCCATAGAAAAGCAAGGAACAAGGTGAGATAATGCATCATGAGACCATCATGAGAATGTTCTCAGTCAAGTTTAACTTTTGCTACATCTGTCTCTCCCAACAATCTGATGTCTGTGGGCCCATTCCCAGGAGTATGGTACTGGTTGGGTTTTTTACCTGTCTGGTCATTTTTTTTCTGAAGTTGTAACAGAGCTGTCTGGTTGTCTGTTATCAGGGCTTTGGAGTCGGTAAGCCAAAGCTCCTACTCATCAGTTTCCCAAAGCTCCAGCTCTGACACCCATTCCCTCATATATAGTGCATGTTTTACTGTAGTAAAATGGTAACATCAGGCTTTTTATCCTCTTATGATACAATAATCACGCTATCTAGGTAGAACAAACATTGCCACGAACAATGCAGACACTCTACTTCATTGTCTTGGCACCATTCCTTCGCCAACCATGACGTGTGCTTCAGGTCCTTGTTCTGCTTGAACACTGTGCTGTCCTTTTCATAGCCATAGTACTCGAGTGTATGAAGTAACTCCTCTTGAAGGACACTCTCTCACATATGGCTCAGCATTGAGATAAACATAGATCCTGGTCAAGTATCCAACATCTTTGTCTGTGAAATGCCCCCATAACATCAGGCTTCCTCCACTGAATTTGACAATTCCTTCAATTTCTCAATCCATTAGCTTCCTTTTCCTTTGATTCTTCCAAACCCCTTTTCCCCCCAATCAGAGCCCAGTCTATTGACTTTCATATCATCACTCCAAATCACCTGCTTCCAATCTTTCACTTTTCGTACTTTTTTGCAAACTCAAGCCAATACTTTTTATGACAAGATGAAAGTCGAGGCTTCTTCACCTTTTTTCAGACCACCATTCCAGACCTGTATAGCGTGTGTCACACGGTGCTTGAATGGACTTCTGTGATCTCACTCTTATGAAGCACATGAGCCATCTCCACTGCTGTTTATTGCACCAGGACTGATAGACCTTATGATGAGGCGACTTGCTGACTCTGGTATTTTGCCTGGACGTCCACCTCTTGGCTTTTGAATGGATGGATAGACTTCATTTCGTATTATTGTAGCTGTTATGGCCTCACATGATTGACAATTTTCTTGGCCAAGAGACCGCTATTGATGATCTGGATGATGCTGTTTCTCTTGGGAAATCTTCTTCATGGCCACTCCTCGATTAAAACCAGTGACCTTTCACTTGGGAATCAGCTTAACGCACTGAACTATTAGGCAATGTGAGAACACTTTCTTTTTGTATGTATACAAAATTACATTGTTCCAACAACAGGAGCAGAACAGTAACAATGCAGTTACATGAGAAGCATCTGCAGAACTAAGAACAAAAAACTTGAATAAATTATAAATTTGTAAAATGCTGCAGTAAGTGGGGAAAACAGTTCTCCACAAAAAACGTCCTATAACATTTGTGGAATCTATGAATTTGTTCTGAGAAATAGTATAGCATCCATCAGATCCTCCTTCGTAGATGACTTCAACGTGGATTGGATCTAATTATTTTAAGGCTAGAGAACAGACTCTACACTAACTTGGGTTGGGGACAAAGCAGTGACCACATAGGCAACATCTCTTACAATGTCCGGGTATACAGGAATTGCCTCATGCACAGTCAGTTTTGATGAAAGGTTAAGCTCTTCTACTTCTTTGAGAGCAAGTGAAAAATGTTTCTGAAACCTGGTCAGTCTTGTTTGCTATGGCAGCGGAATCTTTTCCCCAGCGGTAATGTTTTGCCTTCTCCATGTCATCCAAGTACTTTCCAAAATTAAACTCTTCATCTGATAAGGCTGGAGATCCGGGCGCCGTAGCACTGGCCGGACCCAATTCCTCTTGTTATTAGCACTGTATTGAGCTAACTGTATCAATTTATTATATTTTTTGGGAGTCTATCATTTTTATAACGACTCTGAATCCATGGCCCTGCCTGTCAGCTAGCTGTAAAATTGTGATCAGCGAACAGTCTCTATTTTTAACTCTTATTTACTGCATATTTAGTACAAAAGAACACATGACCAGGGTCAATCGCATAAATGTATTCAGGTATCTTGTATGATAGTACAACAGTTCAATTCTTCTATGGTATAACAGTCTCTCTTTGGCAGCTCGCCTGCGGGGCAGGAACCTCCCTCTCTTGCTTTCTGTGCAGGGGCACTAAACAACACCTTCTCTTGCTTAACAGTATAGGCCACACAAGTTACCCTCTCAAAATGTAGACTATGGAGACCAACCTCCCTTCTGCTTCCTCTCTCTCCTGTGTCTAATCTCAAGCACCTTCCTCTTCAACTGCCTCTGCCTGTCTTCTCTCTGGTAAATTCCTTTGCCAGCCACAGATCTTCACCTTCCGTGTTCTGGTGCCATCTACTGGTCAAGAGGAGACACAGCAGCCCCTTGTTACATAGCCATAAAAATATGTCTACTGTTCAGAGCTGAAGTAGAGAGCTGATGGTTGAAGTGCATACAAGTTTTCATCTCTTTTCTAACACTTTCCTGACATCCACTTTATATGTATGGCGGAAGTTGTTGGTGAGTGTATGGAGTGGGCTCAGGAGCTGTAGATTACAACTTACACTCCTGTCAATAGCAGCCTGTGAAGGCTCCCTCATCCTCTGACTGTCCCGCTTTGATGTGGAAGAGGGCGCCATTGGTGGTTTGATTAGATTAGATTATTGTTGGGGGGGGGAGGTGAGAAAGGTTTTTATTTTCTTTATCCAGTCAGCCACTGCAATATGTCATTTTTACTGCATAGTGGTTGCTGTAAAACAACAATCCCTCCACCTTCCACCCCCCTCCTTCTCCCCCCCCCCCCAAAAAAAAAAAATAAAAAATTGGAATTACATTTTCTTTCCATTCCGTCCCCACAAGAACAATTGGGCACCGTACATGGTACAATAAATGGTGCCATTATTTTTTTTTATTTTTTTTTACAAAGTGCAACTTGTTCCTCAGGAAACTAGGGCTAAAAAGATATATAAACTACATAATGATAAATAAGCTACAAACGTTTGTTGTGTGGTGAAGGGGTTAATCTAAATTTATGGTTTTCTCTCTGGAGTTCCCAGCTAGGACTTGTTTTGCTCATGACTTTACTCTTTGGAGAGTATAAATAGTACGACGTCTAAAAACAGCTGTTTGTATCTTGTATACAAAAAATGTAATAGATTTCTGTGGGTGGATGTTCCAGCGAGGAGGTGCAATATCCTGTCGGTGTCACTACCTTGATTAAATTGATATCACATATGAGCCACGTTGCCTGCTGAAATCTACAGTGGCTGGAGCAAATAGAGCAGTGCAGTAGCCAAGACAACCTTACCACAGCATAATGTTCTTACACGGGTCATTTTGCTGAGAATTTCCCTTTTAAGGGAAACTTCAAACGGGAGCATTTTACTTAAAACCAATATTCCTGGAAAACAATTTTTCGTTTAGAATGTTCAGCTTTTTTTCTGGCCGATCTCTGCAATTTTCTAACTAATTTAGTAAAGAGATAAAACTCTTGAATGGCAAGGCAGACTGACCTCACTTTACTGCAACTGCTGCTTATCTGCATGTATTCTCATTACAAATAGTAGGTAGTTATAATTATTGCTCTTTTGTTCTCCAGACAAGGATAGCTAAAATTAGACTAGACTAACAGGGCAATGATAAAAGCAATACATAAAAGGAGAATGGTTTAATCTTTCTCTGTACTGGGGTTTGTAGCTTTCTTCATGCTTATCCGATAATACGGATAATGACACCTCCCAGGCCATAGACGGACTTGGAGAAGAACTGTCAAACAATCCTTACACTGCTGGACTATCGGTGCTCACAGAGACAAATAGGGTCAAAGAAACAAACCAGGAAGTAATGTATATAGGGGCTCTTTAAAAAAGTTATAAGCAAACAACCCAATTAAAAAAAATCCATATAATAGTCTTGTATTGCTTGTCAATATGTGAAAGAAAAAAATGATGTCCCCTTAAACCTTTAGGAACTTGCCTATATTAGGTATTGAATTGATCAAAATAAATAATAACTTGCATGCCTGAGACTTCATTCATCATTTGAAGATGTTTTCTGGGCTAATTGTGCTTTTCCTGTACTGTAAGTAACCTCTCTTCTCTTGCATTTGCACCCCCTGCCCTAATGTTCCAGAACATCTGTGCAGAGATGAACCTCCACCACCCAAATGTATAGGCCAGGTTCACACGGTGTATTGCGGCACATACAGTATAGGCGAGCCCGAGGCACATCTGTGCCTCCCACACTTTACTATTTGCTGGCGCGTATATGCCTGAAAAGTGACGTCATCTCTTTTCAGACACGCGCTTAATTTTTTATTGTAAAATACGTGGCGTGTGATTGACGCTGCACATTTTAAATTGATGTCTATTACAACTGAGATGTAAATTATTTGGGTCATATTTCGGCACGTATTTTAGAGAAATTATGCCACAAATATGTGCGAAAATACGGCCCAAAAGATGCTGTGCAAATCCCGCCATATAGTCTATGGGTGGTCCTTTTTGAACACTAGCGAGAACATGGTAATTATCTTTGTGCAATAAATTGAAGATATAAACGCGGCCACGCCTGCAGTTTTCTTATCTTTTGTAGCATGTCAAGTTGACGTTTCATAAAAGTCTGTTACTTGGCTAATATGTTTGCAGTCACTTATTTGACAGATTTAACAAGCTTTTACTTCATTTCGCCTTGTCTAACCCCTGCACATGACACATTTAAAAGGGATTTCCAT
Organism: Phyllomedusa bahiana; assembly: GCA_025379985.1. NCBI lineage: Eukaryota > Metazoa > Chordata > Amphibia > Anura > Hylidae > Phyllomedusa > Phyllomedusa bahiana. Next base: position 163,102 of record JAODAL010000219.1, on the reverse strand, counting down.
TTTTAGAAAAACCATGTCAGCTGATCGTAGAGGTTGTGAAATACAAAAATCACCTTTTAAATGTGCTCCATTCAGGCATTGCTGATGACATTACGTTCATGTGACCCTGCAATGTTTAACAAGCTTCAGCAGTTTCTTTCTGAATATATGGCACCTAAATGCCGAGCCCTGTGATTGGATGCAGACTCCAGTGACCACTGATTAATGTCGTCGTCAGTGAGTGCACAAGGACCAGCAGGGGTGCTGGAGCACAGTCTAATTGGTGAGTTGTGTGTGTGTGTTTTTATTTAACCTCCTTGACTGACTGACAAGCTTTTTATGAAAATGGAAAATTGCTTTAACAATTAAAGAACAGTTTGCAGATATGCCCTTCAGCGAACGGTATATTTCTGCAAGATCATGAATAAATTGTGGTCTGATTGTTATCTAAGGTCCCACTTACCAGTTTGTTACATGGATGCCACTGCAAGGGGTTAAGCAGTCTCCACTCACTCAGTCTTGCACTCACCTTTCACTCAGGTGGTAAATTGACCATAAATCACACCCCAACACAGTACACGCATGCCAGAACACACGCTGCCACCACTTTTCAAGTTAGTGAAAGGACTCTGTTGCCCACAAACACTGCTCATTGGAACTATCAGGGTTAAATACTGGCGAAATGCTGCTCTCCAGCAGTCACAGGGTTAAACACTAACCAAAGGTTATGGATTCTTAGAGCATACAAGGACCAAACTTATTAAAATTTTGGGCTTTAATAAACAAAGGGTACAGTGCTTACAAAAAATATAAAGTGTAAGGTTGCAACTGGGAAGGTCCTTAATGGGGTGTACATCCGAGCTATATTTGTGGCTTACACCAGACAAAGAATAAGTAACATGTCACCAAGGTTACCTGGCCTTGATGAGATAGAAGCTGTTTATGTTGTGTTAGCCACAGTAAGTGGTTGACATAAGTTTAGCAGTAGTATGGTTGCTTCAGTCAAAACCCGGGACGGCTCTTATCGGGAGTAGACAAAGTGTTGGGTGGGTGTCTGCTCCCCTTGTTCCAGGCCAGGGTTTGGGCTGGCCTTTATAAGTCAGATAGTCAGCTGACCAGGTGGATCTGACATACAAGTCAAGGAGTTTGGCTTGAGGAGTGTCTCACTGGAGATATCCCAGTTCTTGCTTAAGCACTGCATGCTCACAAGGTGTAGTGAGGGTAAACTGCACTGTGTAGCCAGCACTCATACGAGCAGGAGTTTTGTTTGTTTTCTGTTCTGTTTGGCATACATTGAACACTATACCTATTGTGCCAATAAAACGCGGGAGGATCCGTGTTGAACCCAAAGCAACCTGTCTGTGTCTCTATCGGCATTGGACTGCGATCCTGAGAGCAACGCCCGCTTACAAAAGATAAAATAGAATAACATAGATATATGCAATTACCATTATAAAATAAAAGGGAGAAATTTCAGAAGACATCTAACACTTAGTGTAGAAAATTTCCTGGTCCTTGTGGCAAGGAATAAATTGGAGCACAGCTCAGATGATGGTTGAACCCCATGCTGTCAACATGTTTTCTTCTGTTGTAACCGTATTTTATATTATCAAACCTCGGTTTAGAATTCAGAGCTACCCATCAATTCATAAGGGTAATTTGTTGTCCCTGACCGGACGGTTAGCTGATCAGAGGGAAGGACCAGAGATACCTTATTGTATGTCTCCTTTGACTGAACAATTGTTATGTGACTGGATAGACAGGTTCTCATCTATCCATCCTTTGAAGTAGATAAAATTTAAGGCTCCATGTCAAAAGTCACACTTGGAGATAACCTGTGACCCCCACCCTCAATAAACCCAGGTCTGGTGGTTTGACCAGAATTTATAATATTTGGATGAAACAATTTGTAGTTAGTGAAATATACACAACAAACTTTCTATTATATGTACAATTTATGTGCTTTACACAAAAGTATGTTTCTAACTATTTAATCAGCATGAGCAGAAAAAAAAGTCTTTAGTTTTTTTTTAGTAAAATATACTTATACAATTTAATGTTCTGTTTGCTTGTTGCAGGAAAAAGTGATATGCATGTGATGTGTAAGTAGAGCCTTAGGTGCTTAAAGGGGTTTTCTCATTACAGGCTTTCGTGGACATATTAAGCTTTCTATTTCCTACAGCTTCAAATCCAGGGGCAGGTCTCTTCTCCCAGTAGACGTGTCTTCCCTCACTGTGTGATCAATGGAAGGGAGAGGATGTCACAGCTCTCTAGACCTCCTGCAGTGGTCAGTTCTCATGTCTGCAGAGTTGTCACCTCCCTCCACAAGCTCCTTGTAACCAGAACATCTACATCGCTGTAAACAGTTGTAAATACAGCCTGAACTGATTAAATAAATGTGAGAAATGCACTCTGCTCCCCCCTCTGTTATCATCAAGAGGTAGAGGGGGAGTAGTTTTCATTTCTCACATTTGTTTCATCAGTTCAGACTGTATTTATTACGGTTTACAGCAATGCAGGCATGAGAACTGACCACTGCAGGAGGTCTGCAGAGTTATGGCGTCCTTTCTGTGTTTAGGGCTTTTTTATATGGGGGGGAGAGTGAATCTAGCAGCTAGAGACTCGGTAATTGCCCAAATCCTTCACATAGAACTGTCATTGGGAGAAGGGGCATAGAGGAGCTCATGCAGCCTTTATTACATAGCTCAGGGTGCAGTGAAAGACAATGAGAACATAGACAACAGCCATTTTTCCTTTCATATTACACAGCTCATGGGGAAGAGAGTGCAGACAGCCAATCACAGCACAGGGGGCGTGTCCCATCAGGGGGCGTGTCCCACCAGGGCTGAATGAAATATCAGACAGCCAATCACAAAAGGGGCGTGGCCGACCACTTGCTGCAGAAATAGCTCTAGACACGCACAGATTAACTCATACCTGCTATACTAAATTATTTAGGTAATACAAACCTATTGCAGACTTGCTTATTTTTACTGTCTCCATCATTACAGATATCTTTGTAGCGAGAACTCCTTTTAAACACTAGGGCTGTTAATATTGGAAGAGTGCACAAAGTTGTATCATTCTGTATAAAGTACTTGGTGTAATTATTAGATCTGTGCTGCCGATTATTTGCTGTAAGGAATGCACTCTGCCCATGAGCTACTGGCAGCTGCACAGTTCATAAGATTTCAGACTGCATAATAGTGCATTTAGAAAGATCATATGTATTCCCAGCACCCTCAGCTCTGAAAAGGATCATTTACATGAAGAACAGAAACATTAAAATAATAAAAACTAAAGAAGTCTGTACTGTAGATTTTGAATTTATGACTAACGGAAATATAGCAGGCATAACTACGTTGCCAAATGTGCGTTTTAACCCTTTTTGAGACATTACTCTTTTTAGTCTCATGGACCAGTAAAATTCACCATTCCTTTCCGGTATTCCAGAAGTCATAACATTTCATTTTTTTCTTCTTCTAAGTATCTGTATGAGGCCAGGTATTTTTGGCTTGTAGTTTTATAGGAAGTATTGTGGTGTACATGTACGGTGTTGACTAATGTTTATAATTTTTTGGTGTAGGAGATGAAAAAAACTACTTTTTGGGGTTTATTTTGATGGCATTGACTTTGCAATATAAGTATTATGTAAACTCAATTCTATGGTTCATCACCATTAGGCCGTGTTCACACGGCTTATGCCCGACGGATTTGTGAGCCGTATTGAGCTCACAAATCCGCCGTGAATAAGGGGCGGGACGGGGGCAGGGCCGGAGCGCGGCGGGGGCACCGCTCCCCGGCCCCATAGACAATGCATTGTTTACGGCGCGTCCGCGCCGTAAATAATGTGCATGTCACTTTCTCCCCCGCGACGGAATTCGCCGAGGGGGAGGAGCGACGGAAATCCACTGTTCTCTATGAGAGCAGTGGATTACCGTAATGACTCCGACGGATTGGCGCCGTACTGAAGCACAAATCCGGCGCGGAGTACGGCGCCAATCCGTGCCCAAATAAGCCGTGTGAACGAGGCCTTATACTGATGCCAAATTTTGCAGGACAATGTATAGTTTTCATTGGCACCATTTAGTGTATGTATGACTTTTTAATTACCCTTTATTCCTGTTTCTGGTAGCTGTTATGGTTTTTGTTTTTTTATTATTTTTTATACTGTCTGGAGTAAAGTACCATATATACTAGAGTATAAACCGACTTTTTGAGTACATTTTTTATGCTGAAAAAGCTTCCCTGGGCTTATAATCAATGTATATGTTGTTCAAGTTCTATGTGTCCAAAATACAATTACCCTCATCTAAAAGTGCTGGAGTGTGCTTCCAGGATGATGTCACACGGAGGAGAGGAGTTATGTGACTGCTGCATACTTTGAGGACCTGTGATTTCACATGGAGGGGGGGGGGGCAAGTCATGTGATGCTGCTCAGTGTTTGCAGGATTCTGCTGTACTGGTTGTGATCACTGCTGGATGAGTTGAAGCAGAGCTGTGTATGTTTGTGTTATGTGCCTACAGCAGAGCTGTGTGTAATATGCATGTAGCAGAGCCTTAAGTGTGTAATGTGCATGTAACTGAGCTGTGTGTGTAATGTGGCTAATTACTGGGGACAATCATTTCATACATCGTGGTACCAAGTCCTCTAGTTGCTGCTCTTTGCTATGGCTGTCTGTCCTGCTTAATGAAGGGGCATCACTTGCTGCATTTCCTACCCTAGGCTTGTACTCGAGTCAATAAGTTCTCCCAGTTTTTTATGGTAAAATTAGGTTTATATTCAGGTCAGCTTATGCTCAAGTACATACGGTATTCATTTTATAGTATCAGTATACAAATTATGCATGTTCTTTTCTACAATAAAGCAAAGGGTAAAAACGCCAGGTTGTTCGGTTAGTAAACAGTCTAATTAGCCACAGAGAAGTAATTAGATGAGCAGTTCATCTCCTGACTTCTTTTCTGGAAAGATTAAAGATGCCCCCTATGAAACCCTATATGAAAGTATGCTCTCTGATAAAGGGGAGGATAACATGAATAAAATTTGTCAACCCTCCCTCGGGAATGAGCAAAAACCTTATAGTAACAGGGAGCAGATTAGTGATCCTCCTTCTCTCCCTGCATGCTGTCAGCGCTTCCACCTGTTCTTATCCACTCAGGCTGCAGTTACAATGTGTACCTTTCACTTCAACCTGCTCTAGCCTAATAAGGCTGGATCGTGGCTAGGGAAGGTATGACTGCATGAGGTATGTCAGCACTGTATAAACATTGCTGAACAGCTTCAACAGGTTCAAACTATTGCCCAGGGTCACCCATACATTTTCTATGCTCTTTGACATATAGCTTACACTACTCATTATCATTGAACTACTTGAATTTCCGTAACAGGAGAAAAAATGGCAATGAAATGAAATTAAAATGCAAAATATGAACTTTATTATCTAAACATTTGAGAATGTCTTCATTCCCTACTGAAAAATGTTTTTTTTTTTTAAGAAAAAAAAATTCTTTAAAACTTCTGAGCAGTGAACCAGGCTGCAAATTCAGCTGTGTGGACGTCACATTGTAAAGGCATGAATAGCAATCTTTCATATAGGGAATTCTGTATGTAGCCACTGTGCACATAAACTGATGATTTACATGGAGAAGACAACATGTAGCTTGCAATATAGGCTATCGACATCTTTGACACTGAAAACATGATTTTTACATGTTTGTGGTTATTTTTGAGAAAATAAAATTGTACTGAGCTTTATTCTGTGATTCTTAATCCTATAATGTTCAGATCCCGATATTCAGTTTGCAGGCTGCATCCAGACTTATCTGCTGTGGGTTTGTCTGGATGTGAGGCCTTTGTATCCACAGGGCTGCTGTCCATATTCGCTCTTGGGTATCAGCACAGTTTTGTTCCTACAGCTATTTCTTCTTCTCTTCTACAGGTCATGATTCCTTATTCTTAGGGTGTGTTCACACAGCAAATCCGACCAGTATTTTGTCTTCTTTTGGCATGTAGGGGGACAGATTTTGCCCGTAGTTTGCGGATTCAAGCAGTCCCCCTTCACACCCACATTTTCATGTTCTGCCCGAAAACTGGACAGAAGAATGAACTCGTTCAGAACCCCCCAAAGCTCTAAGCGAAGGGGGACCATGACTTTGGGAGAGGGGAACCTAGAGCTCCATTATAGTCTGGGAGTTTTTGGCTGTATAGCTGTAAGTATTTAAGCTGATGGTTTCAGTGTATGCATAGTATATTGTAAGTAATTTTGAGCAAAGGGGATAGGTTTTGAGAGGGCAGTTTATAGTCCCTGCATTGTGCTTAAACTTCTGCCTGTATAGTTTATAGGTATGAGCAGGGGGGGGTTGTGTTATGAGAGGGAGGAGAGTGTGGATGGGGAAGAGTTACTGTGAGGAGGGTGGGGTTTAGGTATAGATATAACTTCCGGTCTTCTTCTCCTCTTCCTCTTTTCTCTCACCAAGAAGCAAGGAAAGATGTCCTTCCCACCCGCCCGTATTTTAATGAATGCTCTGAAGCTTGTGTTTAGCTATGATCTGTACAATGACGAATGTATTATTGTATTGTTTTATATTGACTTTATTATATACCTGGTTTCAGACACCGTTATTATGATACTGATGAGTTACTTGTGTTGGCATTATTCTTAAGCCCAGGGGAAGGGCAATCCTTCAGCCATGGTTCCCTAGAGCAATGTTTCTCAACTCCAGTCCTCAAGACCCACAAACAGGCCAAGTTTTCAAGATTTCCTCAGCATTGCACAGGTGATATCATTATTGTCAGTGCATTCTGCACAGGTGATATCATTATTGTCAGTGCATTCAGTGGGAGATCCTGAAAACATGATCTGTTGGGGGGTCTTGAGGACTGGAGTTGAGAAACACTGCCCTAGAGGTTTCCTCCACAGGGGTTTTTTCCTCTCCTGAGTGCTGTAGGATGACTCCTAGTGAGTCTGGGATTTTCTAAATTGGTCAAAAAATAAATAAATAAAAATAAAATAAAATACATATATATTAATCTTGGTATGATGACCTGTTAAAGCTTTTATGTTGCGGTTCAGGAGTCAGGTGGAAGTTGCAGGTCAAGTTATGGTGGACTAATTTTAACTAATAGAGGATGTTAAATCTCATGGTGTGAAGAGGCTGAGCTTTGGAAGTGGCCAACCTTAAGGATGGTATAATGGTAATGGCATCCAGGGGCGGGCACGTTGGTTAATCAGGAGTGAGGATCTTCAGTAGGGTCATTGGTGCCCCTAAAGTGTACTGGCTCTGCTAGAATGGCAAGCCAGAGCGTGCCGCCCCTTTATTGCTGTCTGGCCGGGTGCTGTATGTCAGACAGCTGGGAATATCACACAATTGTCTAGCACTGCACCTGACTCCTTCCATGTTTGTTGTACTTACATGGTTTGAATAAAGCTGTGGCCATTTGACACCAAAGGAGAATATGGTTGTGCATTTATTGTTGGTTTTAAACTGGGTACTAGTTAGAGCGGGGGATCATCCCATATCCAAAAGTCATGAGTTTTTCAGAACGGCAATTCTATTAAAATCAATGTAAAAGGTTGACCGTTTATAGACTGTTTTCAAATCTGAAAACCGTCCGTAAAACCAACTAAAAACCTTGCCGTAGGGACAAATCCTTAGGGCCCCAGAGCAAATATCGGTCTGATTATCCGACTGGTATTTGCTGTTTTGTGGCCGTACACATGGCCGCCAGGGGACAGCTTTTCTCCGCTGTTTGTGGAGAAAAGTCCTCCCCCTTCCCATTGAGATGTTCATATTCTGCCCAAAAACCAGACGGAAGAATGAACATGCTCAATTTTTTTTTCGGACCGCCGACAGTCTAAAAAAAACGCCCGGTGGAAAACCCATGCAGTGGGGACTGCTGCATGGGTTTTCTATAGAGGTACGTTTAAGTTTGTCAGCCGGTTTAAAAAACAGAGAACCATCTGTAAAACTGTCTGAAAACCCTTGCTGTGGGGACAAGCCCTTACAGTTGGTGATATTGAGGAGTGTGTGCTTCTCCCCCCACCCTCCTTACAGTTTGTGTGTTCTGCTTTTTCTTTACTCCTGAATGCAACCTATGTAACTCACCCTCTCATGAAAAATGGCTTTTGTGACATTTGCATCCTATTTGCTGCCTATGTGAGCTGCCCTCCTTGGCTGCTCCCCTACTTTCCACACTCTGGTTTGTAGTGTATAACATGTCTTCTCTCCTTGAAAGAAGGGACGGAAAAAGAGGCTAAGGCACTATTCACACCACATATTTGAGGCTTTTTTACTGTATGTTGGGATACCTCGGCAGGGCAAAATGTGCTAAAGGGCAAACGTTAGTTTAGGAGTACACGTGCTCTAAGCCACATTGGTGTATACTTTGCTCTGGTCACAAAAGTGTGCTCCTGGTCTTTTTTTTTTTTTTTTTTTTACCCCGACCCTTATAGTAAACAGTAATGACACAAGGCTTACTTGATGGCTGTGGTGAATCTGCTGATTTGTATAAGATTTGGTGTAGGGCTACACAGGGGAGTGAAATCTAAGGGGTCCTTCAGTATGTACCCTTTAAAGGGATTTTGCCTCAAAGTAAAATTGCTGTGGAAGCTTGCAAATTAAATAATAAACATTTTTACCATTCATAGTTATTAAATATTCTGTATAATTTTTGTTTTAGCTGCAACCTTAGTGATCCATGGTGTACATCTTGTTTCCAGGGGATACGGCCAGGGACGAAAGCTTCTGCGTTATAGCCGCATGTGCTCAGACATCACCTCCCCTGTCAGAAAGCTACTGCCAGTCTTTTCCCTGCTTAGTAATCACACACACTCACTGCTGAGTGAGTGTTCAACCCCAGATCTTCTAATTCTACTCCTGTGACTTGTTTGCCTTAGATTCTAGTCAAACAGTTCAAATAAATATAAACAAAAAAGAAACCTCAATCATGTTTGGTTCCTGTAGGGATTTGAACCTAGGACCCCTATGCTGAAAGGCAAAAGTGATAACCACTCAGCTACATTGTAGCTACTCACAGTTCTTTACCTAAACAGACCTTTGTTTGACTACAGTGAGCACACTGTGGTGGGGAAAGGCATGGTGATGTCAGCCTGCTGAATAACATGATATGCAGTTCAAACAAATGATACACACCCCACAAGCAAATTATTCGCCTCCACATTCACTACTCCCATGAATGGCACAAGACTGCTATGGCTAATGATTGGCTGCATCTTCACATGAGCGTGTGCCGTCACTGTTGGGAAACTTCGACAGTACTGGAATGGCAATGTCACGAGAGGTCTAGACTGATTTTGTGTCTGGTCCACAAAGCACGTACATTTGGCAAATAGGGCAAACGTAGTCAAATTAAGACTTGAATTGCTCTATTATTCACTGTGGCTCCACCGTGGTATTCATTGGGGCACCGATTTTCACGCTATGCCAGTGGAAACCATGAACAGAATTTAAAATGTGATGAGAATGGCCCCTAAGACCGTTTTCACATTGCGTCTAAAAGTGTCCATCCCAGCTAAGCACTGGGGTTTCTCATGACGTAAAGCTGTGTCTGTCAGGGCTGTGAAGTTGGCAAGCCAAAGCCCCGGCTCAGACTCCACAATTTCCTCCTGACTCTCTCATACATGGTGCATGTTTAAGTGATACTTTTACTACTTTACTGTAGCAAAATGGTAACATCCGGCTGTTTATCACATTATGATACAATAATCAAGCTATTTAGGTAGAACAGACACTGACAAGCAAAAGGGTAACAATGTTTTGATCTTTTGAATGCTTGTGGGTAGAGTTTAAGAAAATGCTGCATTTGTATCCAAATCCAGTCTGCACAAACATTGGGAATGTGTGGAAGAGACCTGGGATCAGATTTTGGTCAAGGCATGCTTGTATCTGATCCAGGGCCCAGAAGGATTCAGGCAGTATTGAAAACCAAAGGTGGATTTCCCAAATACTAACAAAATAATAACAATTAACATTTTGATTTTTAGGAGCAAAACAGTAACAATGCAGTTACAGGAAAGAATCTGCAGAACTAAGCAGATGCTAAATACTTGCAAGTCAAATTTATGTATAAGATGGGTAAGATGACTGTATATAAAATTACAGTAGCCTCATGTACAAAGCTGTAGTGGATGGAGAGATATGGAGCCTGAAAGTCACAAATTCAAAACATTGTTACCATTTTGCTTGTCCATCTAAAATATATTTATTGGATATGACTTTAGAACACAAAAAAATGTAAATGTGCAAAATACTGCAGGGACATTTGTGGAGTCTCTGAATTTGTTCTGAGAAATAGTATTGCCTCCATCAGATCCTGCATACATGACCTCACATCTGATTTCAGTATTTCCAGGCTAGAGAACGGCCTCTCTACACTAACTTGGGTTGGGGGCAAAGCCGTGACCACAGGGACAACATCTCTAACAATGTCAGGGTATAAAGGAATTGCCTCAGCCACAGTCAGTTTTGATGAATGGTTTAACTCTTCTACTTCTTTGAAAGCAGGTGAAAAATTTTTCTTAAATCTGTTTGCCATGGGAGCGGAATCTTTTCACCTGGGGCAGCGCTTTGCTGCTCCATGTCATCAATTACACTCCTCATGTGATGAGGCTGAAGATATGGGAGAAGTAGCACTGGCCGGAAACCCCAAATTTCCCCTTGCTCTTTGCATCAAACTAACTGGACCAACTTATTATATTTTGGGAGTCGGTCCATTTTATGATGACTCCGACTCCTGCAAAATAGGCACCGACTCCGAATCCACAGCCATGGTCTCAGTGGCATCTGTCTCGCGTAGGCATCCATGTAAAAAAAATAAACGAAAAAAAAACTTACGGCATGTCCCCACTGCACGGGTTTTCGGCCGGTTTTTCAGCCGGTTTGCGGTTTTTCAGACTGCCTGAAAAACCGGCCGAAAATGAGCACAATTGTGCTTTATGGAAAACGCATGCAGCAGTCCCCACTGCACGGGTTTTCCGCCCGGCGGTTTTGTCACCGGCGGACTGGCGACAAAACATTGAACATGCACAATCTTCCGTCCGGTTTCCGGACGGAACATGTGCATCTCAATGGGAGGAGGGAGGGCTGTTCTCCGCTCATCGTGGAGAAAAGCCGTCCCTCCCGCGGCCGTGAGGACGGCCGCAAAACCGGACAAATACCGGCCGGCAAACCGACTGGTATTTGTCCACTGCCGTGTAAACGGCCCCTTATGCCGTCCAAAATGATAATTCCTAACCCTCCATCTGGTAATGGGGATCTGAGGATTTGTTTATGGTGTATGATATGCTGGGTACTTTTCAGGCACGGTAAACAGGCGTGTAAAAAGAGGCTAAGTGTGTCCAAATTTATCAACAAAACATTTACACCTAGAGATCCAATTCCTATGAAGATATATCAAGTTACTGCTGTACAATAAAGTCTTGGCTACAAGTACACTCTATTTAGCTACCAAGCATTGCAAGGCTCTTCTGCACACGGTCTGTAATTAGCTGTAACTGACCCTGAAATTATGAACATCATGCAGTTAAATAAAACTTTTGAAATGGCTCTTTAAGGGTTTTTTCATTTGGCAGTTCTGAATATAGCCGAGTAATTGTGCTCAGTTATATTCGGAACATCCATAGACATGAATGGGGAGAGCTGTACAACTGCGACCATCTCCCTGTTCTCTGAGGCTGGCTTCAGAAGGGACTTTGCCAAATGGAAAAACCCTTTTAATGTATAAAACAATCAATTGCCATGTAAAATAGGATAAAACAAAGTCCTTGCATCTGCCTGATCTGTATAACCAGGAAACAGAGCACAATGCGGGAGGCAGTGGAAAATATAATGTCTTCCTGCTCCAGAGGGAAAATATTTCGCAAGCTGCTTGCAAACCCACATACATTACTTATTGACCTGTTCAGTAGCATTCATATCTTTTAAATAGGACCTGTCCCCTCTACTAAGAAGTCCGTTTTACTGAATACTTGTGTTTTCTATGACATAACAATTCTGGAGCATCTTTTCTTAGCCCTGTTGTGCTGTTCCTCTGTTATTCCTTCTAAAAATGTATTACAGAATATCAGCTGGGTGTCACCATAGACATGTTCATATTCCGTCCAAAAACCAGACGATAGAATGAACATGTTCTATGTTTTTCGGGAGGCCGGTGGTCTGAAAAACCACTGGGCGGAAAACCCGTGCAGTGGGGACTGCCGCATAGGTTTTCCATAGCGGTCCATTGAAAAGTTTGCGGCCGGTTTTTCAGACGGTTTTGAAATCGAACACAGTCTGAAAAACCAGCCGCAAACCCGTGCCGTGAGAACATGCCCTAAGGGTATGTCCCCACGGCATGGGTTTTCGGACGGTTTTCAGATGGAATCTGTGCAAGCCAATGCGAAGGGGGAGGGCTTTTCTCTGCTCATCGTGGAGAAAAGTCGTCCCAACGCGGCCATGTACACGGCACACAAACCGGACAAATACTGGTCAGATAAACCGACCGGTATTTGTTCCTTGCTGTGGGGACGCAGCCTAAAGCTCCGTTCAGATCTGTGTCAGAAGTTTTGTTAGGAGAGTCCATTAAAAATGACCAAGTGCAGCACTGTTTTTTTCCGTTCAAATGAGGGAAACCCAACTGACCCCAATATAGTCCTATAAGGGGTTGGTCCGGTGCCGTTGGTGTCTGGCTTGAAACTGATCCAGCACTGCCGTTATTTTTGGTTTGCTGATCCTATACTGTAACAGACAAACAGAAATAACAATGCAGATGTGAGCCCAGCCTAAGAGGTATATTTACGAACATAGCCGTATCTTGAGAGCTGACTGGTCCTTTATAAGCATTTGGTGCTGGAGCAGTATAAAGAATAGTAGGCTCTGTAACCTTTTGTTTCCACAGGTTTTGTGGCTTCTGCAAAACTGGTTTGTCAACTCAAGGATCTATAGCATATTTATAGTAAAATGTTAATGGTATGCAAAAGTCATTCCCCACTGGGTCTTCTGAGGAACCTGATGAAGGTCTCTGCTTCAGACACGCACTGTCACATTCAGGGTCACAACTATCTCCGTGCTCTGCTATGCTTGGTATGGGAACATTACCTATGTCTGAAACAGCTATGCGGCATAGGGGCAGTCGGACTGTGCCACGAGTCTCAGCACAAAACTACAGCTCCATGATGACAGGAGTAGTACTGCTGGTATGTTCAGTAGGGTATTCATGTTCTGTATGTAGGGAACCTGTCAGCTGTTTTTTGCTGTCTAAACCATGGGCAGTTTGCTATAACCACAAGCATCCTCATTGCAGTAAGCTGTGATCTACTATTCTGCAGGAACAGGGAGGGATCAGTCAACGGAGTTTAGCTGGCCAGGGAGAATATGCACATCGGGCTCCTCTCTTCTAGCCAGTACACTTCTTCTCCCCATGTCGGGCTCCAATGTCACACCGTGTTTACTCTGAAATGCTGTAGATTTTAAAGGGGTTGTATCATTACATTAAATGGTCTTCAGAATAAGGGGACAGTGAAAACAAGCAACTTTGCTATTGGATGTCATTTGTAAAGCTGTCTTCTTTTCACAGTATCCCATATCATCTTTTTCTGTAAACACTGTTCCCCAGTGCCGGTCAGATTCCACCTCCTTTCATTTCATTGGCTACCGGCTCTACTAATTTACATTTTGTCTGGCCCCCGGTCGTATTTACGGGAGTGTGCATTCCTGCCTCTCTCACTCAGAATAAGGTGCCGGCAACATTTCACTCTGCACAGCCAGCAGCATTAACCCTGCAGCTGCTTCTACAATCCGAAAACAGCAGATTTGTGCTCGGTGCCTAAGATCTGTGCTGCTTGGGATGAGGTGATAGAAGACGGGGTTCAACTGTAACAAACCTCCAGCTGTGAGAGTGGAAGAGATCAGTGCTCTGAGTCCATAGAAGACGGTCTAGACTGAATGCTGTGGTATGTAAACAAACAGCTCTTACAAAATAAGACTGCATAGGGAGAGGAACGACACAGTGACATGGGGACTGAGAGGGCGGGGGGGGAGGGGAGAGCACACTAACTCGGGATCGAGCATGAACAGTGAAGGGGGGGGATGATGTCATCCCCCTTCAGTTAAGAAACACCCAGCTGGGAGGAGAAGAAACGCCCCTGAATTTCATGAACTGAGAAATTGAAAGTACGATGAAACACATGAACTGATGAAGCGATGCATCCCCTTTAAGAGCAACATGCAGTTCACTACAATGAGGTCGAATCCAAGAAAGATAAAAACCGAGGTAGCCTGCATTTGCAGTTTGCATAGACACTGGTGTGCACTGTTATAAAACAAAGGCTTTTAGTGAGCCACAGAGAGGTATTACAATAACGACCCACTTTTGTGCATAGATAGATACATAGATAGATATAGTTGAAACCTGAAGTTTACATACACTATTTAAAAATACACATATGCATGTTTTTCTGCACGATACACACCAAATGGGTGTTTTTAATGTTGATTTTAGGTTTTGCATTTGCAGTAATGCATTTTAAATATTTTTATATTTAAGTAACGTCTGACTACTGTTGTATTTGGTTTTTGGGAACTAACTTTTAGTTATACTATAAGAATCCGGGGCGGTGCTGCTGAATCATATATTTCATTTGAGGTGATCCATTTTTTTTTTTTTTTTTTTTTACTTGTTAAAATATACAGCAAAATAAATGTCTCTAAAATGCACCTGGAATTCAGCGTGTTTTTTTGCAATCTCGATTGACTTCCCAAATGTGTTCAAATATGTACATAAAACACGGCTTATGCACCAATAATTGGCGTGCACTACAGTTTTTCTTGCGTGTTTAGCGCATCAAATGATGCACCAAAAATATATCATGTGCTCTAATGGGTCACTATTGTTTCATTTTTTGACGTTTATTTTGGAGTATAAAGCGTGCAAAAATATGCATTTAACTGATCAAAGTAAACATTAAAAAATTGTGTGAACTGTGTGATTTTCTTAGCCACATCCATTTTTCTTTTTCACTCAGTCTCCAAAAGCCCTAACTTTTTTTTTTCTTTCTTTTTCCATCAATACAATTGTAAAAAGGCGAGGTTTCTGTACAACAAGTTGTATGTTTAATAGTACCATTTACTATGCAATATAATGTATTTAATGTTAATATAAATGTAACTGCCATTGTCTTCATGGAGTTTGGAGTTCTATTTATGTAGCTTTTGTTACGTTTACTACATCTTAAAAAAAATTAAAAACGTTGCATCACCATTTTCTGAGACTTGTAAGGGTTCGTCTACACGGAAATGATTTAAGGTATGTTCACACGGCTTTTTTTGGACGAGGTATTCGGAGCGTTTCCTCACCCAAAACAGCATCCAAAACGCCCCCAGTTCATTGAATTGATTCCTATGTAAAACCTCGCCGTATTTCAGCAACGAGGTTCTTACACACTTCTTTGGAAGCGTTGGGGAAAAAAAAGGGTCATGTCAATTCTTGAAGTGTGTTTTAGGTGCGTTTCTCGGCGCGGTTTCTGACTTGGCTATTAATTTGTATGGGTGAAAACCTTGCAGAGAAACGCCTCTAAAACCTCTTCTGTACAAGCGTGTTTCAGGCGAGGTTTTGATGCCGTTTTGGGAGCCGATATGCTCCGAAAAACAGATTTGAAAACCGTGTGAACATAGCCTTACACTCCGTTTTTGACGTGTATTTGGATTTTCAAGTCTGTCAAAACTGACTGTTAAATCATCCCCATAGAGCTCAATTGAAAATCTGAGTTGTAGTCAGATTTTCTTGAGGCTGGATTTCAAAATTGGTGTTTTAAAAAAAAAAAAAAAAAAATCTTGCCACATGTTCATTCTTTCTGCTGTATTTTAATCAAAAACCGCATCCCAAACATCTCTATCGGATCCACATCCAAAACACCATAAAGATGAATGGGACTCCTTTTCTGACTGTGAATCCAGTGGAAAAACCACCTAAAACAACCTAAAATCCACATTAAAAACACCCATTTGGTGTGTATCATTTGGATGTACCCGAACTTTATTTTTCTGTCTATGGAGCTGTGTAAGGGCAGATCCCCATGGCATAGGACAAATACCGGCCAGTTTGCCGGCCGGTATTTGTCCTGTTTTGCGCCCGTCCCCGGGGTGGGGGGGGGAGGGCGGCTATTCTCCGCGATGAGCGGAGAAAAGCTCTCCCCCTCCCATTGAGAAGCACAGATTCCGTCCGAAAACCGGACGGAAGATGGTGCTTGATCAATGTTTTACCGCTGGCGGCAAAACCGCCCGACGGAAAACCCGTGCAGTGGGGACTGCTGCACGGGTTTTCCATAGAGCACAATTGTGCTCATTTTTGGCCGGTATTTCAGGCGGTCTGAAAAACCACAAACCGGCCGAAAACCCGTGCAGTGGGGACATGCCCTAAGGGTATGTTCGCACTATGGATTTTAACGAGGATTTCGATGCGGTTTTCGCTTTGATCTCCTCAGCAAAATCCTCGTGCACACAGACCATTCATTTGAATGGCCAGTCCACGATTAGTAGTTCACACAGTTAAAGGGATTGTCTAGGACTTAGAAAAGTTGTTTGTCTTGTGGGGCATGATTAGAATAAGAAAAAAAATAGAATAAGAAAAAAGAAGCCTACTTACCTCCGTGACGCTCCCTGGTGGAGGCCGCCCTGTATATCCCCACTTTATGTGCTACGTTCTATGTGAAGCCATTCACAGGCTAGAGCGGTCACATGCACGTGAGGTTCTGGTCTGTGATTGGCTGACATAGCACGTGAACGTTCACTGTGCAGCCCGGGGTGTACGGGATGGCCATTTGGAACGGAGGTGAGTATACTTTTTTTTTGTTTGTTTTCTATTTCTAATCATGCCCCATAGGACAAGTGAGCTTTTCTAAGTCCCGTACAATCCCTTTAACTACAGTGCAGATTTGTCACACCACAGATTTGAAATGTGTGGCGTGAAATAAAAAAAGAAGCGTGAACATGTTTAATTTTGAGTGGAAACTCATCGAATCCCATTGGAGCAGGTTAGCCCCATTGCAATGGAGCGAATCCGCATCAGACTCAGAAGAGAAAAATGCCTCTGTAAGTGAAAATCCTATTGGTTGTGGTGTCATTAATGGGGAAAACTGGGATGAGTGGCAGCACTGGAATGGTGTCATCTTTACAGGAGAGTTTATTTTTTCCCACCAGCCTTCTATTTTTCAGCCCCCAACCAGCAGACCTGGTTTTGTTTTTTTGTTTTTTAACATGGAGAGCACTTTTAAAAGCTTTGATACCTTTGCAGAAAATGTTCAGTATTGAAAATCTTCTTAAAAGTACAAAACTAGAGTACTGAGCTTTTTTAGGTTTACCTTATTAAACTAATTTCTTGTAATAAAATGTAATCATATATGAGATGATATGTTCTAGGTGCAAATTTTTCTTTAATATAGTATATGCATAAGACTTTGTATCACAGAACCATGAGGACTTCATGTGCTGCTGTAAAATCTCTGTACAGCACAGAGCTCTAAGAAATGTGACCGCCTCTTGAAAACCTTAGCACTAAATACAGCCATGGGAAATATATGCTAAATATGTGTCTGCTTATTCCCACTCTGCTTTTATTACCTTGCAATAATTTTGGGAATTTTGTTCCTCAGATAGTAGTCTTTTGTAAATTGATGCTTAATTTAAATTTTCAGCTGTGTCCACTTTAGGTATGAATTATTTTTGTGCTATTGTTTGAAGTTGTTAGTATACATATGTATAGCTTATACATATAGCTTATATATAGCTGTACAATGTTATTTGTTTTGTAGATTGTTCAGTATTGTTTTCAGGATTTGGGCATTAGTATTAACAAGACGCCGACGCATTTTGGTAATATCCTTATTCCATATTTAAATGCTTTACCTGTAGGAGGTGTAGATGGGTTTATATGCTTTTATTTCATCATAGGTGTAAAGATCTACTTTACTATGATAAACTCCTACCGCACCTTTTACTGTTACAGATTGAAAACATCTGTTTGTTAGATGTTTGAAAACTATACTCGCTTCTTTCATACTGTGTGAGTGTTTGTGTATTTGGTATACACGAATGGTGTGCCAAGCATGTCACATGTCTGGCTGCGTTCCCGAGAAATGTTCAGACACCTGCTTAGGAGCTTGTCAAGAATACATTGAAAGTTGCTGCAAAAAACCCTTTTTAATAAGATCTAGCTGCTTCTCTGTTGATGTTATCATTTTAGAGGTTTATCTAGTTCTATATTAAGTGTAAAGGTAATGAAACAGTAGGGCAGATTTACTATTCCAAAGGTGCCAGAATTCTGTCTCAGTTGGCACCAAAAACTGCGACCATATTATGTGTTTTAGGGTTATGTTGGATCCGTGTTTCGGACCCTAAATGGACCCAAACACGCATCTAACAATGTTACATAGTTTGTAAGGACGAAAAAAGACAGGCGTCCATCCAGTTCAGCCTATTATGGTGTTGATCCAGAGGAAAGCAAAACCCCCCATGAGGTAGAAGCCAATTGTCCTCATTTTAGGAAAAAAATTCCTTCCCGACTCCAATCTGGCAATCGGAATAAATCCCCGGATCAACGACCCTTCTTCAGAACCATAGTCATTATAACTTGTTATATTATTATGCTCTAGAAATGCATCCAGACCCTTTTTGAACTCTGTTATTGAATTTACCATGACAAGTTCCTCTGGCAGAGAGTTCCACAGTCTCACTGCTCTTACAGTAAAGAATTCCTTTCAATGTTTAAGTAGAAATCTTCTTTCCTCGAGACATAGAGGTTCCCCCCCGTGTTTTAGGTACAGTCCTGGGTATAAATAAATCTTGGGACAGATCTCTATATTGACCTTTAATATATTTATACATGCTTATTATGTTCCCCCGAAGCCGTCTTTTCTCTAAACTAACCCTAACCTTGCTAATATTTCTGGGTATTGTAGTCCACCCAAACTGTTTATTATTTGTTGCCCGCCTTTCAACTTGTTCAAGCTCTACAATGTCTTTCCTGTGCACTGGTGCCCAAAACTGTACAACATATTCCATGTGTGGTCTAACCAGTGACTTGTATAATGGTAGAATAATGTTCTCATCATGTGCATCTATGCCCCTTTTAATACACCCCATGATCCTATTTGCTTTGGCAGCTGCTGCTGACACTGGCTGCTACAATTAAGTTTACTGTCCACCAGGATTCCCAAGTCCTTCCCCATGTCACTTTTTCCTAGCGTTTTCTCATTTAACAAGTAATCATGTAATGGATTTTTCCTCCCCATGTGCATAACCTTGCATTTATCGGTGTTAAACCTCATCTGCCATTTCTCTGCCCAGGCCTCCAACTTATCCAGATACCTTTTTAATCAAATATTATCCTCTATTGTGTTTATTTTACAAAGCTTAGTGTGCAGTGTGATTTACATTGCTTTCAATGTAAAACACGCATCGGCGTTCAGACAAGTGATCGTTGATGCATGTTTACTTATGTCTTTCTGATGCCTCTTTCGGATCCGTTCAAAGAATTGGCATGTCCATTCTTCATTAGTTTGACACAGCAGACGCCCTATTTAAAACTATAGTTTGTGTTTTGGATACGTTTTACGCAGCGCTGTTGAAATAGTTTTTCAGATCAAAAATGTATCCAAAAACGTATGGAATACGCCGTGTGATCATATCCTTACACAACTGTTTGCACCTTGTTCGACAAGATGTGTAGCTTAGCAAAAAGGGTTTAAAAGTGGTATGTCATGGAATGAGACACTATGCGCTTAATTTTAATACAAGATATCTGTTTTAAGTAAGGCAAGTGGTGGTATGAAGTTAGATTAAAGATGCACCAAATTTATCATACATAAATTGGTACCTTCCTAGACAGCTTAGTCTACAGTTTGCTGTCTAAATATTACACCGGATTAGTAAGGAAGGGAAGATCTCTCTTTAAGGAGAGCACCGAACGAACAGATTGTAGAGTTTTTGTTTTGCCTTTTCGCCCTCTGCTTAGCATCTGCATATCACAAGGCATTATGGGAAAGGGGCTGAGAAGCCCACAGCGCCCTCTGTTGGTTGTAACAAATCCTCAATTTGCTTTTGACCCACCGAGTCTTGAGAAAGCAAAAAGGATTTTTTAGCAAAGCCAGTATCTCTCATCTACAGACAACGCTGTTTCGGGATTTTTGTCCCTCTTCAGTGCAGAGTAGAGAAGATACTGGCTGGCTGTGTGGGAGGCATCGGGTAGCTCAGGAAGGGAAGATCTCTCCTTAAGGGCGCTGTGGGCTTCTCAGCCCCTTTCCCATAATGCCTTGTGATATGCAGATGCTAAGTAGAGGGCGAAAAGGCAAAACAAAAACTCTACAAGCCGTTCGTTCGGTGCTCTCCTTAAAGAGAGATCTTCCCTTCCTGAGCTACCCGATGCCTCCCACACAGCCAGCCAGTATCTTCTCTACTCTGCACTGAAGAGGGACAAAAATCCCGAAACAGCGTTGTCTGTAGATGAGAGATACTGGCTTGGCTAAAAAATCCTTTTTGCTTTCTCAAGACTCGGTGGGTCAAAAGCAAATTGAGGATTTGTTACAACCAACAGAGGACGCTGTGGGCTTCTCAGCCCCTTTCCCATAATGCCTTGTGATATACCGGATTAGTAAGGTATGCTTATTGCAGAAGTATCCAGCACTCGTCCAAATTCTGAAAAAGTAATCTTCAAACTTTTATTATGTTTCTGTGTAAAAAATAAAAATAAAAAAAAATCAATTTCTAATAACAATGCATGTAATGCACACCACTTTCATGTTACAAAGCTCATCTTTTCTTTTCTCATAGCAATAGATGTGACAAAAGAAATCAAGGCAGTAACCAAGGGAGCAGGTTAAATTTAACTCTTGAATGAAACGTACTGACCAAATGAATCCGTAAACACACATAATCAAAATGAATGCTGAGTTATAAATATTATACATAATATATTAACCTGAATAAATATACTTTAAATCATTCCTATAATATAAACCCGATGGAAAGCTGATATTCAGAGTAAATTCCAATAAGCCTCCCTGTCGGTGTTTTTAACAGGATTAGTAAATCTATACCCAGTAAATATGGCGAGAAATTATTTAAAGTGGTTGTTTAGCAGTATAACGTAAGGGTGTGTGGCCTACATAAACCCCACCCCAAAAATTTGCAGTACCACCTGTTTGGCGCGGGCCGTGCACATTCCTGGGCCGTTCCAATAGATGATCCGACCCCCACCTCCTGCAATGTTGTGCACGTCTGCTCTAAGGCCTTCTTCACACAACACTCTTTGCAGCAGATACACTGGTTTTCAATGGTTTTTCATGATATTACATGTGGCTTTAGGGTTTGTTTGTTTTTCACTTGTGGTTTATGGTCAGAAACAAGTCCTATTAATTTCTGTGTGGTTTTGGATATGTATCCATGTTATAAGCCACACACACGTTTGGTGCGCCATACAAAGGTTTTCCGTGTTCTAAACTCTTGGACGTTGAACTACAACACATATTTTCTATTGATGTCAGTGGGGGATGATTTATTTTCCATTTTAGCAGGTAATGATAGCTAAAATCCACTTGGATTCCAACTTACAATACTTGTCGTCTGGACATACCCATAGCAAGGTAAATGAGCCTTTGTGCCGCTGTTAAGACACATCAGAAAGTGACATCACCATCCCAGCCAGGACTGCAAGAGCAAAGAGAGGTGATCAGCCACTGATGCTAGAGCTGGGAGAAACACTCAGGGACCTAGGGAAGCGTGTGTGAGCAAGCAGGAGATAAAAACTGCTCTAACTTTGATGGGAAGCAAAATCAAAGCAGCAATGTTATTTTGGTAATAATCATTATTTACTTTTGTGTACATACCCTGCTTCCCCGAAAATAAGACCTAGTGCATTTTTTTATGCAATTCAGAGTTTGGCTGCTTATGCTGATGTTTGTGATGAAATCACTACAGTATATTAATACATGTTGATGTTTTGTTCAACAATAAATGTGGATTATTGTTCATCGAAAAAAAACATCCCCTAAAAGGAAGTCTTCGCTCGTCTTTAGAAGCAAAAATTAATATAAGACACTGTTTTATTTTCGGGGAAACAGGGTATTTAAATCATTGTGGTGAGAATACTCCTTTAATAGGACTACGGTGTTAGAGAGGTCTATTATGGCTACCTACATTTGTTTGTGTACTGCTGCCCATTAAATACAGACCAGTTTTATGGCTCCTGCTGCGTGATGGTAACCTGTGTATAATCCAATCCTTACAGGATAGAGTAAATAACAATTTATTACTTATTCAGTGATGGATGATGTAATATATCTTGATATCCAGAGCCCTCTGTCTTGTTTGTATATTCCATTTCTTCGATCATATTTTCCATCCTTCATCTTGAGCATTCTGTTTTTGAAGCATGTCCTTTATGTGAACTCTAACTGGAATGCTTGGGAATTGTCGATGGAATACCTTAAATGATTTATATTCGATGCGAAACCTGGACCTGGTTTAATCACTGAAATCCCGAGATGAATGACTGTCGTGGCTGGATGTACAGCTTGATGGTCGTCTTGTATCATGAGCAGCGCTGAAAGGAGGTGGCTAATGGCAGATATTACTCAGCTGGTGTTTTGTCAAGCAGGAAAGCAGATCCAGGAGTGACTTGTCTGGGTCTCCTAATCTCTGTCTCCACTGCACACAAAAACAAAAGTTTTTTTCAGTATTTTTTGTTTTCTAAAAATGTTGAAAAACGACTGAAAAGAGTTCGCATAAAATTGAATAGTAAAAACGTTCTATAGTCTTCACAAAATGTGTTTTTTTTTTTTGTTTTTTTTGGTGGCTATTCTTTGAAAGATGTTGCAAAAAAAAAAACAAGCAGAGTAGAAAATTTACTAATAGAGTATGTAAAACACTGGAATTTTTTGCCACGGTATTTGCAGAAATCCATAGCAATTATAATGCCTTGCATTTCTGCAAAAAAAAGGCCGTAAAAAAAAAAATTAAAAAAAAAAAAAACCCGAAAACTAAGGACTTTTTTTTTTTTTTTTTTTTTTTTTTTTTACAGCAGCTTTTGACAGGCAGTGGACAAAAAACTCATTTATATGAACGTTTTTAGGATTTGGTTTTCAGTGATTTTTTTTTTTTTGTCCAATGCCGCGTAGACATAGCTGTACACTTGTCTGCTCTGAGCTGTGCAGGCTCCATTTTTTTTACAATATAAATGTATTAATAACATATAGATGTTATTAAAAAATATATTTAAATTGATACAGCCGGTTTTAGTTTACCTGCTAAACGGCATCTCGTTCTGTTTGGACTATATAAGCAAGTGTCAGCATTACAAGAATCACAGATATGTGGCACTGCTGGGACACTGGTCAGCACTTGTGGGATCACATTATAAACTTGTATTACTGATGAGGTTTATTAAAGATCCCTGCTTGATCACATTCCCTTTCAAGGTGTTTTAGTGGATTGTATCATGGTCAATGGATTACAGTTTTATGTTCGTGTCCGTGACAATTCTTTTCTTGAGTCCTATCCTACTGTACAGACTTTGTATAGAATTAAAGGGAATGTGTCATCAAAAAATTTGGAATTTTTAAATTTTTTTTAAATGTTTCATATCACTTTCAATATTTTTTAATAATTCTTAAGTCTTGCAGTTTTCACTTTGGCCTTGTTGGCACTGCTTTAACAGCAGAGAGTTGCTTTACAGTAGCTTCATGCACATAGGAGACTTAAGACTGACTCAGTCCCATTCGCTTCTATAGGAGAGTTTTCTAGTCATGCTCTGTGACCTGGGAAGAAATCAGTGTGCAGGGAGGTGAAAGGGTGAACTGTGACGATCTCCTCTTGTGACTGGTGGGTCCTGTGTTATCTATTCACACTGGTGTCTCCTTTCAGTTTGACCCTGTGCTGATAATGAGCAGACAACTGAGAATCTTTCTCTGCAGAACAGGAAGTGTCAGACTATTAGGCTTAGTGGCCAAAGTGAACACTGGAGGACTGAAGAATTATTAAAAAATATTGAAAGTGTTAAGAAAAATAAAAAAAAAAAAATAACCAAAAATTCTTAAAAAATATGTTGAACATAAAAATGTGAGTTAAACAATAAGTCATTTTTGATGACACATTCCCTTTAAGACTCAGTCTCTGAGCTGCTGTTTGCTGTTCAGTGTTTGCAAACCTCATCCTCTGGTGATTTTAACTTTTGGAAGTGACCTCTTTCCACCAGCCATTGTACAGTAATCTGATGTAGGAGAAAATGAACTCTCCCACTGCAGAACAGGAGCTCAGCTAAGCTGCTAAAGATTTCTGGTCCCCGTGCCTGCTGGATGTTGCCTATCCCAACATTACCAGCGACTCCGGGCTGTAATACATTCAGGAATAGTGCAAGATAGGTATTAGATCCCTTTTAAACGTTTATGAATGAACAGTCTATTTCCTGTGTTTTAACTACTACTTTTTAATTTCCCTTAACTGATTGCTATTATGCTTCACATAGTAATAATATTTACTATGTGTAAATTATTTAGAATGAGACTGTGTTTTTTTGGCTTCTCCCAGACAGCCCACTTCAATGTCTATTCCTCATGCCACCCTCCTATCTCAAAGCCCAGAATTTCTGTCCATCTCTCCCTTTTCCTAAATTGTTCGATACGGATTGGTTAATTTAGCATGTTTGGTCTTAAACCTGTATCCTCCCTTTGTAATGTTTAACACGTGCTTCCTTTTTAGTAAAAAACCATGAATGAGTGATGTCATAGTGAACATACTGGAGAGGATCAGATCAGGCAGCCCTGTGCTATAGAAATACTATGGTTAAGACGACCTTTGTTGTATTTATAAGGCCTACGGATTTTTATAGTCCTGTTCTGATGACCTCATTAGGAGATCTGAGTTGTCTATGGGTAATTACAAGACTAGGATAGCAGAATTCACCCACAGCCTTGACAAGCTAACAGGGAATGTATTGTTACATTGTGACACCGCTAAAAACACATCCTCTCTGTCTCCTAGTCTCCCACTAATGTTTCACTGCTCTCCAGACAGTGGGATGCTTTTATTGACAAGGAAGAAATTGTGGGAAACTGCAATATTGTATTGGCTTGTAATCTGAGAGGAATGGCTAAAAGAATAGAGTAATTGATACCTACAGTTGAAACACTTGAGGCAAAGGTTGGATCTCAGAATTTAGAGAACCAGTATTGAGAGAGAATTTTTTGATGCATGCGTATCTACATGTTTGAGTATGTGTGTGTGTGTGTGTGTGTGTGTGTGTGTGTGTATATATGTGTGTATATATATATACACTGTGTGCTCAAATCCAGCCAAATGCAGCCAAACTAGTTGGCATTTCATAATACAGATGGACCATGACCCAAAACATAAAGCCAAAGCAACCCAGGAGTTTATTAAAGCAAAAAAGTGAAATGTTCTAATATTCTTGAATATCCAATTGTAAGGTGTTGTCTTGGTCTCATGTCTTGCAAAGACATTCCTGTAGGATCTCCTGACTTGCAAAGTGAATGTAAACCCCTTCTACCTTTAAGGGGCTGTTTACACGGCACAGGACAAATATAAGTCGCTTTATCCGACCAGTATTTGAACTGTTTTCGTGCCGTGCACACAGCCGCAGAGGGACGGCTTTTCTCCGCGATCAGCGGAGAAAAGCCCTCCCCCTTCACATACACATGTTCTTCTGCCGTCCGAAAACAGGACGGAAGAATGAACATGTTCTATGTTTTTCGGGCAGCCGGCGGTCCGAAAAACCGCCAGGTGGAAAACCCATGCAGTGGAGACTGCTGTGTGGGTTTTCCATAGAGGCCCATGTTAAAAGTTTTCACCCGATTTGCAGACAGTGGGGACAAGGCCTAATACTGAGCTAAATCCTCTGGATTGTTTATTGACCTGTATTTGAGAACTCTTAGAATTTCATCTACTATCAATGTGTGCGTGTTTGTGTGGAGGTGATGGGTGCTCTTGTAGCAATCACTGCCGCTAGGTCTTATTTTCAAGGGAGGCCTTATATTTCTAAGCTTGAAAAAAATCGCACTAGGTCTTATTTTTGGGGAAACACGGTACTTTTTGGTTTACCTGCATATTGTTTTTGAGTTACTTTCTCCTGTATTTTTTAGGACAACCCCTTTCATGTATTTAGTTTTAGCTAAATGTCTATCTTATTTATTACTCCTCTGTGATATGACTTTTATTTGGGAAATATTTTTGGGTAACTTTTCGGGCATACTGTGTGGCTATTATGTACATGATAAATAAACGTTTTAGACAAACACTATAGGATAATGTTAGTAGTGTAGTAGTGTACATGTGTAGTATTTAGTGCTTTTAGCAACAGGGCTGTGGAGTCGGCTATTTTGCAGGAGTCTGAGTCATCAAAAATATATAATAAGTTGGTCCAGGTAGTTCGATGCAAAGAGCAAGAGGAATTGGGTCCGGCCAGTGCTACTGCTCCCATATCTTCAGCCTCATCACATGAGGAGTGTAATTGATGACATGGAGCAGGCAAAGCGCTGCCCCAGGGGAAAAGATTCTGCTCCCAGGGCCAACAGATTTCAGCAAAATTTTTCACCTGTTTTCAAAGAAGTCGAAGAGTTTAACCATTCATCAAAACTGACTGTGGCTGAGGCAATTCCTTTATAACCTGACATTGTTAGAGATGTTGCCCCTGTGGTCACCGCTTTGCACCAACCCAAGTTAGTGTAGAGAGGCCGTTCTCTAGCCTGGAAATAATGAGATCAGATGTGAGGTCATGTATGCAGGATCTGATGGAGGCAATACTATTTCTCAGAACAAATTCAGAGACTCCACAAATGTTCCTGCAGTGTTTTGCTTATTTACAATTTTTTTGGTGTTCTAAAGTCATATCCAATAAATATATTTTACATTGACAAGCAAAATGGTAACAATGTTTTGAACTTGTGACTTTCAGGCTCCATATCTCACCATCCACTACAGCTTTGTACATGAGGCTACTGTAATTTTATATACAGTCATCTTGCATCTTATACATAAATTTGACTTGCTAGTATTTAGCATCTGCTTAGTTCTGCAGATTCTTTCCTATAACTGCATTGTTACTGTTTTGCTCCTAAAAATCAAAATGTTTAATTTTTATTATTTTGTTAGTATTTGGTTTTCAATACTACCTGAATCTTTCTGGACTCTGAATCAGATTCAAGCATATCTTGACCAAAATCTTATCCCAGGTCTCTTCTACACATTCCCAATGTTGGTGCAGACTGGACTTGGATACAAATACAGCTTTTTCTTCAACTCTACCCACAAGTGTTCAAAAGATCAAAACATTGTTACCCTTTTGCTTGTCCGTGTCTGTTTTACCTAAATAGCTTGATTATTGTATCATAAGGTGATAAACAGCCTGATGTTACCATTTTACTACAGTAAAGTTATCACTTAATCGTGTGCCATGTATGTCGGAGTCTGAGGTTTGGGAAATTGAGGAGTCGGAGCCGGGGCTTCGGCTTGCCGACTCCACAGCCCTGTTTAGTAACACTCCATCGATCTGTCTAGTCTATCCTGTTCATTGACAATCTGTTTTAAAAGCCTTAATATAGGACTATGCAACAGTAAAGATCAGCTTGAAAGGTCCACAGAGTCCGAGGCATGCTGTCTGTGTTGTTCACACATGGCTTGTACTAGCACATGCCATACTTTTGGACACTGCTGTGCTTGCCACAGCCACTAGAAATACTAGATATGCTAGTAATGGCACATGCAAACAACAAAGGATTGCTCGGTTTAAAGTGGAATTCCTGTTTCATTGATTAGCTTTAAACATATAGGGAAAGGTAAATTAAAGGGGTTGTCTCACTACGAAGATTATAGTTGAAAATGTGGGGACCAAAAATCTAAGGATGTACGTCCATGGTTACTATTGGCAAAGTGCTACGGTTTTATCGAACGGGCTGGTTTACATGTGCTTAGCAACGGTGTTTGTATACTGGTCAGGAAAGCATTCTGTCCTGCCCAGGTCATGCAAAGGAAAGGCAGTGAAGAGGAGGGGAAGGGATGTGTGTATTGGCAGACAAGGAGGAGAAGCAGTGAGAGGACATGCAGGGGGGTTGTGTGTTTTGTTTCCTCTTCACTGCTTCTCCTCCTTGCCTGCCAATACACACATCCCTGCCCCTCCTCTTAACTGCCTTTCCTTTGCATGTGCACGACCTGGGCAGGACAGAATGCTTCCCTGACCAGTAAACAAACACAGTTGCTAAGCACATGTAAACCAGCCCGTTCTCTAAAACCATAGGACTTTGCCAATAGTAACCAAGGACGTACATCCTTAGATTTTTGGTCCCCACATTTTCAACTATAATCTTCGTAGTGAGACAACCCCTTTAAGACTATTACCAAATACATTGCTTTTCTGATTTTGCTTATCTTCAAAGTTAGGAGAAGATCTCATTTCCTGCTTTTTCAAACTTCCCTAGTTACCTGCCACCTCTCTCTCCTCTAACAGGTGGCAACAATGGCCGGGATGGTAATTTCACTCCCTGCTGTGTTTCATATCTGAAAGATGGGAGCTTGTTATATTACTTATTGACCAACGTTAACCTTTTAGAGCTCTGTAAGCTTGTGCACTGTGGTTTACAAATCTCCTGCACATGTCACAGTGACAGGATCAACTAGGCTCAGCAGAGCTGATATGCCAATAACTGCTATAGTACCACCCTCACCAGCCTAACCGGGAAGTGTCTGATGCTGCCTGTGGCTCTGTAAAGCAGCATGATGAGTACTCTTTGTACACAGCTGCAGTATATCATAACTACTAAGAGTGCAGTGAGTACCCGTACAACCACCTGTAAATGAAGAATAGGCTGCAGCAATTAAGTGACATGGCCTATTCCAAAAGCTGATCATGGGATTGTACCCCTATTGATCCAATATTGATTGCCCAGATAACCCCATTAATATGTGTGCAATTGGAGTTTGTGAGTGCAGTGATATCATAGGGTAAGATTGCTTAATCACAAAATATGCTGTATTATAGATGTATAAATGCTGAGTAAGTTTCTGTATGTTCATGTTTTGTGTTTGCATAGGATAGAATGGATTTTGCTGTATCATGGGGACTAATTTATTAGCACTATTGCCTTTCATTGTTGGGGTCCTATATTCAGTTAGGCCAGAGGCAACATCTGCATGTTCTCCCTGTGGTTGCATGGGTTTCCTTTGGGTTCTACAGTTTCTTCTCATAATCCCAAATTACAGTAATATATCCGTATGGTTTTTGAATTTAGATTATGAGTCCCAGTGATTTATCTCTGTATAGTGATGAAGAATATGATGGTGCTCTATAAATAAAATGAAATGGGTTGTCTCACTACAAGGATTGCTTTTTATGTTCAAGATATTGCAAAAACTAGTCACTTTGCAATATGTGTCCATTAACAGTGTCCTACCTATTCTGAGATAGCCCCTCTTATATGGGTTTAATTAGCTCCTTGATATCAGGTTTTTTTGCATTATAGCTACAGATCTGTTTGACTTCTGATCTCATCTTTGATAGGATCTCTTGGGGCCAGTGCTGGTTGCTAGTAAGCTTTTACAGATAGGTCTGTGTTGTAAGATTATCTCTCATGATAGGCTGCGCGTGCTAGCTGCTGTTGTTCTTATAGCTACAGTGGTTTTAGTCGCTGTTTGATCTCTCATGATAGGCTGCCAGTGCTGGTTGCTATAGCTACAGATCTGTTTGATCTCTCATGATAGGCTGCCAGTGCTGGTTGCTATAGCTACAGATCTGTTTGATCTCTCATGATAGGCTGCCAGGTTGCGCTAGCGTTTGTCTTATTAGCTACAGACTGGCAACTCCTGTTGCTTCTCAGACCCGGCAGCCTAGTAGAAGCCAGTCAACACGCCCCTGAATTGAAAGTGAAACCAAGAAAACAGGACTGAGGTAAGATGAATCAATGTAGTGAGACAACCCCTTTAACACTCTTTCTGCATAGTTGGCTCCCATTTATCTATCTACTCTACTTATGTAGTCAGTTTGCATTCAGTATATCCTTATGCACATACAAAGTTTGCGTACAGCATGTACATAGTAATTGTTTGAGTACACTCATTTACTTATGAGGTGTACAGCTATGTCAATATGCCTGGTTGGCAGTTTACTTAACATTTTGAGAGGAAATGAACACACGCTTAGAAGAGTCTAGGGCCAATGCTTGGTCCAGAACTTGGTAAGAGTCTTGGTCCAGAACTGGGTAGTTGATATTTGCAAGTTGTGAATCTTGGGCTGTGACGTGGAAGTGTGTACGTGACAATGTTGGGTTTAAGAGGAGAACAAGTGGTTGTGTTATCATGCTGTGCTGCGCTATGTACACACGCAGCTGGTCAGTCACCGTTGATTGCGTTGTGAGGGTTTATTAGTGAAATGGAACAATCTCTGTTTTTGTGCTGTTTGGGTTAGTACAGCTGACCTGTTGCTACGATGACAGATCTCTTTGTGAATAGATTTCAGCACTATAGCTTCTTCCATTACATCACTTCTTCTTCTGAGTAATGCTTGTTGTAAAACTATGTTGTATATTAGTTCCTTCTAAATATCATCATATAGAAGACTTTAGTCATTTATGTACAAGAATTAATTTGCAGAACTTCTGTCACATGTTGTAATGGACTACAAAACGTAATAAGGCTGTGCACATCAAAATATACTTTGAAAACGTAAGCATAGGTGCACACTGAAAAGGCAATAGCATACATCTTAAGGCATGTTCACACGGCTTAATTGCGGGACGTAATTACGCCCCGCAATTACGCCGTGTGGACGGGGGCGGGGGGCGGCACTTCGCCGGCCCATAGACAATCACTGCTAGCGGCGCGTATACGCCGCTAGAAAGTGACATGTCAATTATCTCCCCGCCCTGCGGCTTCGCCGGGCGGGGAGAGGAGACGTAATCCATAGTTCTCTATGAGAACTGTGAATTACCGTAATGAATGGGCCGTTTTCGGCCCGTAATTGGCGCACTTCGGCGCGTAATTACGGACCGAAATACGGCCCATTTTAAGCCGTGTGAACATGGCCTTAATACAAAAATCAGTGGCACACTAAAAACTAAGTGAAACATCAAGGTATATAGGAATATTGGAAATGCATTACTGCTAAGGAAAATATGAAAAACCTAGGACTCTTAGTTTACAGTTTTTGATCCAAGATTGTATAAAGCTCACCTCCCAAAACGTCAAGGGGTTCCCAAAGCAGGTGAGTCCCTACACTAAAACATGTTACCCTTGACGCTATTGGGAGGTGAGCTTAATACAATCTTTGATCAAAAACTGTAAACTAAGAGTCCCAGGTTTTTCATATTTTCCTTAGCAGTAATGCATTTCCAATATTCCTATATACCTTGAGGTTTTACTTAGTCTTTAGTGTGCCACTGATATTTGTATTACATGTTGTAATGGAAACATGCAATTCACTTATTTTGCAGTTATTCCAGCTCCATGATTTTTGTTTCCTTTTTTCCATCTCCAGCTTGTGAAATGGTGTAAACAAAAATTGCATGTTAGAAGTATCTGATTGCGGTGGAAGCGAATGTCTGCAGATATTATCAGTGGTAGGGCATGTCCCCACTGCACGGGTTTTCGGCCGGTTTTTCAGGCGGTTTGCGGTTTTTTAGACCGCCTGAAAAAACCGGCCGAAAATGAGCACAATAGTGCTCTATGGAAAACCCGGGTTTTGCCATCGGACGGTTTTGCCGCCGGCGGTCCGGCCGCAAAACATTGAGCAAGCACATTCTTCCGGACGGTTTTCGGACGGAATCTGTGCTTCTCAATGTGAGGGGGAGGGCTGTTCTCCGCTCATCGCTGCCGTGGGGACGGCCGCAAAACAGGACAAATACCGGCCGGCAAACCGGCCGGTATTTGCCCTATGCCGTGGGGATGCACCTATACACTCCGTGTCTGCCTGCTGTAAAGGGGTATTCCCATCACAGACATTATAGGAAAACTTCTACCAGAAAGGAGTATTTTTATTAATCTTATATTCTTGAAAACAATTGTTTTTGGAATTTTTGGCAGTATTTTTATTTCGACAATTCTATGCAATTAAAAATTACATATAAAATCTTGTCCTTTTGTAGCTGTGATTACTTAAAAGATAAAACCCCTGAATGGCAGAGAAGACTTATCTCACTTTACTGTCGCTGCTGCTTATCTGTATGTAGTCTTGTTACAAATCGTAGGTAATGACAATGATCACTCTATTCTTCTCTGGGCAGGGATAGACAAGAGTAGGGTAATGAAAAGAGCAATACTTGAAAGAATAATGTGTTAATCTTTTTCTGCACTTCACAGGGGGTTTCACACTTATCAGGGCCACAGCTGATAGCACTTACACATATCAGGCCATAGCTGGCCAGGTAAAATAACAGTGAAGATATCCTCTCATTGTTGTGCTATCAGAGCTCACAGAGAGAATAATGTACATAGGGAGAGTTTAAAAAACCATCCAATTTGAGAGATATATATATATATATACTAAAAAACCAAAACATAAAAGTTTTGTTAGTGGTGTTCGCTAAACGGGATGATTTTAAGTTAACAAAACAAGACTTGGAGTAGTGGTCCCAAAAAGACAAGTATTTATCTGTAAACCACAGTCAGTAATGTCTAATGCTTTACAAGGGCCAAAGCTGATTTACCTGCGAGGAGAGCACTTGGCTATTTTCAGCAGTCCCACTGATGGTAAACGTAATGGCAGTGTTTGGTGATGATGGTCCAAGTGGTTAGACCTCCACCCATTTGACCCATCTGTAGACAGAAGATAAATGATGCTTATGGCACAACCTGTATAATTAGATTAACTAAATAATTAAATAAGTTTTTAAAGTGTGTCCCCATTTCTGTTACAGTTACTTTCACATAGGTGACATACAGTATTACAACACAAATGAAAAGGTTAATTAACACATTGTGCAATATAGTCTGGAGAAGACCTTTGGTCTATTTATATTTAATATATATATATATATATATTTATATATATAATATATATATATATATATATATATATATATATATATTATATATAATTGTTGCATATTGCTGTCAATTTTTGAAAATAAAAACTTTGTTAGTTTTGTCTGTTTAATGATATATTCAAGGTGTCACACCTCTAAGTTCTGTGCATGTTTCATATTGCTTGGCTGTTTCTGTAACACCCATAGAAATGGCTGTAGAGAAACATGCACATAGATTGTCATCTATTCATTTCCTACCTGGAAGGGGCAACTGGTAGCTTCCTAATTGGATATTATGCCGGTAGGGAGACCCCTTCTTTTGGAGGTAAACATTTATGACATATCCTCAAGATCCACCACTGTTATAGGAACAATCCTTTAACCACTTCCGAACCACTAAAAGACTAGAAATATCTAGGAAGTACACAAGGTTGTTCCTGGTCGCTTTTGCAAAATCAGTTGCTGTACGGAAATTTTTTTGTTTCAGGAGGGAAGAGACAGCTGTTGGCAACAGCCGTACTCTTTAGAAAGAAGGCAGAAACTGTTTATTACTGTCCCCGCCTTCACAGTTTCAGTATACATTGCTCTCAATTAGTGCCATATATACAATTTAGCATGTAGCCTTTAGGCTTCCTACTTTTATCCCCATCAATCATGTGATCACCGATGCTGGGTAAAAGCAGACCCACAGCACCTCTGAAGCGAGAGTTGGGGACTGTATTCCCATTTTAACTGGGGGCCAATATGTCAATCCCAATTAAAGAAAAAATCAATAAAAAAACTGTAAAAATGCACCTAGGCCTTCTCAGGACTATATTGCACAATGTGTTTAAAAAAACAAAAACAAACCTTTTCATCTGTGTTGTAATACCGTATGTCACCTATGTGAAAGTAACTGTAACATAAATGGGGACACACTTTAAAAACTTATTTCAGTGGCGGGAAAAAATACAGAAAAAGATTGTATCACAGGAAAAAGACAAAGGAGTATGTGAGAAAACATTATAGTTTTAAACCTGCATGTACTAAAAAGCAAAACAAAAGTACTTGGTCATGAACAGGGGGAGGATTTGACCCTTTGTTAATCTAATTATACAGGTTGTGCCATAAGCAACATTTATCTTCTGTCTACAGATGGGTGGAGGTCTAACCGCTTGGACCATCATCACCAAACACTGCCATTACGTTTACCATCAGTGGGACTGCTGAAAATAGCAAAGTGCTGTCCTCGCCGGTAAATCAGCTTTGGCCCTTGTAAAGCATTAGACCTTACTGACTGTGGTTTACAGATAATTACTTGTCTTTTTGGGACCACTACTCCAAGTCTTGTTTTGTTAACTTAAAATCATCCCGTTTAGCAATCACTATAAAACAAAAACTTTATTTTGGTTTTGTAGTCCAGCCATGCTATGATAAGAAAGCTATTCATTGCTTAGGATGACTATTTGATTTACGATGCCTTAGGCTAAGCTGCCTGTTTATGTTTCTCTCTCTCTTGCCAAAAACTGTTTTAGTGTGTTTTTTTTCTTTTTGCTATAGAAGTCCATGGCCATATAGGATATTGCATTATACAGCATTTTTTCCCCCCACCACTTTTCATGATATTTGCGACAGAGGCTGCTTATGAAACTGTCACCGTTCACGCCACGGTCCCTGCCGGACCGTCGCCGTGTCCGTGCCTGCCTTGTCTCCGCTGTGGCCCCTTGTGCAGTGGTCTCGCCGGCCTGTGCCCTGTTGCTGTATATTTGCCCGTCTTAGATCCTGTCCCTGTTCCTGCAAGTGTTTGCACTTGTACTCCCCAACCCTTGCCCCATGCTTCCTGGGGTCCTGTACCTGCGCTGCGCCTCGATGGGCGCGCGAATCGCAGCTTCCTGCCCTTTATTGGGTCACTTTCCCAATTGCCTGCCTCTTGACCTGTGTCCCCTGGCTAGAAGAGGAACTTCCTGTCCTTGCTCCAGTGTCAGTTCATTGTTGTTGTTTGAGTGTTTGTCCATCTGAGCTCCTGACCAGCTTCTGCTATATAGGACTTAACCCCTGGGATGCCTGGTTCAGTTCCTGCAGTCCATCCGAGCTCCTGACCACTTGGCTGTCGTTTCTGCTGTCCTTGGACCTGTTCTGTACCTGCTGTATCCCTGCCGTTGCACCTGTCCCGTTTCCCGCTGTATTCCTGCCGTTGCACCTGTCCCGTTTCCCGCTGTATTCCTGCCGTTGCACCGGTCCCGTTTCCCGCTGTACTCCTGCCGTTGCACCGGTCCCGTTTCCCGCTGTACTCCTGCAGTTGCACCGGTCCCGTTTCCCGCTGTAGTCCTGCCGTTGCACCTGTCCCGTTTCCCGCTCTATTCCTGCCGTTGCACACATCTACCTGCTGTTACATCTTGTTGGATCTGTCTGCCACCACTTGGGATCTGAAGTCTTCCTGCAGCTATGTATCTGCCTTCATTGCTCCAAGTGTCTGGTGTTCCTGTCCTGCACTTCGGCTGTGACCGTGGGTAGCCACGTCAGGAGTAGCGACCTGGGGGTTCCCCGCAGTAAACTCGGTCTGGCCTTGCGGCGGGCTCCGGTTAAGACCTATGGCCCCTTAGACTCCGCTCCCTGGCGTGGGCCTTCATCTATTCCATCTCGCCCTCGGTGATCACAGTGAACCCACACCCGTTTACCGGTGGTTGACGTATCGGTGCCTACTGACATTGCCGGATTGTGACAGGAACCTTTAATGTACTATGCTACTATATCCAGGTAGAGTCATCAAATCTCCTATATGGAAACTTATTACTACTTCAGTCATGTACCTATGTATCTTATCAAATTATATCCAAATGTCTGTAATAGGTGCCTTAAGAGCTGTGAATCACCAGGAGATAGCTGGCATTTTTGATGGACCCGTCTAGTGGCAGAAGATCTTTGGAGCAGTTATACGTCATAATTCGTAATCTATTTAGCAAACCGTTTCATCTCAGACGCTACAGCAGCAGAGTATCAGACATTTTAATGAAATCTGTTTAGAAAGCTGTATTATCTTGGATTTAAGAATCAAATAATAATTACTGCATTGTTGCCCATAGCTTTTAAATACCCTAGTATGCTGGTTAGATGGCATAGTACTCCAAGCTACTAGTCTTAAATATATACTAATTTCCAATTTTAATGTGAGTTACAAGAGGTTTCTATTTTGAAAGGCTCCCATAGGTCATTGGCTTAGCTGGTGTTCTCCTTTAATTCCGCACCCAGGAAATGTGTTTTTATCCAAGTGGAATTCCAAGATGAGGCTCTTTGTGCTAAATCAATGCAACCTTTGGCACCGCAGCTGTTGCTTTCT
The DNA here is from genome assembly GCA_025379985.1 of Phyllomedusa bahiana. Lineage (NCBI taxonomy): Eukaryota > Metazoa > Chordata > Amphibia > Anura > Hylidae > Phyllomedusa > Phyllomedusa bahiana. The sequence continues at coordinate 126,796 of JAODAL010000219.1, read as the reverse complement.
ACTTCTGCCATTGTAATCTGGCAGCTTCACAGGATCTATGAAGTATTTTGTTTTCGGGATAACTTTGGCTGTGCAACCTCTTGTGGCTTTTAGAAGGTTAGAAATGCAACTTATTTTAAAAATGACACTCCAGTCTATTTACATATACATTATATATATATATATATATATATATATATATATATATATATATATATATATCATGCATAACAGTAAAAGGGATACGTGGAACAACTTAGTGAAGAAAATTTGGCTCTAAGAATCACAGAAAAAATTTCACAGGCTAAAATAATCCATTCCTTTTAATGGCTAACTGAAAAGATGAGGACAACTTGCAAGCAGCGTAGCTATAGGAGGTGCAGCAGTAGCAGCTGCTATGGGACCTCTTTGACACATAAGACACTGGTATTGGAAATGGCACATGGTAACTGTCAGGAGTCCCCTATCACTTTTTGCACCAGGGCCCAAGAACATGTCATATATGTGGTGGCAGCAAGAACATCCCAATGGGGAACGCGGAGGTTCAGCTGGCAGGGCCGTGGTTAGAGTGGTTGCGGTGGGAGCCAGGGCTGCCGTCAGTCATCTATTAGCCGTTTCATGGCCACATGCAGCTAAATCACATGGGGCCCACACCCATTACTAGTTCCTATTTTTTAACATATTACTGGGCCCCTTTTTGATTAGGACCCCTGACAGGAGTACTGCCCTATTGGCACCCGTGCCAGTTACCATGTGCCATTTCCAATACTGGTGTCTTATGTGTCAAAGGTGCTTTTGGAACACCTCAGGATGCAGGACCACGTAGCGGCTGCTACCGCCAGGAGTGCCAATAGAGCAGTACTGGCAGTACTCCTGTCATAGGCCTTAATTGAAAAGGGGCCCCCAAATCTGTTAAAAAATAGGAAGTAGTAATGGGTGGGGGCCCAATGTGATTTGGCTGTATGGGTCCTTAAACGGTTAATAGATGACTTATGGCAGACTGACTGATGTTAATAGATGACTGATGGAATGTGTATTTCACATTGTGAAGAAGACGTGCTACAATTTACTATTTGGTGACATCAGAAACTGGGGCAACAAAATCGTCAGAGATCCAAGCTTGATTCATTTTGATAAATGTCAAACGATCCACATTCTCAGGGGAAAGACGGATACGTTTGTCAGTTATCATCCTGCCAACTGAACTGAAAGTGCGTTCTGAGATGACGCTGGCTAAAATTTGTATGGCGTGTCGAGCAAGCTCAGGCCATTCATCCATTTTGGACACTCAGAAGTGAGTGGGTCCAGATCAAGTCCAAAAACATCGGTGTTGAGCCGCAGGTAGTCATGGACCATGCTCTGAAGGCGGTCTTGGTGTGTCCGAACGCTGCCCTGCCTTGCAGGTGTTGGTGAGGTGGTAAAAACAGAGTTAAAAACGTTAACCAGTGCGCTTCTGCCACACTGCCTGGTGCTGCAGCGCCTTCCCATTCTACTGCTGTCACGTTGCGGACGTTTTTTCCACCGCAACACTAGAATGTGAAGAAGACTCGACAGATATCTCGAGTTTGCAGTGAGCACTGTCCCAAGTTCCTGCATTCTACTGTCAATTTGTGCGGGTGGAAGGAAAGTGCTCACTTTTGATTTGTAACGTGGATCAAGGAGGGTGGCCACCCAGTAATCGCTGTTCATTTTGATTGCCTTGATGCGTGGGTCATGTTACAGGTAATATAGCATCCAAGCACTCATCTATGAGATGCTGCCAGGATCTCCCTTGGGGTCGAGGGGCACTAACCAGATCTTCCTCCTCTTCTTCCTCTTCCTCCTCCTGAAATCTGTGCCAACCTCTTACCACCGAAGGGTAATTGATACTGGTGGTTTCCACCCCTACCTAATCATCCTCCTCCACTTCCTCATGCTCCACTTCCTCATTCCTCATCAAGGCTTTTGGTTGTAATCACATATGCAGTACTTGTGGCAGTTTTTAGTGACTTTTTTAAAGCCAAAACAAGTTGATGTAAAAGGAGTAGGTAATATATAGGAGAGATTTCTACTATTTCTAACTTTAAACATGTAGGCAAAGGTATATAAAGATCATTACCAAAAACATTGCTGTTCTGTTTTTTGCCTCATCTCCAAGATAGATTAGTTTTTTGCTTGTTTACAGATGGTTTCCTAGGCCACTGACCACTTCTCTGCTCTAGCAGTGGCCAAACTGGTGATGTCTGCTGTGTCTTATCAGCAGGATGTGAGCTTGCTGAGAGAAACTTTAATCTTTTTAGAGCTACTAGGAGAGCACAGAAGTGTTGTGCCCTGGAGTAACACTTATCTTTGTATGTATGACACAGATAACAGTTGGTCTTGGTATGTGTGAAATTCTAAGTTAAACTGTGTTCAGTTGAAGTCTCATAAAAAAAAAAAGTAAATGTAAAGGCTTTTATACAGTTGTAATTTTTTCCCATTTTAGACTTTTCAGAAACCCCCTTATTATAACCACACCCTTAATTCCCCTTTAAATATAAAAATGCTAAAGGTGTTTCTAAGTGAGAATAACAACTAAGACAAAAATTGCAGCAGTTCGAGAATGTTTGTTTTTGTTTTTTTGCTCCCCTTTTTATGGGGAGAAAAGGGTTCATTCAGAGTTGAAAATGTCTTTGTAAGGGCGACATGTCCCAATATGCTAGCGCCGTTTTTTTGGTCTATTTTGCACCAAAAATAAACTTTATTCCAATTTCTCGATGTAAATGAACTATAATCTACCAAAACTAGGCACATTATACGCCGGGCAGGACACATTGTAATGCGCCTAAAAAGTTGCATTACATATAGTAGCAATGATATGCTGTGCTCCTCCATAATGCAATGCGCCTATTGAGGCGCATTACATGCACTAGCAATGATACATTATACACCTCCGTTATGCAGTGCGCCTCGGTAGGCGCATTACATACACTACCAATATATGCGCTGCAATTGCGCAATGCGCCTTTTTTAGGCTCAATGTTCCTTTCTAGGCGCATTAAGTTGACTATGCAAGGTATACCAGGCGCCAGATTTTTGAAAGGATCGTACTTTCAGGTGCACTTTACACTGATTAAATGGGCCTAAAATCTGCTGCGGTGATGCCAATTTTCGGACATGTTGCCCTAAGTGTTTCAGCCGAAATGTTGCTGTCTTGACACATAATGAACGTTATACTACACTCTTTATCTGAGAGTTAAAAATTATTGCTATACTTCACTCTAATCAAACACTGCTCTTCAGCAGTCACAGGGTTAAACGCTCACACACTGCTCTCTAGGAGTCACAGGGTTATCAAGGCTATGGATTCTTAGAGCATACGGGATCAAATTAATTACAGTTTTACACATTCGTAGAAAAAAAGGAAAGTGCTTACATAAAATACAAAAAGATAGATGGCATACATACATGCAATACAGTCATAAAATAAAAAAGGGCAAAATCGCAGAAGACACCTAACATTTACAAATGTAGATTATCGTCTGTCCTGGGGCAAGGAAGTAATTAGATCGGAGCTTAGCTGATGGCTGACCCCCAAGTTGTGAACACAGTTTTCCCATGGAAAACATATTTTATAGCCTGGACAATCAGTTCAGGTTTCAGAGCTGTCCATCAGCTCATTAGGGTGATTTGTTGTTCCTGACTGGCTGATAAAATGGAGGTTTTCTTGCACCTTATGTGTCCCTTGATTGACCCATTATAACATATGTTGGGGGTTGTCAAAGGTGGATGTACCTGTGAGGATCTGGTCCTCCTTTGAAGTAGATGAAGCTCCATGTCGAATGTCCCACTTGGAGATAACCTGTTACCCCAATAGTGTTTTAGTGTTTGATGAATGGTATTAATTATGCTTGAATAAACTAGCTTGTAAATGGGGATTACACATAATCCATCTGTGGTGAGGGGGGTGTACGTAAACAATCCTTTGTCACCAGGATATACTGTATATACACAATTTTCTATTACACCATATACATCACACACATTTCTGTGACCATTTTGTTTTTCTTTTGGATGGTTGACTTGCCTGTTTCTTTTTGTAACACATTTCTTTTTGGTTTTCAGATCTGTCCACAGCTCAGAGAAAGTTTGCCAATTCACTAAGGGATTTTAAGTTTGAATTCATTGGGGATGCGGAGACGGACGATGAGAGATGTATTGGTACGTTATGTTTATTTTCTACTATCATATTTCTTGGCTGTTGCTTTTCTGGTCCTTTGGGTGGTCAACTTTATCCAATATTGTATTCCAGATGCTTCTCTACAGGAGTTTTCTAATTTTTTACAAAACCTTGAAGAGCAGAGAGAAATAATGGTAAGTTCTATGTCTTTTAAAGAGATTAGCTTTATTTTGTGACTGACATTTAACTAGTTTTTGTGTTCTAATTAGGTTTCTTATTAGTATCTTCTTATTGTTCAGTTAGAAGTAGAAATACGAATACCCAGTTAAAAAAGCTCAACAATCTTTCTTAAGAGAAAGGATGCTATTGTTTTAAAAGGGAAAGAAATTCTCAGTCTAAGGACATGTCAGAACAGACATTGGCTATGGATATATACCTTGCTATATATATCCCATAGTAAGCTGCAGATGGAGAAAGCGATCCTGAAAAAAATAAATTTTTTGCATTCCTAGTGTCTACAACACAGTGTACTGAAATGATAATAGACAGAAATTCTGTGCAAATTCTTATTCTCCAGTCAAGCAAGACTGTGGAGTCGGCAAGCCAAAAGCCCGACTCCGACTCCTCAATTTCCCAAACTCCCGACTCCCTCATACACGGCGCATGTTTAAGTGATAACTTTACTGTAGTAAAATGGTCTCATCAGGCTGTTTATCACATTATGATACAATAATCAAGCTATTTATGTAGAACAGACACTGAAAATCAAAAGGGTAACAATGTTTTGATCTTTTGAAAACTTGTGGGTAGAGTTGAAGAAAAAGCTGTATTTGTATCCAAGTCCAGTCTGTACCAACATTGGGAATGTGTAGAAGAGACCTGGGATCAGATTTTAATCAAGACCTGCTTGAATCTGATCCAGAGCCCAGAAGGATTCAGGTAGTATTGAAAACCAAAAGGTGGATTTCCAAAATACTAATAAGATAATAAAAATTAACATTTTGATTTTTAGGAGCAAAACAGTAACAATGCAGTTTTAGGAAAGAATCTGCAGAACTTAGCAGATGCTAAATACTTGCAAGTCAAATTTATGTATAAGATATGCAAGATGTATATAAAATTACAGTAGCCTCATGTGCAAAACTGGAGAGATATTGAACCTGAAAGTCACAAGTTCAAAACAATGTTACCATTTTGCTTGTCAGTGTAAAATATATATTTACTGGATATGACTTTAGAACACAAAAAAATTGTAAATATGCAAAACACTGCAGGAACATCTGTGGAGTCTCTGAATTTGTTCTGAGAAATCATATTGCCTCTATCAGATCCTGCATAGATGACCTCACATCTGATCTCATTATTTCCAGGCTAGAGAACGGCCTCTCTACACTAACTTGGGTTGGGGGTAAAGCGGTGACCACAGGGGCAAGATCTCTATCAATGTCAGGTTATAAAGGAATTGCCTCAGCCACAGTCAGTATTGATGAATGGTTGAACTCTTCTACTTCTTTGAAAACAGGTGAAACATTTTGCTGAAATTTTTTTGCCCTGGGAACAGAATCTTTTCCCCTGGGGCAGCGCTTTGCCTGCTCCATGTCATCAATTACACTCCTCATGTGATAAGCCTGAAGATATGGGAGCAGCAGCCCTGGCTGGACCCAATTCATCTTGCTCTTTGCATCGAACTAACTGGACCAACTTATTATATATTTTGGGAATCGGAGTCGGTCCCTTTTATGACGACTCCGACAAAATAGGCACTGACTCCACGACTCCAACTCAGAGTCCACAGCCCTGCATTCAAGTGTTAGGACCTTCTACCTGGACCGATTATAGTGCGAATGAATGTTTGCAGGAACTTGTTCCGACTTATTGCCCAGTATAAAAGGCTCTCTTTTATCAACCAACAAGTGGCGTAAAATCATCATATGTATTATGTACTATCCAATAAAAATAAAAAAAAGCAATGTTATCCCGCACCTCCATTTGAAAATTTCAGAGACACTGGTTCACACTGTTAAGACTACAAAAATCAAATTCTCAAACACAAAGCACAGCACTGCACAGCAGACTCTAAACCCATACCAACATTGAACTAGTGGAATATTTAAAATGTATGTATTACTACTATCCTTTGGACATGCATAAAATAAAAGGGTTTTAGTGTGCAGTTTGAACAAATTGCGTATGTTCGCCTACAATGTTACTTTAACCTTTTCACATGGGTCCCTAACGCGAATACCTTTCCATGGGGCCAAAGCACTAAAAACCTTTTATTTTATGCTTGTCGAAAGGACAGCAATACTCCACTAGTTCATTGTTTGTATGGGTTTCAGTGCCTGCTATGAGCTGTTGTAGTTTGAGAATTTGTATGATCTACTGTCAACTATAATGAAAATTAACTGGAGCATGAAAAATCAGAAGTATTCTTAAAGGGGTTGTCTCACTACAAGAATTGCTTTTTATGTTAAAGATCATGCAAAAACAAGTCACTTTGCAATAACAGTGTCCTGCCTATTCCTCTTGTATGGGCTGCATCAGCTCCTCAGATTGCTATAGCTACAGACCTGTTTGATCTCTCCTGCCAGCACTGGTTGCTATAGCTACAGACCTAGCTTCTACGGCAGCCTAGTAAAAGCCAGTAAACACGCCTCTGAATTCAAAATAAAACCAAGGACGAATCAATGTAGTGAGACAACCCCTTTAAAGAGCTGAACTCTTTGGCCCCATCTATGGGTTGTAGCAATCCTGAAGTCACATCTGACTCGCTGAGCTTTGCAATGTGAAAGGAATTTCAGCCATGCCAGTTTTGTTCATCTGCATACAGCTGTTTCACGGGTGTTTGCCCCTCATCAGTACAGAGTAGAACTTGCTGGCTGGCTAAATGAGAGGCGTGGAGTATGTTTCAAGGGGAGTGAGGTATCTCATTAGGGAGAAGCACTATGTTGGTGTGGGGCGATTTAACTTTAATTTTTACACACAAACATGGTGCTGCTCCCGAAAGGGACATTCCACATCTTTTTAATCAGAAGTACCAATCACCATTTGTGTGACCTTTCAGCTTCTTGGGCATCTTTTTGAAGAGCACCAGTGCTCCAAGTAGGCAGCTACAATCTCGTGTAAAAGGAGCGTTACTCTCTGCTTTCTGACATTTTGGTCCACTGCCTGTAAGTTAAAAGGCAAAGTGTATGTAAAGAAGAATAAAGTGGACCATACATTTTAGCTCTAGCAGTAAGCTTCAGAAACGAGCATAACGCTAGTCGCATGTGGTTACGAGACAACTCCTCATCACCGAAAGCCAGGTGTACAAGGACAGATGGGGTCAGAGAAGTGCTGCTATTGGAGAACCAGTGGTATAGTGTGTAGATCTCTTGTCTCTGAGGTGGTGCTATGGAGAAACCTCTGTTTTGTAGAGAGATGATGTGAAATAGAAGGACGCTTTTCACCTCTGTCAGTGTAGATGAGCTGATAAGCTCTGGCGCATGAGTTATAGCAGCGGCTTGAACTTTTATGCAGATTGGTTTGTGCTTATACTCCTGAGCTCACATTGACAACATCACCTAATCTGCAAGCGTTCAAAATGCTGCCATAACTTAGGCTATGTCTACACTGCAGTGGACAAAAAGCGACAAACAAACACTAAAACACGAAAACAAATTACTAAAAACGTTCATGAAACTGAGTTTTCTGTCCACTGCCTGTCAAAAGCAGCTAAAAAACAGCCGTTTTTTGGCGCGTTTTTCGTTTTTTTTGGAGCGTCTTTGCTCTGCTTTTTAATGTATGCACAAATTAAGCCATTGAATGTAAACTACACCCTACAGGTGGAGTTAACATGTTAAGTAGTCACTTCCTTTAGTTCACTGTAGCCATTGTGAGCACATTGTCCTTTGTGTGCTGCTGCTGCGTGCTACTACTTTATTAAATTTTGCACCAAAATCCACAAAAACCCACATTATCTTTCCATACAGCAAGATAACTGTATTAGCGTCAAAATCTGTAAAGAAAATGATTTTAACGGCAAAATCCCAAAAAAAAACGCAGCATTGTGCCAAATTCCGTAAAAAAAACTATTTTTAGTGTCAGAAGCAAGATCACTTTATTAGCGCCAAAATATGTTCAGTAAAGGATTTTAGAGCCAAAAGCCGTAAAAAAAGGATTCTGGCGCCAAAATCCATAAAAAAAAAAAAAACCCGTATTTTTAGCGCCAGAAGAGAGAACATATTTTGGCGCTAATAAAGTTAAGAAAAGATTTTTTAGTGCCTAAATCCGTAAAAAAAAACAAAACATATTTTTATCGTCACAAGCAAGATAACTTTATTAGCGTGAAAATCTGTAAAAAGAAAACATATTTTTAGCGAAAAAAATATGAATTGCGCAAAAATAGTTAGCGACCAAAGCATGATCATTTTATTATGATTGGTACAGACAAGGACACATCAAACACTTGTATGCAAATTTGATAAGGATTAACCTTTGTTACCACCCATTATAGGTGTAACTTGGGTCTCCTGGGAGGGTTTTCATTGAAAAATCGCGTCAAAAAACGCCGCAAAAACGAGCAAAAAAAAAAAACGCGCCAAAAGACATCCAGCACTTTCCATAGACTCCTGTAGTAAATTTTCTGCCCTGCGCTGGTGTTTTTTTTTAGAGCATGTTGCATAAGACGTCCAGTAAAAAAACGAGCAGAAAAAAGCTCAGTGTACAGTCATGGCCAAAAGTTTTGAGAATGACACAAATATTATATTTTCACATGATCTGTTGCCCTCTGGTTTTTATGTGTGTTTGTCAGATGTTTTGATCACATACAGAAATACAAGTGCAATCATATTATGATTAACAAAAGCTTTTATTGACAGTTAGAATGAGTTAATGCAGCAAGTCAATATTTGCAGTGTTGACCCTTCTTCTTCAGGACCTCTGCAATTCTCCCTGGCATGCTCTCAATCAACTTCTGGACCAAATCCTGACTGATAGCAGTCCATTCTTGCACAATCAATGCTTGCATTTTGTCACAATTTGTTGGTTTTTGTTTGTCCACCCATCTATTGATGATTGACCACAAGTTCTCAATGGGATTAAGATCTGGGGAGTTTCCAGGCCATGGACCCAAAATCTGTTTTGTTCCCTGAGCCATTTAGTTATCACCTTTGCTTTATGGCAAGGTGCGCCATCATGCTGGAAAAGGCATGGTTGATCACAAAACTACTCTTGGACGGTTGGGAGAAGTTGCTTTTGGAGGACATTCTGGTACCATTCTTTATTCATGGATGTGTTTTTAGGCAAGACTGTTAGAGAGCCGATTCCCTTGGCTGAGAAGCAACCCCACACATGAATGGTTTCTGGATGCTTTACAGTTGGCATAAGACAAAGACTGGTGGTATCGCTCACCTTGTCTTCTCCGAACAAGCTGTTTTCCAGATGTTCCAAACATTCGGAAAGGGGATTCATCAGAGAAAATTACTTTACCCCAGTCCTCAGCAGTCCACTCCCTGTACCTTTGGCAGAATATCAGTCTGTCCCTGATGTTTTTTTTTGGAGAGAAGTGGCTTCTTTGCTGCCCTCCTTGACACCAGGCCTTGCTCCATGAGTCTCCGCCTCACAGTGCGTGCAGATGCACTCACACCTGCCTGCTGCCATTCCTGAGCAAGCTCTGCACTGCTGGTAGCCTGATTCCGAAGCTGAAACACTTTTTAGAGACGGTCCTGGCGCTTGCTGGTCTTTTTTGGGCGCCCTGGAGCCTTTTTGGCAACAATGGAACCTCTCTCCTTGAATTCCTTGACGATGCGATAGATTGTTGACTGAGGTGCAATCTTTCTAGCTGCGATACTCTTCCCTGTTAGGCCAGTTTTGTGCAGTGCAATGACTGCACATGTTTCTTTAGAGATAACCATGGTTAACAGAAGAGAAACAATGATGCCAAGCACCAGCCTCCTTTGAAAGTGTCCAGTGGTGTGATTCTTACTTAATCATGACAGATTGATCTCCAGCCCTGTCCTCATCAACACCCACACCTGTGTTAATGGAGCAATCACTGAAACGATGTTAGCTGGTGCTTTTAAGGCAGGCCTGCAATGAAGTGGAAATGTGTTTTGGGGAAAAAAGTTCATTTTCTAGGCAACTATTGACTTTGCAATTAATTGCTGTTAAGCTGATCACTCTTTATAACATTCTGGTTTTATAATGCAAATTGCCATTATAAAACCTGATGCAGTAGACTTTGTAAAAATTAACATTTGTATCATTCTAAAAACTTTTGGCCTTGACTGTAGACAGCAGGAGGGTTTTACATTAGAAGTCTATGGGAGATGATTACAGTCGTTTTCCATTGTTTTTAGAAAACGAACAATGCTGAAAAAACAGACGTTTTTCTGTGCAGTGTAGACATAGGCAATGTTCACACAGCTTAAAATGGGACGTATTTCAGCCGTAATTACATGCGGGAGTGCGCAAATTACGGCTGGAATACGTCCCAGTCATAGAGAACTATGGATTACGTCTCTCCCGCCCCCGGCCACACGGCGTAATTACTCCCTGCATTTAAGCCGTGTGAACCTAGCCATAGCCTTACACTTAAGGAGATTGTTTATATTTATTGTGTATATAACAGGAAATCATACAATATTGTAATTAACATGAATTAAAAATTCTGCTCCTGCACCTCTTAGCACTAAACTCCCCATCTCAACAAGAAAAAAAAAAAAGAATATAGCCCACATTCCTGCCCATAATGAAGTTACAGGGGGGAAAAGAAAAAGTTATCCAAATATGTCCACCCCTGTGGGCTTTTTCTAAACTTACGATGAACACAACATATAAAAAAATGCAAAAAATCCCCCACAAAGCTGACAACCCAAACTGCAACTTTTAGAATAACCGAGTGCAAAAAAACGGTAAAGCTTTCAAATCTTCAAGTATTAAATGAAAAGAGACGGGTCCAGAAAGGAGGTAAACGGCCCGGTCGGGAACTGGTTAAAGTGTCTTGTATCCCGTATAATATTAGATGTCACTTAACATTGTTTCAGATCACTTTTTTGGTGAGTGGCAGGAGCAGTAAAAAACTTAAGGGCGGTTCACACGACACAATGGAAATACCAGTTGGAAATCCTGGCCGCAGGGGGACAGCTTTTCTCTGCTGTTTGCGTAGAAAAGCCCTCTCCCATCACATTGAAATGTTCATATTCCGCCCGAAAACCGGGCGCAAGAATGAACATGCTCAATGTTTTTCGCACCGCTGGCAGTCTGAGAGACCGTCCAGTGGAAAATCTGTGCAGTGGGGACCACTGCACGGATTTTCTATTAAAGGGGTTGTCTCACTACATTGATTCATGTTACCACAGTACTGTTTTCTTGGTTTCACTTTGAATTAAGGGGCATGTTTACTGGCTTCCACTAGGCTGCAGTAGAAGCCAGGTCTGTAGCTATAGCAACCAGTGCTGGCAGCCTATCAGGATAGATCAAACAGGTCTGTAGCTATAGCGACCTGAGGAGCTGATGCAGCCCATACAAGAGGGCATATCTAGGAATAGGTACAACACTGTTAATGGACACATATTGCAAAGTGACTTGTTTTTGCAAGAGCTTTAACATAAAAAGCAATCCCTGTAGTGAGACAACCCCTTTAAGGTCTGTGCAAAAGTTTGTCGACAAGTTTGCAGGAAGTTTTCAAAACCTAAAACTGTCTGTAAAACAGGCTGAAAAAAAGTGCAGGGTTATACAGAATAATTAATCAGAATAAAGTTACTAGTCCTTAAATAGATTTTTTTATTTGAATATAGTTGCTTGTTTTTTTTATTTTTTTGTCTTGCTGATAGCATCAAAGACTTGTGGATGGAACTAAAGTTATGGTGTTTGTCCGATGAAGAATTGAGCCTGGGCTAAGCTATGCCTGGATTATGCAACTAGATCAATATTTTAGTTAGTTTTAATTGAAGTTGAGTAAACTAGTTCATTATTTCTGTCATGGGATAGCCACGTACTTCCCTTCTGTTTATTATTCTTCATCAGGCATTAAGTGTAAATGAGACATTGATCAAACCCTTGGAGCGATTTCGGAAAGAACAACTTGGAGCAGTATAGGTAAGAGAACAAGTTTTTCTTGATCCCACTATTATGGACACTATTCTGTTTCTTCCAGGGATTTAACAGGGGAGATTTGCTTCCAGCAAGCTGTGATTTTTTTAGTACTGCATGAAAGATGTGATCAGCTGATGAATGAGCAGGGAAATCACTGGACTATTTCTGTGAATGTTTGTTTGACCAATATTTATAAATGGCCTTAAAAGGGAATGTGTCATCAGAAATTGACCCATTGTTTAACTCCTGTTTTTATGTTAAACACATTTTTAAAGACTTTTTGGCTGTTTTTTTTTTCAAATGTCAGTATCATTATTTTTAAATCCTCCTGAAATCCTTCAGTTTTCACTTTGACCCTGAGGCCTAATAATAGTCTGACACCTCCTGCTCCATAGAGAGAGGCTTTTCAACAGTCTCCTCATTATCAGCACAGGCAGGGTTATACTGAAGATGATACCAATGTGCCTAGATAACACAGGAACCACCATTAACAATAGGCAATGGTTACAGCTCCACCTCCCTAACCAATGCTCTCTTCCCGGGTCAAAGAGTGTATCTACAAAACACTCCTATGGAAGTCAATGGGTCCCCTCCTGTTCCTAGGCTCCTATGGCCATGTAGCACATAGTTGCCAACTTTTGAAAGTAGAAAAGCAGGAGCTTGAAGAGGGCGGTGAGGCTAAAAATTTGCATGGGAACGCCCATCTTATTGGTGTGCCACACCCCTTCAAAAAGCCACACCCACTCCATCTAACTTCATAACGGCTTTGGAAGAAAGCCAGGTAGATGCCCCCTCTAGCCTGTTAGTGCCCTTATAGCCAGGTAGTAGCCCCACCATAGCCAGGTAGTAGCCCCCAATAGCCAGGTAGGGCCCCTTACAGGCAGGTAGATGACCCTTGTAGATGCCCCCTTTGTTGTCAGGTAGTTGCCCCCTAATAGCCAGGTAGAGCCCCCCTATAGCTAATAAAAATAAAATAATAACAGCCACTTACCTCATCAGGCTCCCTGCAGCGCAGCCAGCTCCGGACATCTCCCGGCCGACCGACTCAGCGTCGCAGGGGATGTGAGTGCAGCCGCGCGTCACTCCCCCTGCCACGCTGATCTGTATGTACAGCGCACACCGGCTCTATACATACAGGGGGAGAAGGGAGGAGGGGAACGATCCCTCCTGCCTTCTCCATGTGCGGAGCGTGCAGCTGCTGAATGACTGTGTGGCTGCGGCCGCACAAGTCAGTGAAACTCGCCGGGCGGGTGAGCGGCTGCGGCGGCCACTTCACCCGCCTGTAGGAGCGGCCCGGCGGCGCCAGAGTTGCGCACAAGCGCTACTCTGGCGCCGCGGTCATTTAAAAACCCCCCGCTGCCTGCTGGCTGCGGAAGGTTCGCCAACTCTGCTGGGGTGGTGGTGGGGGGGGGGGGGAGGGGACCCTCAGCGGGACCCCCATCGGGACCCCCCGCCAAAAGCGGGAGAGTTGGCATGTATGATGTAGCTGCTGTAAAACCTCTCTCTTAATGCTGTTAAAAGCAGCTCGGGCAAGATGACTGCCCCCATAATCCTATACAGACAAAAGAATTGAGAACTCTACAATCTGAAAATAAAAACTATAGATTCCCTTTAATACTTGACTTGCTTTACTGAAATGTTTGCTGAGAGAGTATGAAAGCTCCACAGCAAGTGCTAAACTATAGAAGTTGTCTGTGTTAGGCTATGTCTACACTGCACAGAAAAACGTCAGTTTTTTTCAGCGTTTTTCGTTTTCTAAAAACGACTGTAATTATCTCCCATAGACTCTAATGTAAAACCCTCCTGCTGTCTACACTGAGCTTCTTTTTTCTGCTCGTTTTTTTTCACTGGTCGTATTTTGCAACATGCTCTAAAAAACGCCAGAGCAGGGCAGAAAATTTACTACAGGAGTCTATGGAAAGCGCCGGACGTCTTTTGCCGCGTTTTTTGCCGCGTTTTCGCGGCGTTTTTTGCCGCGATTTTTCAATGAAAACCCTCCCAGGAGACCCAAGTCCCACCTATAGTGGGTGTAACAAAGGTTATTCATTATCAAATCTGCATACAAGTGTCTGATGAGTCCTTTTTTTGTACCTTTTGTAATCAAATGATCACGCTTTGGTCGCTAACGATTTTTGCGCAATTCATTTTTTTTTCGCTAAAAATAAGTTTTTTTTTACAGATTTTGGCATCAGAATCCATTTTTTTTTTTTTTTTTTTTTTTTTTTTTTTTTTTTTTACAGATTTTGATGCTAAAATCCTTTTCTAAACATATTTTGGCGCTAATAAAGTTATCTTGCTACTGATGCTGAAAATACGTTTTTTATGGATTTTGGCGCCAGAATACGTTTTTTTACAGATTTTGGCGCCAGAATCCATTTTTTATGTTTTTTGGCACTAAAATAAATTTTTTTTACAGATTTTGCCGCTAATAACGTTATCTCGCCTCTGACGCCAAAAATCCGTTTTTTATGGATTTTGGCGCAAAAATAAGTTTTTTTATGGATTTTGAGGCTAAAATCCGTATCTTTACAAATGTTGGCGCTAATAAAGTGATCTAGCTTTTGATGCAAAAAAATACATTTTTTACGGATTTCGGCGCTAGAATCCATTTTTTACGGATTTGGGGGCTTAGTTCAATATCTTTAAAAATTTTGGCGCTAATAAACTGATCTCGCTTCTGACACTAAAAATATTTTTTTTTTACGGAATTTGGCGCAATAATGCGGTTTTTTGGGATTTTGGCGCTAAAATCCTTTTCTTTACAGATTTTTACGCTAATACAGTTATCTTGCTGTATGCAAAGATAATGTGGGTTTTTGTGGATTTTGGTGCAAGAATCTGGTGCAAAATTTAATAAAGCAGTAGCACGCAGCAGCAGCACACAAAGGACAATGTACTCACAATGGCTACAGGGATCTAAAGGAAGTGACTACTTAACATGTTAACTCCGCCTGTAGGGTGTAGCTTACATCCAATGGCTTAATTTGTGCATATATTAAAAAGCAGAGCAAAGACGCTCCAAAAAACGATTCAAAAAACGCCCCAAAAAACGGCCGTTTTTTCAGCTGCTTTTGACAGGCAGTGGACAGAAAACTCCGTTTCTTGAACTGTTTTAGTAATTCGTTTTCAGGTCGTTTTTTGTCCACTGCAGTGTAGACATAGCCTTATAGCCAATGCTGTTACACCCTTACAGGGTGAGAGGGGCCCTATTTGTATATTGATCTATTAGGCTATGTCTACACTGCAGTGGACAAAAACGACCTGAAAACGAATTACTAAAAACGTTCATGAAACTGAGTTTTCTGTCCACTGCCTGTCAAAAGCAGCTGAAAAAAACGCCCGTTTTTTGTGTGCGTTTTTCGTTTTTTGGTGCGTTTTTCATTTTTTTGAAGCGCCTTTGCTCTGCTTTTTAATGTATTCACAAATTAAGCCATTGGATGTAAACTACACCCTACAGGTGGAGTTAACATGTGAAGTAGTCACTTCCTTTAGATCACTGTAGCCATTGTGAGCACATTGTCCTTTGTGTGCTGCTGCGTGCTACTGCTTTATTAAATTTTGCACCAGATTCTTGCACCAAAATCCACAAAAACCCACATTATCTTTGCATACAGCAAGATAAGTGTATTAGCGTAAAAATCTGTAAAGAAAAGGATTTTAGCGCCAAATTCCCCAAAAAACGCATTATTGCGCCAAATTCCGTAAAAAAAAAAATATTTTTAGTGTCAGAAGCGTGATCAGTTATTAGCGCCAAAATTTTTATAAGATATTGAACTAAGCCCCCAAATCCGTCAAAAAAATGGATTCTGGCGCCGAAATCCGTAAAAAATGTATTTGCGTCAAAAGCTAGATCACTTTATTAGCGCCAAAATCTGTAAAGATACGTATTTTAGCCAAAAATAAGCATAAAAAAACGGATTTCTTGCGCCAAATCCGTAAAAAAACTTATTTTTGGCGTCAGAAGCAAGATAACGTTATTAGCGCCAAAAATCAGTAAAAAAAAATTATTTTAGTGTCAAAAAATGTAAAAAAACTAATTCTTGGCGTCAGAGGTGAGATAACGTTATTGGCGCCAAAATCTGTAGTAAAAATTATTTTAGTGCCCAAAAACGTAAAAAAAAACGGATTCTTGCGCCAAAATCCGTAAAAAAAACGTATTTTTGGCATCAGAGGCGAGATAACGTTATTAGCGCCAAAATCAGTAAAAAAAAAAAATTATTTTAGTGTCCAAAAACGAAAAACACCGTATTTTGGCCGTCAGAGGCGAGATAGCGTTATTAGCGCCAAAATCTGTAAAAAAAAAATTATTTTGGTGTCAAAAAATGTAAAAAAAACGGATTTTTGCGCCAAAATCCGTAAAAAAACGGATTTTTGCCGTCAGAGGCGAGATAGCGTTATTAGCGCCAAAATCTGTAAAAAAAAAAAAATTATTTTAGTGCCAAAAAACGTAAAAAATGGCTTCTGGCGCCAAAATCTGTAAAAAACTTATTTTCAGCATCAGTAGCAAGATAACTTTATTTATTAGCGGCAAAATATGTTTAGAAAAGGATTTTAGCATCAAATTCTGTAAAAAAAAAAAAAAAAAAACGTATTTTTAGCAAAAAAAATATGAATTGTGCAAAAATTGTTGGCGACCAAAGCGTGATCATTTTATTACAAAAGGTACAAAAAAGGGCTTATCAAACACTTGTATGCAAATTTGATAAGGATTAACCTTTGTTACACCCACTATAGGTGGAACTTGGGTCTCTGGGAGGGTTTTCATTGAAAAATCGCGGCAAAAAACGCCGCGAAAACGCGCCAAAAGACATCCGGCGCTTTACATAGACTCCTGTAGTAAATTTTCGTCCCTGTTCTGCCGTTTTTTTTAGAACATGTTGCAAAATACGTCCAGTAAAAAAAACGAGCAGAAAAAAGCTCAGTGTAGACAGCAGGAGGGTTTTACAATAGAAGTCTATGGGAGAGGATTACAGTAGTTTTTCCAGCGTTTTTAGAAAACGAAAAACGCTGAAAAAAATGGACGTTTTTCTGTGCAGTGTAGACAGAGCCTTAGTCCTGCTCTGATTGTCTGGTATGCTATCCACTATATCAAGCCTTTATCTATTGATTTGACTGAGCGGCTTTTTGAAGATTTAGAAATGTAATGTAAAAATCAAAAAGTTTACACCCTTTCTCCAAACACTGTGCTCTTGAGCTGTAAACCAAGAAATAAAATCTAAAAAAAATCAGATGTAATACTTGTAATGTGCACGTGGCTAGCGGCAGTGTCTTCCCCTGTATATCACATGGTTTTTTTTTTGCCAGGGCTAGATTAAAGGGGTTGCTCCTACAAAGAATAGTTTTTCAAATTTAGGGAACACAAAATAAAGACTTTTTTCCCAAATATATTGAATTGTTCCCCTGTTTTTCCCTAAAGAGATACAAGTGAATTTTTTACCTCCATGGCTATTTCATTTCCCCCCCCCCTCAGAACCGACCTTAAAACAAATCTCCGGGGTGTTTTAAATAATTTAACAGAGAGTGGTCACACACAGGTAGGCGTGTCATCGGTCCTGCTCCCAACAGTAAAAAAGCTTGATTTATCTAAAGTAACACTCGTAATTAGGGCTTTTGTTTTGGGGTCAGTAAGAAGTCCTGCAAGTATTTGGAAGCTAATCTAATGTAATTACACTGAAAGCACAATGAGCTGTAAAAGCACAACAAATTTATGAAAATTAGTCTAGACCAAAGGTAAAAAAAAATTTTCTTTCATGCATTCTTTGAAACCCTGTGGGGAGACAACTCCTTTAACGTTTTTGTCTTGTGTATGCTTGTTACATATGCATCCAGGGGAACAAATTATTGCTTGTTGTGCAACAGCTACGTAATTTCAGCGAGGCCTTTAATAACATTGCAAAGTAGAGGTTAAAAAAAAAAAAAAAAAAAGAATATTTTCTTAGCATTCTGCTTGGATATGGGTACTGCCTGAGGTCCTTATCCAAAAAAAGGAATTCTCGATCTGCTTGTATTTCAAGACTCTTGGAGAAGGATCAGCTATTGTTTGGCAGCTCTGTCACAACTACAAGATAATGACTGGAATATTCTGTGCAGAAATAACTGGCATTTTTCTGCCAAATGAAGCACATTCATTTGTATAGACTTATTATCACCAGTTTTATCCACAGTAGTTCCTGCTATATCTGTGCATCCAAATATTTGCATTTATACAGGGGCGACCACAGACAGCTGAGGTCCCTCCTGCAAGTGTTGCTTGTTATCTAATATGTACGGGGCTGGTACAACAGGGAGGCTGAGTTCGGTGCCCGTATACCAATGTTAAAGCAAATTAAATTAAAAAAAAACAAAACAAAAACGGAATTGTACTGGCCCACAGAATAAAAATATAATGTCATTTATACTGCACCTCCAAGAAAAGGATGGCATAATGGTGTTATGGCCGCTGGGAGCCTAAGGAAGCCCCCCCAAGTCTTCTCTCTTATATACACATTGGCCTAAGGGGACTTAGGGTTTACGGGGGATAATAATGTACAGCAAAATTTCGTTTATTTTTTTCTCTTTTCCTCCTAAAAGAGTTTTTTAAATAAATTGGGCCACATTTGTCAAGGGAGTTGCACCAGAATGCTGGCACAGTTTGCGCTAAAAAAGTCATACACACTTTATACCACATTTATAGCGTGTTTTATTTAAGTTTTTAGACCTTCGCCCTTGTCCCCCCCCAAGAGGGGTGTAACCCCTGTAAAAACGGTGGCTTAGTGGGAAAGTGGAGCACCTTGGTGTGCAATGCCGTATGGCAAAAAATGTGCCAAATTTAACCTGCGTCAGATTGATCTACGCTATAATAAATGTAAGAGGTAGACCGTATTGATAAATTTGCCTCTGTGTGTGTACCACAAAATAGTGCCTTACTTTATTCTGCAAAAAAAAAAGTCTGCATACAACCATGTCTATGGAAAAATTTAAAGTTTTGACTCTTGATATGTAGCAATTGAAGAAAATTGCTCAAAGACAAATATAGCTACAGTACTTAGGGGTTAACATCTTAAAGGGGTCCTGTAGTCTGGCAAAATCCCATCGGAGGCAAACTTGGTTGGATCATTATGAGCCAGCTTTTGAGAAAGGGGAGATGGCCTTGCTTTTCCAGCTCTCCCTCATTGCATGGTATTCCCATAGACCTGACGCTTGCTCAACTGTATTTGGAACTCCCATAGAAGGTCGGGGGGAAAAATGGGAACCTTCTTTGATAAGAACATTTGGCCCGTAGGGATTTTACCAGATGGCAAGACCTATCTAGGTCCAAGCTTTTGTTTTAGTTGAATTCCAAGAACCATTACTATTTTTTTTTTTTTTATATAGATGTAGCTCTATGACAGTTTGCTCTTTGTGGGATGAGTTCTGTTTTTCCTTGGTACCATTGTGGGGTACATATAATGTATAATTAGCTTTTAAGGGGAAGTTTGCAAAAGACTACCATTCCTCTATTTGTTTTAGATATTTGTTTTTCATTTACTATGTGGTAAAAATAACATGCTTATTTTCTTTATGGGTTGCTAGAAAAAAGGTTACTGAAGTATATATTTTTTCTAACATTTTAGTGCTTTCACACTGTATTTATTTTTGTGTCACTGAAATCCAAGACCTATATATTTATATTTTTCCATTGATGTAGCCCTATGAGGGTTTATTTTTTTCAAAACGGATTGTGATTTTTAGTTGTCCCACTTTGGTATACATATAATTTATTTATTATTATGGTGACTTTCTCTTAAAAAAATAAACTTCTAGCGGAAAAGTGGGTTTTTGTTTTGGGGAGGGAGGAAGGACTTTTCCCCACTACAGGACTAAATCGCACCTAATAGGCAGATATTTGCCTTTTGTTAGGTGCCCAACTGCCAAGATAACTCATTGGTGCCCTGCTATGATGTTGCTCTGTGGTGATGGACTGACAGAGGAAGCCTCTTATAAAAGCAACTAAGGTACCATAGTCAGATTTCTCGGATGCCGGCCAATGCAGTAAAAGCCTGATTGTCAATTAGTACCAGGCTGGCCCTGTTGATTGCCATGTATGGAATGGGTCCTTAAAGGTATTTTCTTGCTACAAAGATCATATCTCTAATGATGGCGACAGTAAAAATAAGCACTTTTGTAATTGGTTTGCTTCACCTAAGTCACTTAGTATAGTAGATATAAGCTAAACTGTGCATCTACAGCTATTTCTGCAGCTGCTGGTCGGGACATGCCCCCTTTTGTGATTGGCTGGCTGACATTTCATTCAGACTGTTGGGACATGCCCCTGGATGGGAAACTCCTCTCCCCGGACACTCCCCCTGCACTGTGATTGGCTGCCTGCACACTCTGTGTTAACTCCCCTCTGAGCTGTGAGAATTGAGCTACCTGTGTGAGAAGCTGGGACAGCTCTATGTGATGGCTCCAGTGATAGCTCTATGTACTGAGTAACTGCTAGATTCACTCTCCCCTCATATAACACAGTCTTATACACTGCTCTCCCTCCATATAACAGCCTTATACAGTCTGCTCTATCTCCTGCCTGATAACAGAGGGGGGAGGAGAGGAGGGTAGAGGGCATTTCTCACACTTGCTTCATCAGTTCAGGCTGTGTGTATAACAGCAATTACACAAATGAAGATAGTGGTTACAAGGAGCTTGTGCAGCCTGGAGCTGAGAACTCTGCCACCATGGAGCATGAGCACTCTGAACCAGAAGCATGAGAACTGCTGCCAGAAGCATAACAGGAGGGCTGCAAAGCTGACGTCCTCCCCCTTCCCCTGCACACACAGAATGATGATGTCACAACTCTACAGTGAGGGGAGACTCGCCACCTGGGAGGAGAGACTCGCCTCCTGGGAGGAGAGACTCGCCTCCTGGGAGGAGAGACTCGCCCCTGTATTTGAAACTGATAGATTTTGCTCAAGTGTACGAAAGATCAAACGATGAAACCCCTTTAAGGTCTTGTTCACATAGTAGATTTTATTGCAGAATATGCACATATTTTGTGCTGAAAGCCTGAATAGCTGTGTCCCAGTCCCCAAAAAAATAAATCGGCGAATTAAAGATGTGGATTCAGTATGGTTAGTTTGTTTCTAAAATTGCAGAGAAATCTGCTGCATACAAAGTGAAAAACTGTCAGATATCTGATGGTACTTAGAGAAAAATCCATCTTCGGAGCATGTGTTAATAGAAGACATTTTATGATGTAAATGTCCACCACGGTTTGCCAAGTGGTAAAAGTGGTTGTCTCATCAAGTTGTTTCACAGAGCCAAAAGCAGCTTTCTTCATACATCCTGTCTCTTCCTGGTCAAGCTGAGCATATCAGCTCTATATCCAAAGGTCTGCTAATTACTCTGACATGAGTTTATTTGAACGCCAGAAAAGCTTCAGAGCTCAAAGTAAACAGAAGTAGTCAGTCTCCTTTGTTTGTTAGATCAGATAACTCTCAAGCTGCCAGCATTTCTGTGTGGCGACCTGTGTGATGACGTCATCCTTGCTATCAGATCAGACCAACTGTAGGGTAGAGCAGGGCAGGTTGGAACCTAAAGATATCAGAGTGCACACAGAGCTGATAAAATCACTTTTATCTCCTCAACATAGACAACAATAAGCAAAGCAATATACAGGCAGTCCCCGACTTACATCGTTCCGACTTACATACGTCCCCTAGTTACAAACGGAGACTTATGAAGCGTGGCTGACATTCAACACTGAGTCACGCCCCATGATAACCAAGTGCCAGCATGCCACAGCTGCACATGAGATACAGAACGTTAGGTGAAATCTTCTAAAAAAGGGCACAGACATCAAAACAAATGTAAAAACTGTTCCCTGCACTATCCAAAACTAACTAATTTTTTGCTGGAATTACATTTAATAAATATACCTATTCTGACTTACATACAATTTCAACTTAAGAACAAACCTACAGTACCTAACCCATTTGTAACCCGGCGACTGCCTGTATTTGGAAAACGTCTTCATTTACTCTTCCCTACATATTGAAAGCTAATCTTTGTAGTAAGACAACCCCTTTACGCTGCATTTTCTGTGAATAATACTGAATCAAAAATATTTATCCCTATACTCAAGATAAAACTGCAAAGGATAATTGAGACTATCGGACTATCGGACCGCAATAGTAATAGTCTGTATGCTTAAAAGTGTAGTGAGTTTTATCTTGCACAAATGAATGGCTTTCCTGCTCTTTGATGTATTTCCAGTGTTGGCAGCGTACTCTCCATACAGTTTAAAGCATCTGGTCACACAATGACATTGATAGAGGTTGCATGGATAATTCCAATCTCTGTGACCAAGCATCTCTTCAGAAGTAGTACTGATTTCAGTTGCAGCTTGTTAAACCATGCATTTCCAATTGTAGACATTTCTATTAGTTTTTAGCTGACATATCCCATGAAATGTTTCCTATTACTCAGGTTATTACAGGTGGGATTCCCCTGTAAGACTCTTACTAGAACTAATTTATTATGACCCTAACCTAGTCAAAGGATCCGAGTATTTACTTTTTTTTACTGCACTCCATAAAAATGTTGGACGTTCTTGTGAAAAAAGTATATATGTATCTTGAATGGAAAGCTGATCAAATACCATGATTGTTAGTAAAAATATATTCATGATGCTAAAACTATTGAAAATTATCTATCAGCCTTTTTACCAGATCCTGATTGTATCTGTAGGTATAAAGAGATTTTCTTCATCACAGATGCTGCTATACAGGTCCAGCATTATTCTTAATACTAGAACAGGTTATGGGGCTATACATGACCAGTATGATTAAAACAGGTTATGGGGCAATTGTTTGTGCTGCTATACATAACCACCATTATTTATAGGATTATAACCAGTTATGGGGCAATTGTTTGTACTGCTATACAGGTCCAGCATTGTTCTAATACAACAGGGTCTTGGGCCATACATGACCAGCATTATTTATAGGATTATAACCGGTTATGGGGCAGTTGTTTGAACTGCTATCTATGACCAGCATTATTCATAGAATTATAAACATGTTATGGGGCAATTGTTTGTGCTGCTATACAGCTCCAGTATTATTCAGAGGGTTATAATACTGGACCTGTATAGCAGAACAAACAATTGCACCATAACTTCAGGGTTATGGGACAATTAATTGTTTTTGCTGTTATATAGCTTCACCATTATTCATAGGACTATAACAGGTTATGGGGTAATTGTTTGAGCTACTATACATGACAAGCATTGAACAGAGGGTTATAACAGGTTATACGCCAATTAATTGTTTGTACATTATTCATAGGATTATAGTAGGTCATGGGGTAATTAATTGTTTGAGTCAGTTTATAGGGCAATTGTTTGTGTTGCTATGCATCTCTTGTAGTATTCATAGTTATAACAGGTTATTTAATTGTTTTACAGTTTATTTTAAAGCCAAAATAGTTTGTTCTCATCCTACTGCATTTGGAATCTTCCTTGGGAAATGATGTTCACAAACAAGCTTTAGTAGATATCCATAAAATTGTCCATATGAATGGAGCCTTGTTCTCCGCGTGCTGTTTGTTGCCAGTGGGGCTGACCAGTCTCCTTCAGCCCATGGCACAGTATACACAGCTGTTAATAACCGAGACTGTACCAGGAAAAGAAACGGGGCATTTATAAAGGGCTGACTGGTTTAATAACTGGAACATATCAGGCTATCTTCAGTTGTTGTAATCCCTCTGCCTATTCTGTAAATGGAGTATTCATGAACTAAGTCTATAATTAGGCCCTTAAGAGATGCATCAATAGCACATGTGCAAAAAGTTATTACTAAAAAAAATAGCACATACAAACTGCAGAAAGCTGCAGGTGTTTTTGCAGGTGCGTTAAATATGGTTTTGAAGGGACTCTTCTGTCAAAGTTTTTTTTTTATTTAAAACTTCTTGACTGCAACACGGCAGTCTGGCTTATGCAGTGTCTGACCCTACTCCTATCTCCAGAATACCAGGAAAAACTAGTGTCTGTGTACTGCTGCTGCAAGGCAATCTAATAAAAGTAGGTGGAGGATTAGAATGACGGGGCAGTGACAAGTGGATAAAAATTGAGGAGCAAATAAGAAGAAATGTAGCATGCCCTTTTGTGTTCTGTTACTGAATAAGTTAATCTACTGTACTATCCCATACTGCGTAAAAGTTCAAGAGCTTTGATAAGGATCTCTCAGGTCCTGCCTTCATGTTTACGGGGAAAGCTCTCTGTAACATAATATATATATAGATATAGATATAGATATAGATAGATATATATCTGTCCCGACTGTCCCGGCCAGAGAGCGCCTCCTCCGACTGTCCCGGCCTGAGAGCGCCTCCTCCGACTGTCCCGGCCAGAGAGCGCCTCCACCAACTGTCCACCTGTGATCTAACACTATGCTCTTCTTTTCCCTCATCATTGCTATCTATCCGCTCTCATACACTTACTGCTTATCCACAAACCCCTTCGCTGGACACGAACTCTACATCTCCCCCTTGCATTCACCCCTCTCACCTGTCTGCTGCCACCATCCTCTCCTCACTGTTAATACCCTCCGCACCAAACAAACCTCGCCAAACTACAGTCTATCCTACTGCCACCTACTCACCCACTCACTGCCCTTCAAGCCTCCGGGGGCCCATATCCCCCAACCAGGGCCCCCCCAGCAAATCCCCACCATCGTCCTCTTACCTCCTCGAACAACTCCATCCACTACTAATCTCCGCTAATCCCTTCAAAACCACATACAATCGCCCACTGTCCCTTGCTCCCCCCACCCCTCTCCCTGGTGCTCTTCTGGAATGCGCTGGTCTGTATGTAATAAACTTTCCTACATACATGACTTGGTCATGTCTCGCGCAATCTTTACTCTTCCTTGGTCTGACAGAAACTGGCTGACGCCCCTCTGACAACAGTCTCCCCTGCCGCACTCTCTTTAGCGGCCTCCAACTTTTCCCCATACACTCCCCCCCGCCCCGGTAACAAGCATGGAGGAGTGTCGGCCTCCTCCTGACTGACACCTCTCCTTTTGGTCCCTGCCCCACCTCTGCCTTCCCCTCACGACTCTTTCTCCTTTGAAGTTCACTCTTGTCCGCATCTACGGCCCGTCCCCCTCCCTCAACACCTCCTAGAGTGTCTGTTGTCTAACGACCGCCAGGCCCTGCCACTGCTATCTTGCCACTTTGCTTCCTGGCTTTCTCCACATTCTTTCCACCGAAATCCCCACTATCATCATGGGAGACTTCAACATCCCAACGACCCCCCCCCCCCACCCCCCCCGGGGGGGGGGGGGGGGGGGGGCCGGGGGGGGGGGGGGCCCCCCCCCCCCCCCCCCCCCACCCCCCCCCCCCCCCCCCCCCCCCCTCCCCCACCCCCACTCTGCTTCCAACAAAACTCCTTTCACTCTTCTTCCTCCTTCGAACTCTCCAGTGGACCTCTGGAGCCACTCACAAAGATGGACCACACTGGACCTCATCTTCACCCACCTCTGCCCCCTATCTGACATCTCTAACTCTCCACACCCTATATCTGACCACAACCTCCTTACCTTCTCTACTATCACCACCCCACCTGCTCCTCCTGTGTCATAATACCAGTACGGACCCCCGCAGGAATACTACAAAACGCTCAATCCCTCACACTCTCTCTGACTCTCCATACACCTCTTTCCACTATCCTCCTCATTCAATGACCCTAGACGGCAGCCACCACTTCTACAAACCATACAATCACCACTGCCCTTGACTCAGTTGCTCCTCTCACACACAACAGAACCCGCAAAATCAACAGACAACCCTGGCCACACAGACTCAACCAAACAGCTGAGACGAGCATCCAGAATGCTGAACGCCGCTGGATAGAAAACTCACGACGTCCATTTATGACTTTTGCCTTATACAAACACTCCACTGCAGACATTTAAGTCCGCAACTCGCCTCAGCCAAACAGAACTATTTCACCACTCTCATATCCTCCCTGTCCTGTCCACAACCCCAGCAATTATTCATAACCTTCAACTCTCTTCTCCGTCCCCACACCTCCTCCCCCATCCCACTTTCATCAGATACTTTGGCCATTCACTTCCTCCAAAAGATTAACCACATCAGAGAAAGCTTCAGCCCGCAGTCCCCACCACCCTCCCTTACCCTTGCAACCTCGCTTCTGCCTTAACTCTTCGCCACAGTCACTCATGACAAGCCTCTCCTCTTACTGTCCAAATCCAACTCACTATACCTGTAGTCTGAATCCACTGCATCCAACCTCATCCCAGACCGTCAGTGCTTTCTATCATCCCAACCCAGCCCACCCATCTCTCAACCTATCGATAACCCAGCATCTTCCTTCTGCCTTTAAACATGCCTACTATCTACTGCCAATCTTAAAAAAAAACAACCCATTGACCCCTCTTCTCTGTCCAACTAACTATCGCCCCATCTCACTCCTGCCCTTTTTGCTTCCCAAAACTCCTCGAACACCAGCACGTCTATCTTCAGCTGTCCTCTCACCTTCACCTCCAACTCCTCCTTCTTTGACCCGCTACAATCTGTTTTTTTCCCGACCCCCCACCCACTCTACCGAAACCGCCCTAGAACTCAAAGTCACTAATGACCTAGTAACTTGCTAAAGCCTCCACCACTACTTCTTGTGCTCCTCCTCATGGACCCTTTCCTCTGCCTTTGACACGTCGACCATTCCCTCCTGCACAAAATCCTCTCCTTTCCCTCGTCATCACAGACTTGGCCCTTTCCTGGATCTCCCTCGTACCTCACTGATCTGACTTTCTGCGTCTCTCATTCTCGCTCCACCCCTCCACCCCGGCCCCTCTCTCTGTTGGTGTCCCACAAGGGTCAGGTCCTGGGCCCACTACTTTTCTATTCTCTATCTACACTCTTGCCCTCGTATCAGCTCATATCATCACAACCACACACGTGCTTTCATAACCACCTGTATGCTGATGATACCCAACCTACATCTCTGCCCAGATGTCACTTTCTCTATCTCCCGGATCCCTGACTGTCTGTCCTCCATTTCCTCCTTCTTCTCCTCACGTCTCCTAAAACTAAACTGGAGAAACAGAACTCATCCTCTTTCTCCACCAGTCCAACTCTACCCCTCCCCTGATCTCTCTATACAGTCAACGGCTCTACACTTTCATCGGTCCCACACTCCGCTGTCCCTTGGGTAATCCTAGACTCCGCTCTATCTTTCCAAACCGCAAACATCCAAACCCTCGCCTCTGCCAGCGCCTCCACCTGAAAAACATCTCTCCCCCCTCGCATCCCCCGTCATTCCTCAACTATGACACCACAAAAAGCTGGTATCCCATGCCCTTGACATCTCCCGCCTAGACTACTGCAACATCCTTCTCTTGAGGCCTCCCAGCTAGCACCCTCAGGCCCCCTCCAATCCTTCCTTAACCTCTGCTGCCCCGCTTATCCACTATCTCCTTCCTCGCTACTCCTCTCCTCTCCCCCCTCTGCCAATTCCCTTCATTGGCTTCCATTGCCCAGGCGAATTCATTTCAAGCTACAAACCATGACCTACAAGGCTCTCCATGACCTCTCCCACTCCATATATCCTGCCCTCAATTTCCAAATAATCTCCCTCACAACAATCTCCCCCTCCTCACACATGACTATCCTCTGCTCCCCCCTTATCACTCCTCACACAACCGTCTCCCAAGACTTCTCTCGTGCTTCCCCCACAACTCTTGAACTCACTGCCCCAACACATCAGACTCTCCCCCCCTCAACCAACTTCAAAAGTAACCTGAACACCCATATCTCATGCTTGCCTACAATCTTCACGAAACTTTTTTCACAACTTCCCCCTCATACATTGTCTGCCCTCCACCTCTGTCTGCTTTCCCCCCCTCCTTGTAGATTGTAAGCCCTCGCGTGTGTAGGGTCCTCTCTCCCTCTGTCGTGCCAATTGTCATTGTTCATTTAACTTGTTACTCGTTTGACTTATGTATTGTTATGTAACCCCTCGATTGTACAGCGCCCTGGAATAAATGCCCCTTTAAAAAAAATAAATAAAAATTAAAAATTTTATAATAATAATAATATATTTATAGATTTTTTAAAAGTTTGATAGATAGTAAATATCTTCAAAAAACTGTAAGGGTTTTTGTTCAATGGTTTATTTGGTAAATTTTTTTTGCATGGGGTTTTTCGGATTTTTTTTTTCCCTCCCCAAAAACGCACCCAGTTCTTTTTCTTTGGGTTT
Source organism: Phyllomedusa bahiana (assembly GCA_025379985.1). NCBI lineage: Eukaryota > Metazoa > Chordata > Amphibia > Anura > Hylidae > Phyllomedusa > Phyllomedusa bahiana. Next base: position 98,366 of record JAODAL010000219.1, on the reverse strand, counting down.
TCCTTTTGAAAAAACCTCTTTTGAAGTTCAAACAGGGCCCGGGGTTTTTTTACACGTTTTCTTTGGAAGTCAAAAAAGAAGTGTCGTTTTTCAATTCTTGAAGCGCATTTTTGGCAGGGTTTTTTTGGGGCGCTTTTTTTTTCCTGCTTTTTAATTTGTGTGGGTGAAAACCTCTTTTGGGGAAGCTGCCCCCAAAACCTTGAAAGAGAAACGCCTCAAAACCCTTCTTTTGAAGAAGGGTTTTTCAGGGGGAGGTTTTGGGGATCAAAAAAGCCCCAAAAAAACCTCGTAAAAAACCCACGCCCAAAAATAAGGTTTGTAAACATGGCCAAAACCCCAATCTTTGCTGTCGGCAAAATTTTCAAGGTTTTGGGCCCAGGTTCCTATGGGGGAAAATTTGGTTGCGGGTACCCAAAAATTACTTTCTTGCCAATAATTCTTTGGGGGACACAGCACCGGGTTTTAATAGGCCCTTCCCTTCGGAGGGGGGACACTAGGGGATAAAACGTTTTTACCCCCGCCCCGACTGCCAACCCCTTGTTTGGGGCCAGGCTGATCAGTTTTCAGTGATGGGGGGGCATTTTTCCCCTTTTCCCCTATGCTGCACTAAGGAAAGCGGGAAATTGGGGTTGCCACGAAATGGCATGGCTTTTGGGGCACCCTGCGGGGGCGTGGCGTTACCGCCGCTGGGGTACCGCGTCTTGTGGGTCTGGGGGCTGGCTCCCCTGCTGGTGAGTTGGGTTTTTTCAGGGGCTTGGGGTTTTCCCCTTTAAACCGCCCAAACGGCTTTTCCGGTGCCGCCCCGGTCGGTCGCGGGTGGGTCGAAAGGGGGCCCCGGGGGCCACGCATTAAAAATTTTAGCCCCCGGTTTTCTGGAGGCTTGGGCCCGCACTAGGCCGCTCCCTCCCCCAACCCTGAGCCGCCTGGGGGCGGCCCCAAAAGTGGGTGGGGCCCCCTCCCTGGATGGGGGCGGGGCCCTTTCCAGCAGCCCGGGCCTATTTTAGGGGGGGAGCCTAAATGCAGTTTTTTTGCGGCTTTTTCGGGGGGGTTTCCCCGGGGGGTTTCCTGACTGCTGAGGGAAAAACCCCAGTTTTTGGGGATGGTAAGAAAAAACCCCCTGTGGGCCATCCACCCCTGCCCCCGGCTTTGAGCCAGCCCCCTTTTCAGGGTTTAAGTTTTTGGGAAAGCCCCCGCCCCCAAAAAAACAGGGGGGCCGACTTGCTTCGCCGGCGCCTTTCCCAAAGGACCGGTTTTGGGATGGTTAGCCCCCGATGCCCCTCTGTCCCCTTTGTGTGCTCCGCCCCCATCCCTGCGGGACCGTGCCTCCAGTGGGGGGGCGGTCCCCCCAAAATAATGGGCCTTGTAAATATGGGCTAACCTTGCAGTAAAAACCCTTTTGGCCCCCCGGGGTTGGGGTTTTGGCCTTAGGGAAAGGCCGTCGCTCGCTCCCCAAAAGCCTCGCATCTCCCAGGGCCCAGCGCCCGACGCACCCCTTTCCGGGTGTTAACGTCGGCCCCTTCTGGAAAACCCCACAGGCTCTAGTTTGGGGCCCAAAGGACGGGGTTTGATGGTGTGGCAGCAGGGGTCCCCCCCAAATAGCCGGGAAAGTCCGGGTGGAAAAGGCCCTTTGGTTTGGAGGCCCCCCTTGTCTCTGGCTTGGGACGGGCCCCGGGTTTTTTGGATGACAGCAGGGGTTTTCAAGCCCTTATCAGGCGGTCAGGACTCCCTTCATTTTAAGGATGGGTGTCTCCCCCTCCAGGGGGGGGGTTTTTTCCTTTTCAAGGGCGGCGGGGTGACAGCGTTTGGGTTTTTCCCCTGCACCCCTTTAAAATTTGGGAAAAAATTTGTTTGCCAGGAATTTAAAAATTTCCGGGTCGGGCGTTTTTTTTCAAAAAGACGACTTAAGTCCCCTTGGCCCTTTTTCCCCGGGGAGGTTCGGGTTTCTTAGTGGGTCTTTTGGTCCCATCAGGGGAAACCCAGTCCCCCGGGCCTCAAGTGGGTCTATGGCCTTTCCCTGTCTCGGACGCGGGGGGATTTTGCAGGAACAGACGGCTTTCCTAACGGGGTTTTTTAAATGTCCCCCTTGGGGGGCGGCAGGGCCCCTGCGACCTGCCCCGTCCCTTTTTCCAAAGTTCCAGCTTGCATGGTTGGCCGTAGCAGTGCTGAGGGGTTTTGGCGGGTTAAGCTTCCCGTGGGTTGGGGAAATTTCCCGGGTTTTCCCCAGTTTCAGAGTTTCGGGCCGGCCCCCAAAGTAAGTTTGTTGGTGCCCAAACTTTTTTTGGAAAAGGGTGGGGCCAAGGGCAAGGGCCCGGTTCCCCCGTCCCCGCGGGTTAAAAATTTTTTGGGGGGGTTTTGCAGCCCCAAAAGGGGGTTTTGGTTGCGTTCCCCCCCGCTCGCCTGGGAAAGGGTTTTTTCCCGGGGGGCCCAACAGAGGGGTCGAGTATGCCCCCCCCTCGGGGCCCAGAGGTTGCAGCGGCATTCACGGGGCCCGTCTCTCGGGAAAGCGCAAGCCCCCTTTTCCCCAAAATTTTTAAGCGTTTGGGCTGGGGAAGCCGGCCCCCCCCCAAAGTTTCCCTTTTTTGGAAGGTGGGGGGCTTTTCCCTCCAGTTCAAGGGGGGTTCTGGCAGGTTCAGGTCAGGGGGTAATGGTTTTGGGGTCCCCCAAATTCAGGACTCACTTTGTTTGGCTTCCCCACCCAGGGTTGCAGTGCCCCCACGCCCGCGGGCTCTGGCTCGGGGTCGGTTTCCCTCGGGGAAAATCCCCCTTTTCCCTCCGGTGAGGGGGGGTTTTGGGCTGGCCTCGGTCTGAGCGTTCTTTTAGGGATTTTATTCAATTCCCTTTTTGGATTTTACATGAAGGGCAGCTCCCTAGGGCCCAAAGTCGGGGCCTTAAATTTCTCAACCAGTAGCGTTTTGGGCCGGTTGCCCCTTGGGAAATCGCTTCCGGTCGCGGTAGGGCCCCTAGGAGCGCAGAAAAGGTTTTTTTTAGCTGTTTGGGCATTTGGGGGGTTTTTTTCTGTCCCAAGGGCTATCAACGGTCCCCTTTTGGGGTTCCAGTTGGCTCTCAAAAATTTTCTGCACCAAAAGGGTTTTTCCCCTGTAGTCCCTTTTCGGGGGGTTGGTCCCACCTCCAAAAAAGCGCCCCGCCGGGTCAGCGTCAAAATTTCCCCGCAGCGGTTTTGGCTGGGTTTGGTTTAAATTTGGGGCAATCCCGTCTGATTCCATCATTAGGGATTTGGGAAAGTCGAGGGGTGTTTTTTGTCAATCAGGGTTTCCCGAGGGTTCCCCTCCCGTCTGGAAACTGCCCGGGTTTTAAACGTGCCCCCACTCTGTTCGCCCCCCGCATATTCTTAGTTTTGCATGCGGGATTTGGCGCTTTGGGGGACCCCCCTCGAGGTGTGTCCTTTGCTCACTCCTGCAGTGGGCAATCCCGCCTCGTTTACCAGGGGCTCCCCTTGTCCTTGGTCTCAAACAGTTTCCCTGACACCCAGGGTCGCCTCGATTGGGGGGGGCTAGCCCTTTCCCGGGATTACATCAGGGGAGGTAATTTTGGCCCCCGCAATGGCTGGTCAAAAACCACAGACGCCGCGTTTCGTGGTGGGGGGCCCCCTCCCCGGGCCCACCCAAAGGGGCTCTAGCACTGGGGAAGCCAGTTTTTCAGGAAACTCTGTGCTGGAAAACCCCCAAAAATTTTTCCCTTTTAAACGCCTCCATTGGGTTCCCCCCCTTTTCCGGGGGCCCCCCAGTTTGGGTTCGGTCCAGCAAACCACGATTGTGGCAGGGCGAATTCTTCAGGGTTGGGGCCCCGAGGCCAAAACAGTTTCTGGGTGCTGTGAGGGTTTTTCGTGGGCGGGCAGCGGTTAAACCAAAACCCTTTGGGCGGGCAATCCCCTTTTCCCGGGTTGGGAAAAAACCCGCTTGGCCAATCATCTGGGGGAAATGCTTCGCCTTCCTTGCCCGGGGGTGGGTTACGCCAGACGCCGACTTTGGGGGTTTTTGCCTCAATCCCCAGGGGCCCGAGGTTATTATTGGGGCCCGGGCCCGGGGAAACCCCTGGGTTTACAGTGGACTTGCTGGTCCTACCTTTGGGGGGGGGGTTTGGGCTTTCCCTTCTTTTTTAACCCTGGGCCCTTTTTTCCTCGAGACCCAAGTGCCTCGAGTCCGAGAGGGGATAAAAAGCTATGGCCCCCCACCTTAGGATTAGGGCCACAGGCGGGGGTTTCGCGGAAAATCTGGGGCCCCATTGGCAAATGGTTCCCGACTGTTTTTTTTTTATTCCCCGGCCTTCTGTCGCAAAGGGGCCCCCCCGTCCAAAAAAAACGGGTTTTTTAAACGGTTGGAATTTACCCGCAGGGCTGTTTTCGAAATTTCCAAACCCCAGATCACCTGGGTCTGTTTTGCCCCGGAAACTTTACCCTTTGGGTCCAAGGGTGCCGTTTTTTAAAAGTAGGCCGGGGGCTCGGGTTTGCCCTTTCCCAAATTGAAAGGGCAAAAGTTCGATTCGCCCAATTTTGTTTAAAGGCAAGCTGGCCCCCGCTTTACGGGGGTTTAAAGGTTTTTTTTTTGCAGGGGGTCATGGGTTGGTCCCTCAGGTTCGTGGCCTATCGAACCGTGGGAGGGAATGCCTGTGGGGAAATCAGACCCGTCTGCACCTTCTGGGCCTCCAAAGGGAAGTATCCCTGTGTTTTCTTTTATGGAAAAGGGGGGCCCTTTTGGGGGGGGGCCTTTTCCCTTTTAGCCCCCAAAATGCTGTATGGGCAGCTCTATCTGCCGGCCCCTGTTCTGTTTTTCTGCGGATGGACAAGGAACTCTGTGTCTTGTTCCCTTACGTTCCCTAGGGTGGTTTCATGTTTCATACGAGGGAAGATCTTGTTTGTCCTCTTTTGCCCCTGTCCTTCATTTTGAGGACGATTGTTCGTTGGGTGGCCCTGGTAAAGGGCCCGTTCGGTTCTTTCCTTCTTTTTCGGATCATTTAGGTACGCGCATCCTTTTTGGGTCAGCCCTGGGGTCCCCTTTCAGGGGTTGGCGTCCCCCTAGGGCCGCCGTTTTCCCCGCCGGATCTGGTCCAAAAGTTACGCAGGTCACGGCTCGCTTTCCCCAAAGAAACAGTTGGGGGCCCCCTGGTTGGTTTTGGCCCTTTAAGCCTCGGCTTTTGCAGATTTGCAAAGCCCGTCACCTGGGCTTCGGCCCATTTTCCCCCGTCCCAAGTTCACCTGGGCTCTTTCCTTGGAATCGGGGGCTGCAGCTTCGGCGGAAGGGGACTTCCGGGGCGTGGGCTGGGTGTTGGGCACTGTGATGAAATTTTCTAGTCGCCCCCCCCCTCTGGAAAAGGGTTTTTGGGCATCCCCAAAGGTGCTGTGGGCCCCCCTTTAATTAATGGCGGGGGAAAATGGGATTTTTGTACTTTCCCTTAAAAACCTTTTTTCGTCCCCAAATTAATTGGGGGACAAGGGTCCCGCCCTCGTTTTTGGCACCAGGGAAATTTTAAAGGGTTTTTCTTTTGTTCCCCCCTCTTTGGCCAGGTTTTGTACCAAATTTTTCAGCCTGGCATTTGCAGGAGGGAAAAAGGGGCCCTCGGGGCGGGGTTTTAAAACCCTTTGATCCGCCCAGTGTCCCTCTCCCAAGGAAGGGGCCCCATTCCATGGGGCTGTTTTCCCCCCAAAGAATTGGACGAGAAAGGATTTTACGGTAAGTTCAAAATCCCCTTATCCGCTTAAAAGGGTTTGGGTTTCTCCAGTCTTCGGTTTTTCCCTTTTTTTTTTCTTTTCCCAATGTGGGACAACACTGCTGCAGCTGCCGATTGGCTGCGACAGTCATGTACATTACCCTTCGGAGTTACTAGGCATCGGCATACAAACGCCAAACAAAGAATTTGTAATAATGTTATTTTTGTAAACTCCAAAAACAATTTTCAATAAAATAAAATGCATCCACATATAACTTATCTCTCCCAATGGTGTGCTTGATTTGCTAACTGTAGCATGGAAGATGGGTGGTCTCGTAGGGTGTCTTGCCTTGAAATCTGCTGCAATGACCGGGTCTGCATTTACCTGACACACAATTTCTAATTTCTCCTCACGGGGGTTTTAAAACCCCTGCAAGTGGGCAATGGGTGTAAAAAAAGATAAACTTGTAAATAACTCACAAAAGAATAAAGGGTTTTTTTTTAAAACAAGCACACCAAGGGTTTTTTCCCTTTTGAAATTTCAAAAATTTTTATGTGTTAAATGACCCTCTTCCCCTTGGAAAAAAAAAAAGTTTGGATCCAAAAATGGAAAAATTGGTCAACACCCATTTTGAAAAAATTTTCCCCCCCATATTACTATTTTTGCCCCAAACGGGAAATTGGGTTTCACCAACCAAATTTCCTTTTATTTTTGGGGTATCCCTTTTAAATGGCCCCCCCGGGGGGAATGTAACCCGAAAGGGCCCCTAAAGCGTGTTTGGGCCCCAACCAAAATCAGTATTTTTATACAGAACAACAAATTAGTTCTATTTGTGCAATACTCATACATGGTTAATCAAAGGTGGGAAACTTATTTTTGTTTTTTAAATTTCTTTTTTTATGTTCTCGATTTTATGTTTTTGTTTTCTTTTTCCTATTTTGTTTACAGATTCTTGGGGAAAAAAGGCCCCCATTGCTTTAATGCTTTTCCAAGCAGGGTTTTAATACAGATATGAAAAGGGGGCGAAAAAAATTGCACCCTGTGGTCATTTGAAAGCTGCCTGGAGATGACATTTTTATATTTGCCATTTCTCCATATTTTGGTTAACATTTTTTAAAAATTTTTAAAATTTTAAAAGAATTTTTCTTTTGTGCCTGGTGTGGAAAAAAAATATTTATATTTACACAGGAAGAAAAGAAGAAGTTTGATAAAGAAACAGACAAGAACTACAGCAATCTAGATAAACACTTGAACATGTCCGCAAAGAAGAAAGAGCCTCAGCTACAAGAGGTAAGGCTGCCCTTTGTGATCTGGAAAAGCTCTGACTGTTGCATGGTCATAGTGATTTATGTTTGATTTATGTGTTGCTAAAACCTAAATTTTTTTATGTAGACTAATCATGCTGGCTCAGTAGCTCCATATGATGCATCTAGTGGAGATACAAACTCCACTGGCTATTTGGCAAGAAGTTGCAATACCAAATAATAATTTTAAGAAAAATTTCTGCTGAATGGACAACTTTTCAACAAACTTTGCATAAATCAATAGTAAACATTAGTATAGGGAACTTTGTACTAGATCGTATTAGAGAAAGATATTGCTCCACCTCCTTAACTAACCTGTTCTTTTAAGACAAAAGGTCGCCTGAAAAAGCAGCTTACATGCTGCCCATACAATTGTATGAAGAGGGGAGGGAGCCAAGAGAGGATGTGGCTGAAAAGAGGCAGAGACCTACACAGAAAAACATCTGAAAGCTCTCGTACAATCCCCAGCGCTGGCCACTGCATGTGAATAAGGAGGGCAGCCCTTGCGGCTGTCTTCTCCCTACACTTCTATGGGAGCTTCCAAACATAGCTGAGCGCACACTCTTGGCTATATTCAAAAGCTCTCATAGAAGTGAATGAGGAGGATGGCCGCATGTGTTGCCCTCCTCATTCACATGCATGGTCGGCTCGCCGCAAGTAGCCAGTGTTGTGGATTTTATATCATGGTAAAACCCCTTTAACTGTTACATCTCACCCAGTGCTTGACTGCCATTTTACATTGTCCAGTACTGTGTTAGGGTATGTTCACACAGCGTCCTTTGGGGCATATTATGGCATGTATTTTGGACGTAATTTTGCCGAAATAGGCCCAAACAATGTACATTATCCATAGCGATCAATGTAAAAGCACACGTCGTCAATCACACACCAGGTATTTAGGACGTGTCTGCAAGGAGGTGACATGTCACCTCCTTGCAGGCGTTTATGCTCCGTGCTACTTTAATGTATTGGAGGCAGGAAACTGGGTCGGGCTATTATGCAGCGTATTAGCTTTGAAATCACGAGCTTGCAAGCACATAATTTCAAAGCGCAAGTGCACAGTGTTTACAGCGCACCATAATGCATGCCGCAATACGCCATTTGAATTCCCCCTTCTGTCCTCTCATCTGCTGCTGCTTTTAAGGGTGTTCAGGATCACCGTGTGTTTGCGCGTGCACAGTGTGTGACCGACATCACAACAGCTAGTCTACGCTCACTAGCTGAAGGACAATTGAAAATTAGAGCTGAAGCCTGAGAGGGGGAACTGATGATCAAATTGCTATATGCAAGTTATTTATTGGCCAGGAATAATGTTGTTCCTCATGTACAGATAAACCACAGCTTATCCTGAAGTTGCCTGAATTTACAGGAAAAACTTTAAAAGAACTGAGAGGACACATCCAGGATATTTTAGTCCTTACCCTAGTATGTTTAAAGGGGTTGTCTCACTACGTTGATTCATCTTACATCAGTCCTGTTTTCTTGGTTACATTTTGAATTCAGGGGCGTGGTTTACTGGATTCTACTAAGCTACAGTAGAAGCCAGGTCTGTAACTATAACAACCAGTGCTGGCAGCCTATCGAGAGAGTGAACAGGTCTGTAGCTATAGCGACCTGAGGAGCTGATGCAGCCCATTCAAGAGGGGATATCTAGGAATAGGTAGGAGACTTTTTTGGTGTGGGTGTGTGTGTGTGTGTGTTGTTTTTTTTATATGTGTGTGTTTTGTATATATTATTTTATATATATTAAAATAAAACCCCACACAACATTAAAAAAGTGCCTTGTTTCTTGCAAGATCTTTAACGTAAAAAGCAATCCTTGCAGTGAGACAACCCCTTTAAGTTACTAATGTAACAAACAGTATGTAAATATACTTTAAGTACAGTATTTAAAATATACAATACAGTCTGGATTGGAATCCAACTGGCCCACCAGAGGATCCTCCAAGCTCTTGGGCAGTAATATACCCCTAGTATGCTACCCAGGCCACAAAGCTCTAGCAAAAGACAACCTCTTTTGGGGCGGACTTTAAAACCATTCACCAGATCCTATTATATTCTGTATGTGTAATGATTAAAGTGGACATGCACATGTCTTATAGAGATAGAGGGTGTGTTCAAGGAGCTCCGGTCTGACGTTGCTCTTTAGTGACATCACTATGCAACAGTGATGTCTTATTGGCCCACATTTATTGTTTGCTTCTATGCCTTGTTTTGTCTGAAATTCTATGTTGCAAAGGCACATCTAAGATCTTATCGTGTCAACTTAAAAGCTAATATTCAGTGGCATAGCTACAGGGGTTACAGCGGTTGCACTTGCAATCATGCCTCAGAGCCAGGGAGGCAGCTGGACCCCTTTACCACACAGCTGCATTGCTGGGTTAGATGGACCCGGCGCCTGCACAGGGTTAGCTCTGATACATGGCATATAGGTGATTGACAGGAAGGGTATATTAGACCCTAGACGAGGTCTAACAGGCTGTACATGAAAGGTGTTATACATAGCAATACATTATTGTACTGCTATGTATTGTAAAACTATCAGGCATATGGTATATTCCCATAGTGATATACACATGCGCACACACAAAAGTTAGTTATATAAAAATACATAAATATAACCCCAAACACAAATCCCCTATTTCCCTAAATAAAAAACAATCTATTTACTGAAAATAAATAAAAAGATACCCATAATAGATATCGTCACTTCCGTAATGACCCAAACTATAAAATTGTGTTATTTAATAGCAGTAAAAGCTGCAAAAATAAGTAAAAATCCATGGCAAAATTGTAAATTTATGTTCTTCTTTGGAATAAAAAAGTGATTAAAACTCTCTGAAGTAGTAAATATAAGCACAGAAAAAAAGCCTAAACCAATCACTGAAATACCAAAAGACTTAAAACTTAACTTTTAATCATAATTATCTAAAAAGATAAGTATGGTATACCACACTTGGGTCTCGGAAATAATATGTGAACTAAAACAACAACAAATCGTTTCCTCTGACAACAAATGAATGTCTGCCAGCTATACACTCCAGACAAAAAAAAAAGGACCCATACAAATATAAGTAATGAACCAATGATAATACAGCAGTACTGTGGCCCCATATATAGATTATACTTGAATATAGGGGGTAATAGGATCCCTATCATACTTGCTTTTTTTAAATGATTATGGTTATAAGTGAATTCTTTTGGTATTTCAGTGATTGGTTTTATCTGCAAATAAAAAGCCCTCACACAGCGCCATCCACAGAAAAATAACTTATGGCTCCAAGAATATTGTGACAAAAAATTCTTTTATAACGTCAAGTGTGGTTTATTAACAAGTCGATAATCCCCTTAAGAAAAGGTGTATGATGTGAAATTGTGCATGTAGATTTTTCATCAGTTGGTAGATTTGATGTCCAGCAAAAGAAAATGTATTACTCCCTCCATCCGCTTTGGAGCTCCCCAGGATCCCCCCCTCTTCACTTCCGGGTTCTCGTTGCTATTGTAAGTAAATGGAGCACAAGTCCTTAGTGTGTGTTGGGGTGAGAACCCGGAAGTGAAGAGGAGTGGATCCCATGGAGCTCCGGAGTGGCAGTGGTGGGGGACAGGTAGCTAAGTATAACTTTTTTTTTGTAGCCTAGCATCATGTCAAATTGAATTTTCCTTCACTGGAAAACCTTTTAAGTAGAAATAATTTTCCGCAACACACTACACCAGAGGCATCCATCATACCAAGTAGGGAACTTGGTGCAAAGTAATGGTCTACAGCAGTGAAGAACCGTTATTTGACAGAAGGGGCCCAAGCTGACTTTTTGCACCAGGGCCCATGAACCTTTAGCTACACTCCATCTAGTATTCTTATTAAATGAGGATGATGGTCACTTATATTTGACAGTGCATAGCCCAGTACACACATTTGTGTTCAAGATGACACCTATAAGAAAACCTTTCATTAACACCTTCTGTGTTACCAAAGTTTTCTTCCCTAAAAGTAAGGGTTAGTACTTAAATGTAGTAAGTTCTATTTACCCAACTTATTTGGAATACCTATGTAAAACTCATATACTGCACAATGTTTGTCAGCGAATATTAGATCTGCCAAATGACTCTATCTCCTTAGATAATACAGAGTTGTATACATATTTTGTAGGAATGTTTCAGGCTCTGTATTCATTTAGCACATGGATATGGAAAGTTAGTTCTTCTCTATGGTGTATTTACAGATCCTATATTCATGGGTAAAATGTTATGGATATGCTCTGCTGTCCACACGTCATACTGTTATTGGAAGATAGTTATCTTGTTAGTTGAGATACGAAAACATTGTTTTTCTTGGCCGCCTTTCATTCCCTAGAGGGATTATTTTCAAACAACTCTGCTTTTTCCAAAGGGACTGCTAAGGAGGAATGTATGAGAAAATGAGCAAAGGATGTGTTTTTGGCCTCATCGTCAAGGTCGTGTCACCAGAGAAAAAAGATAATCCACTATTTTACTCATCTCTCTCATAGCACTGGAAATCTTGTTTCTGCAAATACTCTTTGATACTGAAATGAGAAGCCAAAAACTAGCAAAATTCACTGTTGATTTGTATTAGATCACATAAAGCTATACCACATCTTAGGAATGGTATTGAAAAACAATTTGTGATATTTTTTGCTAAAGAATTTTATTTTTTGTATAATTTTATTTTTTTATATATTTGAAGACGATTGAATTAATTTTTAAAGTTATAAGAAAAAAAAAACCCTTTTCTAATGGGACCCCAAGGGACATTGAAAACCCTGCTTACTCTCCCCTTTTTAAATGCAAGTGACAGTTTTTCCCCCTATATCGGGGGTTATACAGCATTTTAAAAATTTTTGGGCACCCATATTAATCTTAATAAATTTTTGTTCAAAAATTTTGGGGGGGTTTGCAACAGCCTTTTCCCAATTTGATTTTTCTAATAACTAAAGGACACAGAAAATTTTCCCCCAAATTGAAATGAGGTTTTTTTGTACTAACACAAAATTTTCAAAATGCTTTAAAACCCAAAATTTGCCGGTGAAAAATTTTTGGGGGAACTCTTATAATTTTATTGATTTGAATACTCCGACAATTTTTCTACTTACTGAAGCAAAAAAAATTTGGGTTTTTTGAAACCCTCACGAGCCCTGAACTCATAGCCAGGTGTATCCAATGATAAAAAAAGGGGTTTTTAAGGGGGCCAAATTGCAAGTTGTTCTCCTTTTTGAATCTCCTGTGAAAGTGGCATGGGGGGCTCCTCAAAACAACTCTCAAATGTCTGAAAACAAAAAATTGCAACATAGGGGGTTCGGGGGAAAAGGATAAAAAAAGTTGTCTCAGAGTTTTAACCTGTCAGTTTCCCCCTGTGAGGGAAAAAAGTAAGGGAAAAGGAAGACCACAGGGACAGTTCTTGTTAAACCCAAAAATGGCAGGGCAAAAAAAATATCAGAAAAGGGAGAGAAAGAAGAATGGGAGCATTCCCAAAGGGCAATCCACAGACCACCCCAAAGAGCTGCCCGCACATCTTGCTGCAGATGGGTAAATGTGCATCGTTTTAAAAATACAGCACACTTTTCACAAGGGGAAGCTGTATGGGAGAGTGGGGCGAAAGAAGCAGTTTTCCCGAAAGCCGCCCAAACCGAGTCGCCTGAGGTATGCAAAAGCACATTGGACAAGCCCCGCTTCAATTTTGGGGGCCTTTTTACTGATGAAACAAAGATTGGGGTTGTTTGGGCATAAAAAAAAAGGCGTTATTCATGGCGTCCCAAAAACCCCAGCATTTCCCAAAAAAAAACAATTGCTAAACCCACTGTAAAATTTGGTGGGGGTTCCATCATGCTTTGGGGGTGTTTGCCAATCCCCCACCGGAATCCTTTTTTAAATTAAGGGTCGCATGGATTTAACCCGTATCAGCAGATTTTTTCAGAATAAAAGTTTTCAAAACGGTGATGAAAATTTTAAGTTACGCCGGGGGTGGATATTTCCGCAAAACAATTTATCCCCAAAAAAACCCCCCAAATCAAAATCAGCATTCAAGCAGAGGAACAATTACAATTTCTGGGGAAAGGCCCTTCCCCGTCCCCAGACCTGAATAACATTGAAAAAAACTAATTGGGTACTTTGAAGCGGGGGTCCCCTGGGTCCGACCATCCCAAAATTAAAATGAAAATTGGGAAATTTTTTTGTAAAGGAATTTGGGCCCAAAAAAACCCATCCAGGTAAAATGAAAAAAACTACAGGAAACGACAAAAGCGTTTTTTTTTTGCAAAAAAGGATCCCACAAAAAATTAATGTCACTTTTTTGTTGGGGTTTCCCCCTACTTTTTCACCGGGCAAAATTTGGGTTTTTGCAATTTCAAAATTTTTTGTTGTACAATAAAACCCCCCCCTTTCAATTTCCCAAAATAAATGTGGGCCATCATTATTAAAATATTTAAATTGAAATGGCTGTTGCAAAAACCCCCAAAGATTTAGAAATAAAAAAAAGGTTAAAAAATTTAAAAGGGGTGCCCCAAATTTTTTCATATGACTGTAGAAAAAAATTTGTCAAAATTTAAAATTTTCCTATTTTCCTTGTGCCCGGGTCAGGATTTTGCACTAAAGGGATTTTTAAACCTATTTGATGCAAAGCTTCTGTCCTTTCGTCTTCCCCATTTAGGTGGGATAAACACCGATAGGTTTTTTTTTTAAACAAAGGTGTTCAACTCCCCCAAAAACTATAAAAATAGCCTGAAATAAAAAAAAAAAAACAACCATTCCGTGTTTTTTTTTGGGGTCTTCACATGGTACTTTTTTGATGCTTTTTTTCAATGCTTTTTTGTGCAAAAGGAACAGAAATTTAATGTGTACATTGCTCACAAAAATCGGGGGCAAAAATCAGGTAATTTCGGTTTTTACCGCAATTTTTTGCCGTTTTGGTGTGCAGTAAACGTACACAAAATTTGCGTACCTTCCTGCACAAAAAGCATTGAAAAACGCCCCAAAAAAACACCAGGAAAGCACCCTTAGGCTAGTTCACACGGCTTAATTGCGGACTAATTACCCCCGAAATTTACGCCGTGGGAACGGGCGGGAGCGGGGGAGTAAGGGGGGGGGCCCGGGCACTTCCCCGGGCCCCATAGACATCACTGCAGGGCGCGATACGCCCTAAAAGTGACATGTAAAAGTTCTATGAGAACTGTGAATTACCGAAATAAAAGGGCCGTTTTGGGCCCGAAATTTGGGCGCACTTGGCGTAATTACGGACCGAAATACGCCCATTTTAAGCCGTGTGAACATGCCTTTAGTCAGGATGTGACTGCTGTTACCAATTCGAGGCCTCAGGCGTGTGTCACAATTGCATCCTGCTCAAATTTGGGAATGCCACATTCTTGCCATATATGTTTGGCAGCGGGGGGTCATGTTGGCGGATGAAACTAAAGCAACTGCTGGAGTTCCTGCACTGGATCGGCAGTGGATTAAAAAGGTGAGTACATTTGTTATTTTATATAATTGGTGGTTATCTATTTTTTCTGTTGATACTAGAGAGAGCAGCAATGGACAAAAGAAAATAAGAAACATGTTACCTCTATTTTATTGTTCTATTTATTACTACTTTTTAACGATAATTTCACATGACAGTAAAACCTTCTTATAGAAGTAAATGCAGAGAGTTGCATCTCTGTTATAGTAATAATGAGGACTCGGAAGAAGGAGGGTCCATTGATTGAGATGGCACCTGCATCAAGTAGACATTTATAGCAGGACTTGGTAAAACCGGCATCTTTGTTCACACTTCTGCATTGTTTATACAGCGCAGAAGGGTGTACTAATGACAACGCCCTCTAGTGGTCAAGGACCCTAGGAGGACTGTGCAATAAAAAAAAAAGTTTAAAAGTATTAAAAAAATGTAAAAGTTTAAATTGTCACCCTTTTTCCATTCTACAAATAGAAAAATAATAAAGTTGCACATAATTGGTATTCCCGTGTCTGTAAAAAATCCAATCTGTTCAAAGATCACCTCAAACGCTGTAGAAGAAAAATATTACAAACGCTGAAATTTGGTCTGTTTTTTTGTTTTCCTTTTTCTTGGTAATTTCACGTCCCTTAAAAATTAAAATAAAAATTTCCAAAAAGTCACATCTATCCCAAATGTATACCAATAAGAAGTACACTTCAGCCCGCAAAAAATGCACCATCACTCCGATCCATAGGAGGAACTACAAAAAAAAGTTATTGGTCACAGAAAATGAAAAAAAACCTTTATAGATTAAATGCCATAAAAACAAAACTACTTCAAGTTTTTTTTCACAGTTTACCCAGTTTAGAATTTTTGCAATTTCCCTATATATTCTATAGTATGATGATTTGCCCCATTAGAAAGTACATCTTATCCCGTAAAATAAAATCTCTCATAGGTCTGTGTAGATGGAAAAATAAAAAAAAGTCATGGCTCTTGGAAGGTGGGGAGGAAAAAACAAAATGTTACGAAAACAAATAGGCTACAGCGGGAAGGAGTTAAAGCATTTTGTGAGAATTAACAACTGATGACATATAAGTTTGTCATCAGTAGGAGGTAGGTGGTTAATGGTGACATAGAGAAAAAATCGGGCTTCAGATGTAAACCACTCCAGTGGGCAATCACGTGGGTCCAGCTTTTGTAAACTCCATCAATCAGCTGTCAAGACAACAAATTAATAGTGGTCGACAGGCTGCAGTTGATTTTACAGTGACTTTGTCGTCCCGCTTTTAGAGAGTGCTTTTGAAAAATAGACCCCATACCCTTGTCTATATGTCTTAAAAGAACGTAGTAGTATAATGTTGCACCGTGTTAGCCATAGAAAGTAGTAGAAGGGAAGAAATCAGTTTATACCTTTCAAGGGTAACTGAGTATTTTGATGGTTAGCTTTTGAGAATTTTAGCTCCTTCTTTAACATGGTGTTATACAAGAAACTGAAAATTAATAGACTTCTTTTTATACACAAAAGACATGGATCTTCAAAGGAACTTAGAATCTTTAAAAATAACAGTGCAATATAAACAGTTATTTACAACAGGTCAAGAAATAAACATTCTGGACACCTCCTTAAATGTTTGCTAGAACTAACAATTTAAAACTCTCAAATATTTGATTTTTGAAAATCAAGTACAATCTCTTTTTTTCCCAGTAGCAAAAGTACTAAGCATTTCCCTGAACATCAGATAGTAACAGAAAAAAAAAGACCTAAAACTCACTTGTTTAGAATATGACTCAAAATATACTGCTATACCTTTTTATTGTAAATTTAAGTATTTTGTTCACTGCTAAGACTTTTGCTTGTTGTAACATTTGTTCTAACATTTATGAAAGGCAAGGATGGCAAAAAGTTGTTTGAAGACAAAGGTCGTATAATCCATAAACAAGTGCCCCCAAAGGATCGATATCAAAAATAAAGGAGCTAAAACAACCTCAAAAAAAATCCCCCGGTGGGCCCTTGAGCATGGCAGACCTGGAGAAGCTTTTGAACTGCATATGCATGCTTTTGGAGAGGTAGAAAGACAGAGATAGAGAGGCATAAAGCAGGTGGCAGTGTATAGGAAGCATGTGCAGTTGGGCCTGCCACTAGAATCAACTCATTTGGTGGGCCCCTAGAGTCAACTTTACCGGTGAGCCCGAGGTACCCCAGGCCAACACTGGCCAAGAATATAATATTAAAATCATCATCTTCAGAATACCCAAAAGAGAACTAGAATATAATTAAAATAAAGAATATGGGTATAACCGGCACTGGTGACACGTGGGGGCTGTATACTGAGGAAGAGGTATACCTAAAGAATCCTCTGAATGAAAGATAAAGGAAGGAGGAACAAAAGGTCTGGTCAGTGAATCAGTTGATTTAGCCCAGAATATGTGGAGACCTCGACAATCTAGGAATTACCAGAGTAAAATTCCATCTTAGATTCCAGTTTTTATAACCCTGGGTGCTGCATTATCATTTCCTAGATCTCTGAAACCACTTTTAAAAAATTTTTCACGTCCATAGCATAATCTCATAATATTCTTAGTTTACAGTAGTGCACCTGGAACAAATTAGTGTTGTAACTTGATGGGCTGCTGCATATTCTAAAAACTGTACTGTAGTACAATACTTGTGTTGGGAGTTTTCTGTCTTTCTCAATCCCCCATCCCCTTAATACATCTGGACTGATAAATCTATTAAATGAACCCACCTTTAAATAGGTTACAGGTTCTTAGTGATAGGAAGTGTTTATATTCGACTCGAAGGCTTTTGACTCTCTATACAAAGGGTTCACAAGTCTATTCCTTAAAGGGTATGGCATGAAATGTACGGTGCAGTTATTCTGCAGCTCTAAGCAGCTGTTTTCTTTCTCTCTCATTTAGGCAGATATCCAAGTGGAGCAAAACCGGCAGCACTTTTATGAACTGTCTCTTGAATATGTATGTAAGCTTCAGGAAATCCAGGAAAGAAAGAAGTTTGAATTTGTGGAACCTGTAAGTGAGCACAATGGTCTTTC
This sequence comes from Phyllomedusa bahiana, assembly GCA_025379985.1. Taxonomy (NCBI): domain Eukaryota; kingdom Metazoa; phylum Chordata; class Amphibia; order Anura; family Hylidae; genus Phyllomedusa; species Phyllomedusa bahiana. The sequence goes on along the minus strand of JAODAL010000219.1, from coordinate 80,900 downwards.
TCATACTGTACATGGTTATTGCTGCCTGCAAATCATAGAAGAACGTACCTATATTCCTATAATGAAGGGGCCGTCAAGGAATGAGAAAAAGAAAAAACAATTTAAAAACTTTTTAAACCTCTCAATTTCTTTGGTTCTTCCCTGACCGTTGTTGTTTAGGTTTTTTGAGTGATATGACTTTGGTTCTAAGCCCCATATACACACATAATTGATGACGTTATATATTGAGTATTGGTGGTCTGGAGTCACTTATGTCACATGATACATTTACTAAACCTTACATATTGAAATAATCTGTGTAGAAATCCTTGTGTATTTTTAAAGGTTTTGCCTTTATTTTACCCATTTTTAATTATGGGTAACCACATTGAGTGACATTCCATTTATTCCACACAGAATTCACACCCCATTTTTTTTGTTTCCCTGAATGCAAATCTGTCAAACTTTCCTTTAAAAACTAAGTGCAATTTTGATACAAAAAGCAGGATTTTTAAAAACCCCTAATACTGCCTCTATTTTTCAAATTTTGTTGTCCAAACAGCCGCCTTCTAGGTATGGAATGAACAAATTGGCGATAAAAAAAAAAGTAACCCATCTTTTAACGTTTTTTTAAAAGGGCTTTGCCACGATTAATGTTGATGTGGACCTTCAAAAGGGGATTTTAAAAACACTTTTTTAAATATAGGGATTACAAAAAGTGAAAACCTCTGGAGCTACAGCTTTCTTTCCATCCCTTAGTTTACCTGACTTTTTAATTTGACACGACCAGAGCGATCTGGCCGGGTTTGCGCTGTCTGCCTTCTTTTCTGATGACAGGGGAAAATGAAGGAGCTGCAAGGGACGTGGGAAATATCCATCTTTTGTAAAACCATTTTTTAATTTTTTTGTAAACATTTTAGACCTCCCTGGCACTGCTTTTCTCTGCCAGACCCCCCCCTCTCCATTTACTCCATGCTGAGTTAATGTTGTCTCCTGATAGATAACAGGTAAGGAACTGACTTCTTGGCAAAACCCCTTTAAAGACTGTCCTCTTTTAGAGCTTAGATAAGGGCCCCCTGCCCAAGAAAAAGAAAGGGCACGAGCTCCCCCCAAAATACAGCACAAAGGGTTTTTCCCCGCATGAGGCAGTCACCTTTTTCCATTCCGGTTTTTATGGGCTTTTGAGTACAGCCAGCAGTTGGGTTTGGCCCCTGCTCAGAACTTTCCCATAGAAAAAAAAGGGAAAGGGCCCGGGCCCAGCATGACCATTTTCCCCCAGCGGGACGTGGGTTATGGGGGGCCCCCCTCTGGGACCCGCCCTATCCGGGCAAAGAATTTCATACCTAAACTTCCAAACAAAATGCCCTCATTGTCTATCGTGGTTTAAAACTTTCCCTTTTTTAAAAAGTCGCTGAACCCCCTTTTAAAAAGAATAATTAGACTCACCCCTTTGGGGGGGAAATTTTTGTTAATTAGGATTATAGATTATAAACTTTAAACTTTAAAAAGGGTAAGGCCTCGTTCACACGGCTTATTTGGCGCCCGGGTTTTGGGGCCGTACTTCGGGGCCTATTTGCCTGCAGTACGGGTCCAAACCGTCCCCAATAACCCACTTTAAACCCCCAGTTTTTCATAGAGAAAAAAAAGGAAATTCCCCCCCCCCCCCCCCCCCCCCCCCCTCCCCCCCCCCCCCCCCCCCCCCCCCTCCTCCCCCCGCTCAGCAATCCCCCGGGCGGGGGGAAAAATGACGTGAATTATTTACCCGGCCGTACGCCCCCGTAGATAATGACATTCTAAGGGGGCCGCGGGTTTCCGGGGCCCCCCCCGCCCCCCTGCACGGGGTGCCGGGTATTGCGGGGGGAAATCCGTCCCCCCCCAATAAAGCCGGCAAAAGCCCCCCCCGTAAACCAGGCCTAAAGGGAAAGTTTTTCCCTGCTTTTAAAATTGGACGCATATTTTGTTGCGCATTTTGCCACGTATTGCACTTTTTATGCAGCGAAATGTGCCACATAGAGAGCTATGGATTATGCGTAGTCATATTGTACCCGCAAGGGGAAAATTTTAATCCCAAATTGTAACGGCGTTTAGCGCTGGAAAATTGCATGTCAATAGGGCCGGGCAGGTGCCAGCCCCCCCTCCATGCTTTGGAATTTACGTGCTGATCAGTGCATGGTTTTCCAAAAACGGGCGTTTTGTGGAAAACGTACAATACGCGCCCCAAAACCCCGTGGGAAAAATACCCTTTTAAAGATTTTTATTGGGGGTACTTATTTTTGAAAACAAAATTTGGTTTTTAATAATTTGTTAGGTAAATTACTTTTTTTGGGTTGAAAAAAATTAAAAAAATTTGTTTCCAAAAAAAATGGGCTCACATCGAGTTTGGTATCAAAAGGAAATTTGATTCCTGAACAAAAACAAAAAGGTTTACTGCTGCATTTATTTATTTTATTAACAAAATAAGGTAACGGTTCTTCATTAAATTTTGTGTCCGAGGCTTCAGGGTAACCATTCTTCTTTAAAGGGGTTTTGCCAAGAAGGGATTTCCTCAGCTAACCGGCTGAATTTTGAGCCTTGAAAAGAGGGGCTTTTGGGTTTTTGTTTAAAAAACCAAGTACCTCCTCTGGATGTCATGCACCACCTCCTCTCCCCACATTCCTGGCCTCAGTTTTCTGGGCTGAGCAAACATTTTTTTTGCTACACAAAAAAAGGAGAACTATTGTGCACAATTTATGGGTTTTTTTTTAAACCTCTATCTCTCAGAAAATTTTAACCCCGGGGGAAGGCAGTTTATTTTTCACCCTTCTGGACTTAACAGGGGGGGGGTTTTTTTTTAATTTTTAAAAACCCCTTTAAAAAAGGCTTTTTACATTTTTCCCCCGGATAAAAGGGGCCCTCGGGTTTGGGCCTTTTATTTTTAAAAAAAACCTTTTAAAGGGGAACTTTAAGGGCGGGTACCTTTATTTTTTTGTCCTTAAAAATGTTATTTTTTCCCTTTTGAAACCCAAACAGTTTCCCAAAAAAACCCTGGGCAAAAAAAAAAACCCCCCCCTTTTTTTTTAAAATTAAAAACCCTTTTGGAGGGGGGCCCCAAAGGGCAAAAAGGCCCCTTTTATTTGGGCAGGGTTTTTTTGGGTTTTTTAAAATTTTTTTTTTTTTTTTTGCCATTAATATACATTTTTCCAAGGAAACAACCACTGATCTCATCTCACTGAGTAAAATGGCAAGTTTGCCATTAGGGAATCAATTATAGGAGTTATAATTTTGAAAATATTGTCCTCCCCCAACCCCTTTTTCCCTAAATAGGGTTTTAGCTGAAAAACCTTATTTTTCAGGTTTTTATTTATTTCCCAAGGTGGAAATGTTTATAAAGGCAGTTCACAGGCAAAACTGCGGGGGGGAATTTTTGCCCCCGCAATTACGCCTGGGCGGGGGCGGGGGGGGGTCGGGGGAATAGTGGGGGGCCCACTTCGCCGGGGCCCCTGAGGAATCCCTGCTACGGCGCGTTTTACGCCGCTAAAAGTGACATGTCAATTAATCTCCCCCCGGCGTATTCGTGGCGGGGGAAGGAATAATCCATTTTCTCTATGAGAACTGTGAATTACCTAATAAAAAGGGCCCTTTTTTTTTGGCCCGTAAATTTGGGGCACCCGCGGTAAATACGGGGCCGAAATACGGGGCCCTTTTTAAGCCCGGTGAAAAAAAGCCCAAGTGAAATTTTTTCAATGAACCTTCTGTCACTGCTTTTCTGTTTTTTTCTAAACACAGGGGTGATTTTTTTTCTTATAGAGGGAATTTGCTGGGCTTTTTTCCAAAAAGGATATTTTTTTTAAACCTTTTAAATACACCCTAATGGATTATTGAAAACGTTGCTAAGGGATTTTAAAATCCCATTACAAAAAATTTGGAGGCTGGCTAATTAAACATCCAAGAACGTGGAGGTGCGGGATGTATTTTTTTTTGGGAATTTATTCCTCCAATTTTAACACCACTTCTGCTTTCATATAATTTGCCTGTGTGCCCACTGCTTATTTATTTTATAATTTCACCTTTTCCTATACCTAGATATTGGTTAGGCTCGTTTTAGATTGTAAAGCTTCCTGTGGATTTGGGGGGGGGGGGGGGACTCAATAATAAATTATTGTTTCAATTTAAGCCAGAAGTTGACTATTTCTCTTTCTTTTTTCTGATTTTAATATTTCCCACTTAAAGACGTCCAATATATTTTTGTAGGGTTTTTGATTCGAAAAAAAATATTGGTTTATGTTGGTCTTGAAATTTATATTGCCATATTTATTTTTCCGGGGGGAGTTATTATTACATTCAGAGAGTGTTGAGGAAAAAAAAAAATAAATAAAAAAGGGCCATTTGTTAACGGTGGCAAAAACCACCTTTTTGCACTTAGGAGGGAAAGGTACGTTTGTAATTGCCGTTAAAAACACCACCAAAAACCGCATTCTTTAGGTTACAAAAAAGAGAACCGGGTAATAATAAATCCGGTGCTCAGAAAAGTTTTTTTTTTGCATTTTAAAATTATTAATTGGATTGGAAACAGTTTTCTTCCCTTTTTCATTAACATATGAGCACCTTCCAGATTATGTAGCTTTAGGTTGCTTTTGGGGTGGTTTTTGGCACAGCTAATTTTTCTTATTCTCCTTCTGGATTATCTGTAGTTGTTTTTTTCCTAAAGTTTCTGTGTTGTTAAGGCGGCACCCATTCATTTTCCATCATTGAATGGGGGGGGATACTTCTTCTAATTTTATAAAATGAATTCCATTAGATTTTCAGGGGTGATTCTTTTATTTTGTGGTTGTTGTTCTATTTAACAAAAAAACATAAAAAAACTATTCTATTTAGTTACTAAAGAATCTACCAAACATTTGGTTCTTATTTATCTTACATCCTGATTGGTTTTTGTCGTGGGGATCTGTTGGGTTTTGGTTGGTTCTTATTCATTACAATTTGTACTCTTGACCTTTTATATGTTAAATGATTAAATAAGGGGTTGTTCCTCACTACAAAAAGGTGACCGTTTTTCCATAATTATATTTTGCACTCGGTTTTTTTTTTTTTTGGGTTTTTTGTTCTTGTTAACGGAGCTACCATGTGGATTTTATCACCCTTATGTGCCTCTCTCTGGTTCACCAAAGTTGGTGGGTGGGGGTATGTACCTGTCTGTAACTTCTTGCCCTCCACTTCTGCTGTTTTGGTTTCTACCTCTGATAGCAGGTAGTGGAAGTCATCACACAGGTATCTTGAAAAAATGCACAAGGGAAACTTTTGGGGTGGGACAGTTTGAAGAGCACTTGTTTTGTTATTTTTGGGGGGATCTTAAACAGGGGACAAAGCCCCGCAAATTAACTGCTTTTGTTTAACTTTAAACCTTCAGAAGCTTTTCCCTTGGTTGACCGCCACTGAAGCGAAATTTATCTAATTGGGGATAGGGTAAAGGGTCTGGAATACCCACACCCAGGCTATATTTTGCTATTTTACAGACCAGCTTGGGGACCAGGAAGTGTAAAAGGAAGCAAAGCAGTATTAATTTTTTTCATTCTTGCATTCTCCCTATGGAAACATTTGTGATCTGAGTCAAAAAAAAAAATACCCCCTTTAAATGTTATTTTTTCGACTCATTGGATAGGGGGGGATTTTAATGTATATATTTTTTTTCCCGGGGACACGATAAAAATATCGTTTTGGAAGGGGGTGGTTTACGCGTATCAAGAGGGTTGGGAGAGAAAACTGACTGATAAAAATCAGATTTCAGGAAATAGGGACAACCAATGGGGAACAACATTTTTCGAAGGGCCAGGGGGCCTTTTACATTGGAGGGTGATTACCTAATTCGTTCAGGAAGAAAATCGTTATGCCATTTATTTTCTGTGCTCCGTACCCTACAAGATTGGAGATCTCTGGGATGTTCCTCAACTTGTAAAATTCTAATACATTTAACATTATTAGGGGGGGGGAACCACTGGATCAAGGCTATTTAACATCTATAAACCCTTAAGTGAAGGGGGACTTTTTCATTCAGAAAGGGTTAGTTATTTTTGGTTAAAAAAAAAAATTATGTATATATTTTCTGGAAAAAACTGTTTTTTTTTTTTTTTTTTTTTATTTAGAATAGTATTAAGGGCCAGGGTTTTTTTTTTTTGTAGTTTGGCGCTCCTTATGCAATTAAATAAAATGGGACATGTAAAAGGATTTTTTGTCCTTTTTGTTAGCTAATGGGCTAGTGGAATAATTAAAAACTCCTAAGTGGGGGCCAGGCGCCAGGTGGACTAATTCTCACACTTTACTTTATATGGGCTTGCTTGGGCTTTTTTTCTCCATGTAGTCCCTTACTATATCAAAATAGTTGTTTAATAAAAAATCTTAATGGGTCGTGCTCTGTTTGGTTCTTTGGGACTGGAAATAAATATGGCTCTAGGGGGGGGGGACATTTACCCCCACAAGGGGGGCAATTGACAAGATAGCAGTTATTATAAAAGGGGGGAGGGGACAATAAATTGTATCTCTTTTTTTTGCCAAATGGGGGGGGGGACGGGTGGGGGGTTTAACCAGCATTCTTTATTTCAGGCTTCTCAGGGTCCCATTGAATTAAACAATCAACAAACATTCCAGTGGCCAACAATTTTTGACTCTGGGGGGAAAGAGCTGTCCCAGGCATAATTCATTAGTTCTGTGCTGTCAAAGGAGGGGGGGGGGGACAAACAAACCAGGAGGATAATCATAGGGGAGGGGTAAGTTTTAAAAAAAAAATATATATAATATAATCACCATTCGAGGCCAATGTGTGGGGTACGTTGCTTTGTGTGTGTGTTTGGGGTGTGTATGGGTATTAATATATTATTAATATATTAATTTGGTGGACATTTTAAAAAAAGTAATATGTAGCGATAATCGGCGAAGGGGACACCGGCCTTTTCCCATAGTACCTGTTATGGATGGTTTAACATATCACATTGGAGGCGCTTATTAGATTCAAACAGGTGGCTTAAGCACCAAACCAACTCTGGCGTTCTATGTAGACCACCCTTACACCCACAGTGGCATATGCAGGATTATACATTTTCCGAGTTGGTGCTACTGTTATTTCTTTCTGTTGGCATCACATAAGGATGGGGGCTTAGTTCTTCACTTCCCCACCTGCCATCCATAATGGGGCCTTGGGGTTTCCCATTGGGACAAACAGGGTCGCAGATTTTCCATCCACGTCGTCTTTATACTGGGGATCCATTTGGGGTAGTTATTTTACTACCCTGTTAAACATTTGGGAGGGGGGAAAAAAAAATCTTACCCTGTTGGTGGGGGACCTGTCTGGGAAATTTGGTTGTATCTAAAGGCCAATCCAAAATTCTCAAGGTTCTTGGGTCAAAGGTTCAAATCAGGATCTTTTTTAACCTGCTCTTTATTGTTTTCCTTACTTCCTTAATAAATACCCACAAATTCCCCAACCTTCAACAAAAAACTAACTTCAGTGTTTGTAATACCTCACAGGGTTTTTTCAGTCTTCGGGGGGAATCCTTTATGTTTGGTAAAACAGGTGGGGACCATGTTGGGGTAGGTAGCAAAGGGGGGGGGGGGGGGGACTAGCCTGGGGCTGTAGTAGGGATAATTAAAACTAGGTGGCGGGGGGGTGGGGGGGCGGGGACAATCTCAGTAATAAAGGCTTTTTGTTATTAGGAAATGAGGGACAGTAGTTTTATAGGGGAGAAGGGTATGCCAGGGGGGGACTGCCTGGGCCCCAAAAGGTGCTTATTTTTAGTGCAATTTACTGGAGGTTTCAAAAAAGGCATCCCAGGAGTCTGTTAACAGGTATTTCAAAAAATTTTATTAATGGTATCTAATTGTAATTTTTTGATTTTAGCATGTTTTACATGGTGAAATTTTTACTACATTCTATTTTTTTTGTGTATGCCTTTTTTTTCTTCAAATCTAGGACCTGCCCCTTTCGGTTTCCAGGCCTGGTTTACTAGGGCCCAATTTTACTGCTTGTATATGGGAAAGAAATCCAAAAAAAAACATTTTTTTCATGTTTCGATATTTTGAAACATTAGATCAGGAGGGAATTTAAAGTGGGAAGTATATTAAAAATATGGAGGGGCCACTTTTATAAAAAGGAACGTTAGGGATATTAAAGGAAGGTGCTCATGAATCATTTTTAGGCTTGTGTTTTTTTTCACATACGGGCTTTATTTTTCAAGACGGAATTGGGGCGGGGGAGCAGGGGATTGCGAGCTCGCAAAAATCCCGTCTCTTTGGATATGTAAGGGGGGGCGGGGGGGCGCGGCCCCGCTCCGCGGGCTCTATAATAGGGGGGGGACTTCTATTATACCCCGGGCGGGGGGCGTTTATTTTAGCAGATGGATTAAATGTTGCAGGTGCACTTTTTTTCCCCGGGGCCGGCTCGGAATTCCGACGTGCGGGGGATAGGAGCGTACTTGAATCCAAACTGTTCTCTATGAGGGAAAAAACGGTGGAATTTACCGTAATTTTCTCGTGGTGGACGGTTGAGACGTTTCTCTGGCAGCTGCAATTACGGCGGCCAGTTAAACGGCGGGCCAAATCAGCGTCCCGGAATTAATTAAGCCGTGTGGTACCATTGGGGGGGCCTTAAGGGGGTGAGTCATAGGGTTAAAACCTATTTCGGAGGTGAGGTGTACATTTTTCAATTATTGCATAATATTTTACTATTTACAAAGGCAGGTCCCAGAGTTACCAACATTCGACTTTTTTAAGGACTTCCGCATTTAAAAAAAATTCAACTAATAATTCAGGAGGTCTATCGTCTTAGGGAGGTGTAAATCAGTGTGGATGGGATCGAATGGTGGTATGGAGGTTCGCGTACCCTTTCTACTTTCGCCCCATTTGCCTTAACTATCTTGCACTCATTTAGGGGCCGGCAATTTTTGCCAGTGGGCTATATAATCCCTAGCCACAACATGCCCCCCACATGCAGGCCAACCCCACATTCGCTTCCTCCCACGATTGTGGACCACCAGGAAGGGGACCAACCTTGGGAAAATAATTTTGCATGTATATGTGGGGGCTCCATAACACTGCGCTATTTGCAGTATCTCCGTATCTTACTTCACTTTGACACCATGGGGAAACAGGTTAAACTATCACCCAACCTAATATGGTTTTGCTGTAAAATTAAATGAAAACATTTATTTTCATGGATTAAGTGGTAAAACTAAGTTGTAGCTATGAAATTTTTACAGAAAGGGCCTATATCCCATATTTTCCAACAACCGGGCAACATGCTTTTCCAGGTTCAGGAATCTACTCGGAATTCTCAATCTTTTATAAATCATTTACTTGTCTTAAAAATCCTGAGTATGTGATATTTTTCATTTTCCCCATTGGGGGGGAAACTCAATAGGGAAACTATAACTTGTAGTCCAACACCCAGCGTGTGGCCTATTTTTTCGGAGGGTGGTTTTTTAAGGAGTCCCCACTGGAAATTACGGGGATAATTTACAAAAAGGGAAATGTAAACCCCACCCCCATTTATCAAATGCTAAAAAAAAAAAAAGTACACTTTTTGTTTAATATAATTTAATAACTTTTAATATGGGGTGTCAGTTAAAAAATTTAACTTACTAATATAAAAAACCCAAACCCCTAAACTTAAGTAGCCCTGGAACCTGATAAAATATCTTTTCAGCAAGAGTGTCAAATTTTTATATTTTACTATAGAGGGGGGAACTTTATTTTTATTACTAACTAATTCTTGGATATATCTCCCCTCAAAAATGTATCTGATGACGGGGCGGGAACCCAACTTTTTCTTAAGCGGGACAAGGGTTCAAAACTCTTCCTTTTTATTCCCTCAGGTTTAAATAAATGTTTTTTTTTCTGGGGATCTTCTACCTAACGACCAATTCTCACAAAAATTTTTTTTTATTAACCCCACCCGGTTCTGTTTTAAACTTCAGTTTATATTTCCTCGAACCGCGTTTTCCCCCCATGTTAACCAGGGGGTTCATTTCAGGGGGACACCAATTAACATTAAAATGAGGCCAAGTGAGATTACTGCTCATCTTTTAGTTGTTTTTCAAACATAGTAAAATTTATTATATTTTTCTTATCTCCTTATATGACGTTTTTTTTTCCTACAAAAATAAATTGATTACTTATCTTTCTCTTGAGGTTGTATTGATTACCAATTTTCATTCTGGAGTATGATAAACACCTTGTTGAGGGGTTTTAGGGGTAACTGGCCCAACCCTAGTTGATGTTTGGAGGGGCTTTTGCCAGGTTTGGATATTTTTTTGGTTGGTTTGAGGGAGTATAAAAAAAATTTAAAACTTGGGAACATGTTCAAAATTTCTTCTATTTGCCGTTTAAAAATCTTTTCACGTTCAAATAAAATGGTCCCAATATATAAAATCTTTGTTTGTTGGATTTGGTTCCCCAAAAAGCCTCTAGGGTTGGGTTAAGTTGTTTTCCTGGTCGGTGGAAATCTTGACCCTACTTAAAAATCTACCCTTAGGGTCCTGACGAGAGAATTTCCCGCGAGTACATTTTTTTTACTACGTACATTATGGGGTACCATTTAAACCTTAAATGGGAAATCAAAAACATCCCTCGCTATGGGGTGGACCAAGTGGTGGGCATGTATTTTACCACCCAATATTTATTATTCCTTTTTCAGGGGGGAACAGAAAGGGTTGAGGGGGGACCCTGGTTCTTCTTCATTATAATGGAACACAGATTTAACGGCACAAAAACCAATTTCATACCCTTTTCCCATATCCTTTTTTATAAAAAAAAGGGCCCTCAATTAATATAATTAATGTTGGGATGGGAGTTACTTAACAAAATTGTACTACTTTCACTACTTAAACATGCAAAAAACTTTCAACTTTTAAGGGATCCCCTGGCAGGGTGTTTTTTATTGCTTTAACCCCTATTCTGAGAGCAAAGGAACAGTTATCTTTCAACTAAATAAAGTGGGGAGGTTCACCCCTTCACATTTTTGTAATACAATATTGTGATGTATATCTTTTTCATTGGTAGTTAATACACTTGAAAGATTTTGGGGTCGGTACACTTTTACTACAATGTTAAGTAGGTCAGTAGCACAGCATGTGTTACTTAAAAAAAATGTGTAAAAATTCTGGTGGGTTTCCCTCAAAATTTAACGCCAAATAAAATCCACATTAGCCAATCCACAATGTCTAAAAAAAACTGCTGGCAAACACCATATGTGGTGTTTTACACCTTTAAAGTGGGAAAATTTACATGGTGACATAATATTGTGCCCCCAAAAGTGGTTCATATTTTTTGTTTGGTTGGCCCCTCCCACACCATTCGTTTGTCAAGCCACATGCCTTAACGCCCTCTTGGGCTCTGGGGGGTGTCACTGAGCGTTTCAGGTTTTCGCAGGGCCCTCTGGAATATTTTCTTTTCCTTATCCATTCCTTCAACAAACGACAATCCAACAGAGGGGGCTGGGTGGATGTTAGGAAAAATCTCGTTACTTCCCCAACTCTTCCAATTTGAAAGGTTTTTGCCCCCACATGCTCAGTGGGTTTTAGGGGGTTCTCCTCCATTGCTATCTGTCGTTAATTTCAAGGAAGGGAAGGAATTGGCGGACGGTAAACCTAGGAGGGGGGGGGGGACCAAACTTGTGTGGCTCTCAAGGAGAAGTAAAAATTCCCAAACTTCTGGAAATTTTACTGTTCCCTACATTTTACAAGAGGGAAAATTTTCTTTAGTAGTAGAGGAAAAAAAAAAACCCTTCTAAAATTGCGTGGAAAGTTCTCACCCACATAACAGTTGGATTGACCAGCTTTCCCTGGCTTCAGTTGTGTGTTTTACATAAGGAAAAAAAAATACTTGTCAATTCCACTGTTAAATGTTAGGGGGAGTTCCACAAAGTTTTTTTAGGATTTCTTTTTTACCTAGTAAATTCTCTTGCTCTTTTATAATTAAAACCATCATATGAGGACATATGTATATAAACTGAAATACTCCGCTTTTCTTCTTTCCCTTCTATCATGTACTCTTCTTCTTTTTTTCAGGATGGAGCTTTAATGGCACATCGAATAAAACCCCCCCCCTAACTGGGCAAAGTGCTCCCCTTTAAAGGAAAAAAATAATTTTAACACACACAAATATATCTATGTTTGTATCCATAAACCTTGGGGAACTGACTGTAATATTCGGTTATGGTCATATTACTACTTGACAATGGGACTGTTTTCTTCACTGTTAAAAAGGGGTTTTGTTCTCTTTACCTTTTACACCAAAGGATTGCGATTTTTTAATGTTTAAATACGATATTCTTGCACAATACATTATAATAGTTTAACTTTTTATGCAATTTAACCCCAGTTTATGGCTTCCCCCATTTAAACTGGTTATTCCTTTAAATTATTATTTTGAGATATTTTCCCACCAGATTTCATTCTTTTCTGGGCTGACATTTCAAGGCTTACTACTTCAGGATCTGAACATTATAAAAGCTGCAAGAGAACCGAGTTTTTAAAATCTATATCCACGGGGGATTAGGGGTGCGGCCACCACTTGGTTGCTTATTTAGCTTTACAGTGACCTGGCTTTTCGCTACTTGCTATTGGGGGTCCTAGTGGAAGACCAGGCGTTTTATAAAAAAAAAATATACACGCCCCACTGGGAAATTTCAAAGTGGGAATTTGAAATTGTTAGTGGGAGGTGTGTTGGGGGTAAATAAAACCCTTTATTATAGAAATTTTATAATTTGTACTAAGGGGGGGGGGGGGAACTCTACTATCCAAGGGGTGGAACTAAAAGGTCTTTATTAGACTGGCCTTTCTTCTACTGATTTATAACCTTTTCTTTAGTACATAGGGGGACTTTATTAGGTTCTCGGGAATTTAAGGCTTCTAGTTCTTACTCATTTTTTGGGCGCCCAATATATAAAAAACTTCGGTTTGGATAGGTTTCATGTTTTTCCTAAAATTTTCTACTTTTAAAATTCTGTGTTTTATTTTGGGGTCAAAGGTTTGTCCTATAGGGGATTTCTGTTGGTCTGCCATTTTGGCTCTTTTAAGCCAGTTTGAAAAATACATATGTTGGCAGATGTAATGTCCGGGGTCTTAAATTCATTTATTTAGCCACATGGCCACACCTGTTCTGGAAAATATTATCAATACACTTTTTTTCTGATTCAGTTTTTAACATCTAAATATACTCATATGGGGGGGGGAGGGACATTTCCCACAAAAAACATTCTTTTTTGGGGTTAATATTTGGTAATTGGACAATTTTTATTTTTGCTATAGAAAATCAATGTCTTGTTTTGATTAATTTCTTTTTTTCTAAGGAAGTGGTGGGGGTCGGGGGAAATAAGGGCTACAATTAGTAGCAATTATTTTTTCAAGTAAATCTGGGCCAGCATGGAAAATTGTGAAAAATGCGGAAATCTAAACTCATTTCTTGCCTCATTAATTTGCTCTTATTTGGCTTTTTTGGCATTGATTCTTTCTTCATGGCCCTCACGGGGGGGTCGTGGTGGTTCATTTCCCTTATGGGCCAACATCACCATTATTTTATCATTGTACTAGCAAACGGCCTAGATATCAACCACCTCCTCACTCAATATTTTAATTTCAAATTTTAGTTTATTTTTTTTACATCTCGGGGAGTTCCTTCTATTTTTTGTCCTGATTGTTTTTCTTTTTACTTGGCACAAAACTATGAGGCTATTGGTAAACAATAAAAACATTAATCGTTCAAACAGTACTTTATCTCCTTTTTTCTGTCCCTCATTCAATGCCCAGCTTCAGAGGGGGGGGGGGAGACTTATAGGAAAAAAAAGTAATTGTAAGTATAAAACAAAGGCAAGCAATGTCACCATACTTTTTCAAAACATGGATAAATTTGGCCTAGATTTTTTTCCCCATCCTTAGGTATGAACTTGTGATTTGATACAAAAAAAATTTTGTAAAAAAACTTACTTTATAGTGAATTGCATTATCCATTTAAATATTTTGTTGTGGTAAACCGCCCACTATGGGAAGGGGATGGCGGTAAATTGGGATATTAGAACATAGAATCTTACACTTGTTGAGGGGCACAAATATTTGTTAATACATTTTGTGGGTTAATTGGCCTAGAAACTAATAATTTACTTTTTTGGGTGGTAAACATTACTTGCTTTTTTTGATTTAGTTTGTGCTCTTGTTGGCTTTTGCTTTTTTAACTGTGTTTTAGTTTTTTCTCCATTATTGGTTGTAATGTGCTTTTGCCTTTTTCAGTATATTTCAACAGGGTGGATCTAATACAGGATTGGATAGAAGGGGACCCTATGTTAGAATTTGTAGGAATCTTTTTTTTTCTCCCACCAACACAAGGACTAATAAAAACGCATACAAAGGGGAGGTATAAGGGGGAAAGGTAAAAACAAAAAGGGGGCCTCTTTACAACCCTGGACAAATTTTATCGGGAACTCTTGGGATTATTATTTTACACATGATTTTTTTTCTATGCGTTTTTTCATTTTGCTTTTGATTTTTTCCAAACCACTTGCTAAAATAACTGGGGTTCTTTTATGCTGTTGTGGGGCCTGATTAACAAAAAAATTTCTAGTTTTACAAAGGTAGGAAAACAAATAATTAGGTCTCAAGGTGTTGGAAAGAGTACTCTGTATAGAACCACCTTGCATCCACTGTTTCTCTACATTAATAAAACCCATATTTATTGGGTCCTTTATAATAGGGGGTTTTTTGGCCATCAAAAGTAAAAAAATTTAACGTAGGGTGGCGGGGAAGGATTTGCCAAAATTAAAAATTAATAAATATTTTCAACCATTTCATTATTAAAGGGGATATTTGTCTCGCTACAATGGATTGGGGTTTTTTTCAAAATAAAAAAAGACTGCTTTAAAAAAACAAAGCAGCTTTTGACCAATTTTTGATATTCATTACCCCCAAATGTCCTACGATTTTGAAGTTTATTCCCTGTTAGGTTAGTTGTGCAAATCAGGCTCATCAAAATATCTATAGCATGCGGGGTACCATGTGGTAATCTTTATCTCCCACTGTGGCTGATCAGGTCTGATGGGGGTGGACTCATCACCTTCTGAATACTGGGTCAGAGCACAAAAAAAAAATGGGGGCCCCCCCTTCCCGCTCAAGTATGCTTTTTCTGTAGTGAAGGGGGTGAGGGGGGGCCCTTCTTGGCTTCTGTGTTCTGTGTTAAGCTGGTAGACTAGGCCTGGGATTAAAAAAAACCCTTGGTTGTGTTTGACCTTTAGATCTCCTCCTTCATTTGCTCTTTCTTCAACCAGGATTTGAGGGAGTAGCAGAGGCTGAATATGTAGGTCAGGAAAATACTGGGTTGTACAGCCAGTGGACGCTGTGTTGTTTACCATTAATTCCTTAGGTTTGGTCTGCTGGGGAAAACAAAAGCTCTGGGGGGATGATACTAATAGGAAACAGATGGGAAGGGGAGGCAATGTGGGAGAACAACGCTTTTTACCTAATCTCTTCCCCTGCTTTCTTGGCCTGTATTTATTTAGTGGAAACATTGTGAATTATTGTAACTTCACTTACAGCGTGCCCTGTGTTTGGATCTGAACAGGGGACTTTGTTTGGGTTTGGTTGCTGGAGGTATGTGGAGAAATTTGTATGCTAAGGCAGGGGGGGTTTAGAACACCTTACATCCCTATGCTCTGCTATTAAAGGGGCCCCAAATCCACAAGCCTTACAGATACTCTTCCACATTTTCCACAGAATCAGCCCTCTCTCTCGGCTCTGGTTACGTGGGAGCTTTGGAACAATGGCCAGCTGATCCAAGGAGGGCCTGCAATCAGGGACCTTAGGCGCAGGGGGCACCACCCAACAACGGGTCTTAACAAAACCTCTGGCAGGCAAATAAACCCTTCGCCCTTCGCTGTATAGGAAAGGGAAGGGAGTTGTCATGAGTTTGCTTGGGGAGGGGAGGGGGCAAGGGGGAGGAGAAGAGGCAGACAAGAAGCACGCCCCTGAATTCAAAAATGCTTTGCTGCCAGAAGCATTGAAGTGGGCTGAAAGCTTGTAATGAGACAACTCCTTTAAGTTCTATACCATTTTTGTTTCAGCTGCTCCTTTAGTGATCCATTGTTTAAAGCTCGTCTCCAGGGGATACGACCAGGGCTGAGAACTCCTCAGTCCTGGCCAGACATGCTCAGACATCATCTCTCCTCTCAATCAGCTACTGAGTGTTCAAACCCCAGGTGCTGTCATTCTACTCCCGTCCTCTGTACTCCTTAGTAATTAGTCAAACAATGCAAATAAATAAAAAAAGAAACCTCAATGATGTATGTACATTTATAAAGAGAAAGAAATCCACAGGTTTGGTTCCTGCAGGGATTTTAACCTAGGAACCTTGTGCTGAGAGGCAAATACTTTACCTCTGAGCTACATTGTAGCTACTCACAGCTCTATTCATAAACAGACCTTTCTTTGACCAGAGCAGGGGTGTCAAACTAATTTTCACCAGGGGCCACATCGGCCTTGCGGCCTACCTTAAAGGGCCGACTTATTTTTTGGACTGTATAAATGTAACTTCTCCTTAAAAGTTAAGCGAGATATTAAGGAGTAGTTTCATTTGTATAGTATTAGGGTCTGTTCACACGGTTTATTTTGAAGTGGTTTTTTAAGCAGGTTTCCGCTCCCAAAACAGCATCAAAACCTCGTCTGAAACACGCTTCTTAAGAAGAGGTTTTAGAGGCGTTTCTTGGCCAGGTTTTGGACGAGGTTTTTACCCATACAATTAATAGCGCCTAAAACACGCTTCAAGAATTGACATGACACTTCTTTTTCAGCGCTTCCAAAGAAGCACATAAAAATCTCGATGTGTGTGAACCACAACGAGGTTTTACATAGGAATCAATTAAATGAACTGAGGTTGTTCTGGAGGCGTTTTGGACGCTGTTTTGGGTGAGGAAACGCTCCGAAAACCTCGTCCAAATAAGCCGTGTAAACATACCCTTACTGTTACAATCAGCCCTTTGACGGTACTCCGGAAGAACATTTTTTAAAATGACCTTGAAATAACCAAAAAAAACTACAATTTTGGTGTTTGGAATCTTTTTTTCTTGTAATCTACGATGTTCAGCTTGTGTAATGAGAGGCGATTGACATCGCATTTATGCCTCCCTGGTAACCACTGAGATACTGTGAAAAACCTTACCCCAACATATATCATGGTGTAGGAATGGAGAATAATAGCGCAAATTAAGTCTTAGTTGGACACATTTTGTTCAAATTTTTGAGCTATTTTCATATTTATTTGGGTTGCGTTTTTTTTCACAGTATCTTAGTGGTTCCCAGGAACGTATATAAATGAGAAGGGCCCTTTCCGAAACAGAAGTGTCTCCTGTAGTGTAAGCAGTGCCCAGAAGCACTTATTTTTCATTTAGAGACTTAGTCAAAAATTTTATTTTAAATATTCTATAGCTGTAGTCTTGTGGTAGCAGCAGACCTGCACCGGGGGTTAGCGTTTGTCCCCTGGATAAAATGGGATACTGTGGAAGTACATATTAATAAACGCCCAATTTAATGTGAGCACAAAAGTAAAATTTGACATCAACAATAATTAAAAACAAAATATATATATATATATTTTCAGTTTTTTATTTATTACAAAAGTTTAAAATATAAAGAAAACCACAGAGACTCCACTAAAAGTAAAGTAGGAGGGAAACCCTTTCTGGGATAAACAACCCTGGATTACCAAAATATATAAGAAACCAAACCAAAAAGGTAGTTAAATCCTAGGAAAGGATAAAATTTAGCTTTTTTTATATACCAAAAAAAAAATAAGGAATGCAGAATACTATGCTCCCAAAAAATACCTAAACTAACCAAAATTCTACCCCAAAAAAAAAAATCCTAACCAAGAAAAAAAAGGGGGGTAGTCCCCCTTTAAAAGGGCCCCCCAACCTCGAACCCCCAAAACCCTGAACCTAGGGATATAAAATCCCCTTCATTTTTTAACAAAAGAAATTAATAAACTCCATGGGGGAAGTGTCGAAAAATACACACCATGATAATAATGCCCAGTGCAATATGTGGGTTTTGGGCAGGAGTTACCCTCAGGTAAGGAATTCCTGAGTATCAATCCTACAAAACATTTTTTTGGTTGCAAACCCATAAAAAACCCAAATTTTTTCTAAATACCCTACCCATACACAAGTTTGTTGGCTGTCCAACCATAAACGCCAATTTTTTCCGGGGGTTTTACCCCTCAAAATTTGGTTCATAGGAAAAAAAGAAGGGTACAGAATAAGATGACAAGCAATTACAAGAACAAATAAATACCCAATGTGCACAATCAGCCCCTGTTGCATGTAAAATTGGGGTTTAAAAGGCAGAGCCTGAATGAAATAAAAGGATCTCCGGCCCCACATCCACAGTAAGGTAGAAAGTAGGGGGACAATGAGCAATACACACAGGGGATTTTAAATATTACCCATTGGTCTGCCCCCGTTTTTTATGCCCGCCCCCCATAGCAAAGAACTGTAAAAAATACGGAAAAGAAGAAAAAACCGGGTCCTGAGCCGCTATCCGGATGGCCGGGCGTGAAAATCGCGGAGCGGAGTTGTTAAATTTCCCTGAAAAGTCCGGGCGCCTGGCCCTGTAAAGGCCGGGGTACCCGACGTTGTCATGTGTGCGCTGAGGGGCCCCGCGAGATGGGGCAACAAAAAAAAGCAGATAGAAAGGATCGTTGTCTAAACCCCCGTGCCGCCGCCGGGAGAAACACAGGGAAAACAGTTAAAAATGTGTATTTATTTGTGTACGAAATTTATCCAGCGGTATAAAATTTAGTAAACGAAGGAGGCTACATTTATCCCAAATGGGAAAAAGAATGAAAATGCTTATCATTTTAATCCCCCTTGTATATCTATGCTCCAAACTCTAAAATATTTAAATATGTCAGCAACAATGGGCTGCTTAAAATTTTTATTTATGCTACCCCAAAAAGGGTACCCTGTAATGCGCTAGATCAAAATATGAAAAAAAAATAACCTATTATGGGCAGAAATTGTTTTCGCACCTAAAGTATGTAAAAACAAAAGAAGAAAAAACAAAATGGATAAATGATGCTATACTCAATGAATGATAAATACCCGGGCCAATATTTTAAAAATGAAAAATAATAGATGTATTTAACTTTTGGTTGAGATTTTAAAATGATGATCCAAGCGCTTACCCGGGGTAATTTTCGATCAAAGTCCCCCTCTCACTGACGGGTTCACAAAATCAATAATTGAAAGGACAATTTTTAAGGGGATTTCCTTATGTAGGAGTTATGTGGCGTGCCACCGTGGTGTCACGCGATGATTAATGTCTCCCCCGGTCCAAAATGCGAGTCGAATTCACGTTTATTTTTCCAAAGTACATCAATGGACAATTGCACTTCATTGGTAAAACAGCTTTTGCTTTTTTCAGTTAGCGTAAACCGCATATAAAAGTTCGTCCGAGGAATCATTTGAAATTTTTGGGACATTAAGAAAGGGGCACCCTTTCATCCCCCAAAAAATTAAATTACCCACCATCGTGATGTGATAGCCAAATTGTTTTAGACTTGGAGGAGTAAAGTGACTGTGACCAACAGTCTCCAATACTTTTCCCCCTTTTAAAAATAATCTTGAAAATGGTTTGATAAATTAGAGATATCAGAATCATTTTTGAGGGGGCCAAAAAGTTTAATTGTTCCCCCGGGTTTTTGACGAAAATTCGTCAAATTTCCAAAGATTCGCACAAATATGTGGTGACTCAACTTACGTTTCCCCAAAAAAGGGTTTTTCTTCATTACACGGGCAAAGTTTGGGTTCCGAAAGGACCTCTTGGGATAACCCCCGTTGGAAAAACCCTTTTTTAAGGTGTTTCTTTTATTTAATGTTCAAATTTTTCCGTACAATTTCGAGATTTTATGTTTTGGGCCCTTTGGAATACCGTTTAAGGGGGGGTAGGGGGGGCACTTTCCCCCTTAGTAAACTTTCACGGTAATTTTACGGTAACCCATGGATTCAAAGTCCCATTGTACCCTGGTAATCCGTAAACCCAAAAAAATCAGTTCAAAAAAACTGTTTTCAGGGTGAATTTTAGGCCTACATCATTTACTTGAGGTCGCCCAAAAAGGTACAAAATGTCACGTGATCCAGCCCAAAGTATGATGATGCGTCTAAATATCTGCCCCAAAACTCAATTTATCCAGAATGTTTAAATTTTTCTTAGAAAAAAACGACAGTACTCTCCCCCACCCAGGAGAAAATTGCATATGTGGGGGAAATGGACTCCCCATTCCCGGCCCCCCGAGACCTAAAACCCAAAAGGCTTGATACAATTATTTTTTATTCATTTATCAAATTTGGTCCGGTAGATATCTTTATTGATATTACTCATTTATCATTATTGTTTATTCTTTTTGTTATTTTATAACTTTGGGTGCTGACACAAAATTTTCTGTCCATATATAGGTTATATTCTTTTTTTTTTTTGATCTAGCATGATTACTGGGTTTCTTTTTGGGTGGTACATAAATATGTAACTTAGCAGCCCATTTTTGCTGACATATTTAAAAATTTGTAGGGGTTGGAGAAAGATATAAAAGGGGGCATTTTAAGTGATATTCATTTTCATTCTTTTTCCCATTTGGGATAAATGACCCCTTCTTTCTACAAATTTTTTATCCTACTGGAAAAATTGTGTACCACATATTAAATAACATTTTTAAATTTTTCCCCGGTTTGTTTTTCCCCCGGGCGGCGGCAGGGGTAGTATGACAACAAACCTTCTATCGCTTGTTGTTGTCCCGCATCTCGCGGGAGTTCCTTCACGCGCCTGCGGATGGGGTTTGGTTATCTGCTTCTTTTGGGCCCGGTTCGCGGGACTTCCCTCACGCGCACACATGCGGACTCGGGATCCCCGGCCTTTCAGGGGCGGCGCGCCGGTACTTTTTTAGTGGGAGCTTTAACAACTCACTCTCTGGATTTCACTGGGCGCAGCGCGGTATAAGGGGTAGGACGCCGGTTTTTGCATGCTTCCTTTTTTTGTTTTTTTCTTTTTCTATGGCGGCGGAAATTTTTTCGGTGTCGCCAATTAGGGGTAAGTATTTAAAATCCCCCGGTGTATTGCTCACTTGTCACCCCTATTTTGCTACCTTATGTGGATGTGGACCCGGGAGATCCCTTTTTTTATCATTTTAGGGCCTGCTCTTCACCCAATTTTACCTGCAATAGGGTCGTGAGTTGTGCCACATTGGGTATTTATTTTGTTTTGTATATTGCTTGTCATTTTATTTTGTACACTTCTTTTTTTTCCCATGAACCTAAAAAAATTCTTGGGGGGGAAAGCGTCGGAAAATTGGTTTTTTGGTTGGCAGCCAAAAATTTGTTTGTGTTGGAAATGATATGGGAATTAATTGTACCGTAGGGAACTCCTGACACCTAAACATATTGCACGGGGAGATTGACTTGGGTGCTATTTTTTCAGAAGCTACCCCCCTTGGGAGTTTATTAATTTTTTTTTGTTAAATATTGATAGGGATTTCATAGTCCAGGGTTCGTTTAGGAGGTCGGGTTGGGGAGCCCTTACAGGGGGACTACCCCATTTTTTCTTGGTTATTTTTACTTCCCTATGGGTAGGGATAGAATTTTGGTTATTTTTAGGTATTTTGGGGGCCTTAGTATTTGCTTTCCCAAAAGTTTAAAATACCCAAAAATTTCCTCCACTTCACAATTTGTCCCATGTTGTTGTTTTTTCCAAAAAAATTTAAATTTTTTTGGGGGGCATGTCTGAAAAGTGGCGATCTATGCCAGTTTTGGGGCCAAAAATCGGAAAAAAAAGTGCGCCTGAAAGCCCGATAGTTCTAAAATTTGCGCGTTATACCTTGCATAGATTATTAATGCCCTAAAGGGCGCATTGTATCAAAAAAGGGCGCATTGCATCAAAAAAGGGGCATTGCTAAAACACAAGATATCATTGTATTATGGTATGGTGTATGAGGCTCATTGCCCGGGGGGGCCCCATTTACTATGTATACGCCCAAATAGGGCATTTTGCGAGGGGGGTCGCACAGTGCACCTATTTGGGGCGCATTACAAAGTGTGTTCCCCGTATTGCGCCCGATTTGGTGTCGACAGTCCTTTCAACAAGAAAAAGGCGTAAAAGGGGGGTTTGCCGCAAAATAAAAAAAAAACGGCGTTGGCGTGTTGGGCATTTGCCCCCAAAACTTTGTTTGAAGCCCCGAAATGTGGCAAAAGGTTGAAAGTTCAAGGGGGCCGAAATACTTTCGCAAACCACTGTAGTAGTGACACATTGGGAAAGAAATGGGAGGAGGAATAACAAGGGAACCATACAACACAGACCCAAGGAAATATGCTCCACAATTGTTATTTCACAAGGAACACAAGTATTTACTAAAAACTATGTCAAGAACAACCACAGGTTCTCTATAATGAGATGCTATAAGGAACACAAACCATCATATGTTGCAGTTAAAGTATTAGACACGCATTTAGCTGTATTTTGTTACCGTTTGTGTTTAAGTCTAGATTTTTGTAAATCTTAATGCTTTCAACTGTTGGACCTCATTGTATGAATGATTGTATACATTGCCAACTGTGACTTGATTTATTTAATTTATTTTGTTGTCTTTAGGGTGAAGGGGAAAATTTTACACTCAAGTACTGCATAAAACGAAACACAGACTCCATAGATAGACGGTTCTGCTTCGATCTGGAAGCTGTTGAGAGGTGAGATACAAAATTCAGTTTGTAGCCTTAAGTGTGCTGCCCTGTATGCGTACATTTGGCTAGGTTCACACTAAGTTATTGTCTATGTTTTAGGTATCCATGTTGTGTCCCACACAGAAGGCGTGTGCCACCAACAAATGAAATTTAGTCCACATAGGACTATGTTAGCTCTGTTCACCTCTGAGGCTGTGGCGGATATTTCACAGTATTTGTTGGGTTACCATTTTATCAGATAACCCAAGAGATACCTGCAGTGCAGGCAATAACGTAGTGTGAACCCCGCCTTAAAGGGGTGACCCCACCACAGACTTTGATGGCATAATCATGTCTGGGGGAAAACCAAACCCAAAAGTGGGCCCCCACAAGTTACAAAGCAGACTGGAGAGTCGATCTCACTTGCACATGGCTCTCCATTCTGTTCTATGGGAGATCCGAGTATAGCTGAGCTACGTGCTCAGCTCTGCTCTGAACTCCCATAGAACGGAATGGAGAGAAGGTGTGCAAGCACGAACGGTTCTCCAGTCTGCTTTGTAAATTTTGGGGGTCCATTATAAGATAGGTGGTGGGGGGTACCTTGAGGCTTGATGGCATATACTAGCGATATGCCATCAAAGTCTATGGTGGGAACACTCCTTTATCAGTACAACCTCAACAAAACACTTGATAGCTAAAAAAAAAAAAATAAAAAAAATCATGAAAAATTTTTATTTCAGTTTTTGGCCTTTCTGAGGCCATTGCAATTCCTAACTTCCAGGTTAGGAGAAGGAATGAGAGAGAATGAAAAAAACAGGGTGGTGTGCAGTGTGGCACATATTACTGTGATTGTGAGTTTGAGTGACCCCAAATAGTGTGCTTGGAATCTTAACTCCCATTACAATGACGAGAGCGTGCCGCACATGCTTGACCTACTCTCCATTGTGCACAGAAATTTTTTGGGGCCTGTTCTTGGTACCCGTCCCACTATTCATTTGTCATAAATGTCTGGGATGGAAATACATCTTTTATAGTAAAGTGGCCTTGAAGCCAGAGCCGAAATTGACTAACCGTCTAATAACATGACATAAAACATAGGAAACCTATTTTAAGAGTATTGCCAGTGGATTAAACTCTAGAATTTCCTCTAGCTCTGCAAGCTGTGGGGGTGAAAGCTAAATATAGGGCATTAAACAGTGGGATGTTGGTAAGCTTTTTACATATCCTATGCTGTTTTCACATCTGCAATCTAACATGTAGCAAGTCAGAGCTTTGCAATAATTTACTTTGTATCCAGGAAGAAGGAAACAGTCCTGCTTGCTGTGCCACACTTTTCTGTCATGGCTTTAGATGCATTTTCTATAGGTTTGCTAAATAATGGGGTTAATAAGTACATAAACCATGATCCAGAGCCTTTTATCCTTCGCACAGGGCAAAGATAAATAGTTGAAGGCCCCTTTAGTATTATAATAACCCATTGCTTAATTTGTAGAAGGGACCAAGGGTATCCTGAGACATATGCCATAATTCGGATCAGTGCCAAACACCCATACTAAAAAACAATGTGTCCTAGCCTGCTCAAGGAAACCCCACAGGGTCAGGTCTTGAAATTTTTCCATAAAGAATACATATTGATTTGTTGAAACTAATAAGTCACCTGTGCAATAATTACAAACTCTTCAAGAAATGTTCACTTAGGATTCCTTGAGGATAATCATCATCCCCAAAATATTTACGGGGGGAGTTACGGAGCTAAAAAAATTATAATATCATTGAAAATTAAAGGGGTTCTCCAGGACTATCTTTTTATTGGTTATAGGGCTCACAAATGTATTATATTAAACCTTGTAATTCATACTGTAATGGGTCAATACAATATATGGGTTTCTCTATTCATTTATTGGTAAAAATTACTTTTTCATATATTCAATTTTTGAGATCACTAGTAGTGTGTGGCATAAAGGGTTTCCTTGTAAAAAACATCAAAATTTTTTTGGCAATTCCAACCCGGGAAAATTGGTCAAAAGGGCAGGGGCCACCCTTTCTTCAGGTGAAATTGTGTAAAGCCTATATAGTGACTTGCATCTTCCTATAGATAGTTTTTTTTGGGGGGGAAATACTAAAAGGGGTTTAAAGTTTGTTTTTTTGCAAAATCCAAATGCGGGCTTATCAGATGAAAGCAGTTTGCCACGATCAATTTTGTTTTAAAGGTGATGTCCAAATCTTTTCGTATTGTACCCATTGACTCCTTTGGGGGGGTTGAGAAAGCAGGCTTCTTTTATTAGTTGGACATTTCACAATAAGTCATGATATATTTATTAAAACTGGCTTTTTGAAATAGGAGACGTGTTTAAAAGATAAAAAGGGGCTTTTGATTGTGGGCAGCAAAGTCTTATTTTTTTAGTAAAAAAGGGTAGTATAAAATTCTTCTTCTTTATTTGGGAGGTTGGTTAATGTTCATTTCCCTCTATGTTTGCGTAAATTACAGTTGTGTATTGTTACTAGGTAAGTTAATAAGGAAGTTTATTATTGTAACTGAAAAAAATCAAAAACTTTTTTTTTTACATTTTCACCTAGGCCTGGACTTCTAATCACCATGCAAGCATTTTCAGAAGAAGATCGACTTCTCTGGATGGAAGTATTAGGTGGAAAAGAATCGGTAAGATAACCAAACAGATTTTCTGTAAAAACTAAAATTTTGTTTAAAAGCTTGTCATTTTCTAGCAGCTATTAAAAACCATAGGGATGTTAAATTTATTTTCACTGAGGGCCTTTTGGTTGCCTTCAAAGGGTCATGGTCTGTTATGTGGTCAGTAATAGGCCAAAAGATTCTTTATGATTGTGTAATAGCCAGCCTCTCCCACCTGCTGGCATCGATTTTACTACCTTTGAGGGTGCTTAAGTTGCTTTGGTAGAGTTCGCAGAGCTGTGCCACTCCCTGTGAGTTACTGAATAGAGTGGTGTGGATGTGTGTGCAAGAGCTAAGATTTCAAGATGGCACCCTCTCCTTGTGCTGGTGCTGCCGCTTTTTTAAGGCTTTTTCCAGGCTGATTTTTGGACGGATTTCAGTCAGAATTGCGCGCTGGACTGTGCTCACTACGGCTGAAATCCGTCCCAGTCATTACGGTACTACTGTATCACAATGGCCAAAAAAACTTATGATTAGTGCAGCGCAGTTGCGTATAGGGTTTTTTTGTTGAAAAAATTAATTCGTCACAATAAATGTTGCCTAGTAAACCGGGTCATGTTGCAGTTCCAAATTACCAAATTTTGAAAGCCAACAAAAAAAATTTTTTAATGTTTTAAAAAAGGCAAATGAAAAAGAATTTTCTGTACAAAAGATGGTAGAAGTGACATTTTTAACATGATTATGTAAATGAGAATAAAGTGTGATAAAATATGAAGACATCAACCATGTACCAACAGTCATAGTGGAATGCTTGAGAAAAAGGTAACCATAACGTTTTTAACTTGGGGACCCTTTAGATTTTTTTTTTTTGTTGCCTGGATATTCATCTTGAAGTGCAGGTCCACTAATGCTGAGATCTCCCAGGTGACATTTACATTTCTGTTAGTTGCCTCTCCTTAAAGTTGTTTTCCCCTAATAGACATTTATAGTTCTGATACTTACATACTCATTGATGGTGAACAGGGTTCAGCAAGAGCACTCTGATGGGTCTGGGACTACGCAGACCCATAAAATGCAAGCTGCAATGCTGTATGTCTTCTGACATGTTTTATTAGCAAGGTTTTGTTAGCCAGTATTAACTTTTTGAATAATTTGTGCTACAGGAGGGGGTTTGTGGGATTTGACACACCCTATGTGTATCGGTACAGTAATTCTGCCACTGTTTGTCCTTCGTTGAACTTCTTTTGTTAGGAATTAACTACATACCGGAATTGTCCTCAAGAGTTGCCGTTTTGAGATGCACTGACCCAGTTGTTTAGAAATCACATTTTGATGTATGAAAGTTAGATCCTTGCATTTACTCATTTTTTTTCTGCTTTACCCACATCACCTTTAAGAATTAACTGTTCACTTGTTGCTTAAAGGGGATTTGCCACCAAGTAGAATTGACGTGGGAAGTTTGTAAATTAAATAATAAACATTTTCATCATTATTAAAAATTCTGGACCGTTTTTGTCTTAGCTGCTCCTTTAGTGATCCATTGTTTACAGCTCGTCTCCAGTGGATACGACCAGGGCTGAGAGCTCCTCAGTCCTGGTCAGACATCAGACTCACCCTCTAGGCAGCTACCTGAGTGTTCAAACCCCGGGTGCTGTCATTCTACTCCCGTCCTCTTTACTCCTTAGTAATTAGTCAAACAGTGCAAATAAATTAATAAAAGAAACCTCAATCAAGTCTGTACATTGATAAAGAGAAATAAAATCCACAGGTTTGGTTCCTGCAGGGATTTGAACCGAGGATCCTTGTGCCTGGAGGCAAAAGTTTTACCTCTGTGCTACACTGTAGTTATTTACAGTTCTACAAATAAACAGACCTTTCTTTGGCTAGAGAGAGGAAAGGCCTGGTGATGTCATCCTGCTGGGTCACATGATATACAATTCAAACAAATCACACACGCCCCCTTCTGAGCACACAGTGCTGAAGAGCTGGATGCAGGAGGTATGAGATGAGATAGTGGCAAAACCCCTTTAATATATCCCACCTCTTGTCAGGTGCCAATGTAACAAGATAAGCAAATATTAAAGGGGTTCTCCAGGAGAAGAAGAAAGCTATATACTTAAAGTACACATCTTAATGAAAAAAATCCTAAATAACTTTAATTAGAAAACTCTGCTAGTTTTGTCTAGGGGATAATCATTATAGAAGAACAAAATGGTCGCCAAGCACCATCCTCAGCAGAAACCTGTCCTACAGGAAGTAGGACAGGCTCTATGAGTTCCTTCCTGGTTAGGCTGACTGACACAAATGAGCTGAACTGGCTTGTGGCACGAGGGATGGCTCTTCAGAGTAGATAGGAGACTGAGGGCTGTATACACACACACCTGTATACATATGTCCAACTGTTCAGTGTTTCAGTAATTTTTGCACAACTTGCCGGTCTGTTAGGCGCATATATATGGTGTAAATAGTCTACAGCTCAGATTGGGGGGGGGGGGGGGGGAAATTAGGCTCTTGTGGGAAATGTAGTTTTCATAGCGCACACCAAACAACTGTAGCTCTGCCCACTAGCCCAGTGAGGAAAAAGATCCTACAATGCAATAATATACGATATAACAGCGTCTGTAAGTATTTCACACACTGTATGGTGACAGATAATAACTGCTTATCTTTAGTATTACTGCACTATATGTTCTTATTTTTTGAGTTTCTCACACAACCCCTTTAAGGTCCTTATAGTTAAAGGATCTTTGGAAATTGTGCTTAATGTTTATAAATGTGTAGGCTTATTTCAGGCCTTAGTATGTCTATTTTACCAATGCATATAGTTTTATCTGCAGAAATCTTCAAACTGATTTATGTATCTTTTTGATTGCAGAGATTTCTGAGCCTTAGCAGATCTACAACGAGATCAGAGGGAGGTGAGTATAACTTCCCATGTTCTCACAGTGGAAATATTTTATTTGCTAATTTTAGTTCCTCATCTGCGTTGATTTTCTTTTAAATATATTTCTGAACTGTCCATTTGTAAATATGCAGATCTTTGTACATCACTATTTTGCAACCAGGAAATGCAACAAACCAGATTAAACCAAAGATAATAAAGTTTGTCAAATTAACCCAGTTGCAGAGACCAGTTGCATCAACCCATGGAGCCACAGTTTCAACTTAATAGGGCTGTTTCATTGTTCTATATTTTCATTTCTTGGTTAAATCTTGGTAAATCATACCAGTTTTTCTGTTGGAATATTTTTTTTTCTAAACACTCCTGTTTGTGCATTTTGCTGTTGCATAGTTTTTATGGTTCCAACTTTACTTTTTATGCTCAGTGTGTCCATTGTCAGTAGGGAAAAGCCAATTTGCTTTTCCAATTCTTATTGAATGGCCTCTGCAATTACAAGGCCATTTTTTTGACGTGGGTTTGGACGAGGTTTTTGGAGCGTTTCCTCGCCCAAAACCTCGTCCAAAACGCCCCCAGTTCATTTAATTGATTCCTATGTAAAACCTCGTTGTAGTTCACACACGACGAGGTTTACACGCTTCTTTGGAAACGCTGAAAAAGAAGTGTCATGTCTATTCTTGAAGCGTGTTTTAGGTCCGTTTTCGTCGCGGTTTATGTCCTGGCTATTTTGTATGGGTGAAAACCTTGTCCAAAACCTCACCCAAAACCTCGCCGAGAAACTCCTCTAAAACCTCTTCTAAATAAGAGTGTTTCAGGCGAGGTTTTGGGAGTGAAAACGCTCCGAAAACCACGTCAAAATAAGCCGTGTGAACATACCACAAGGATATCTCTCCTGCTCATGTACAAGAGTATCAAGGCAGTGGGACTTAGCTGCTGAGCATGCGTGACCTCTGACATTGGGCACATTAGGTAGATGTTCTGAGAGACAAATTAAAGGACACTAAAGGGTGCTATAACGTGTGTAACAACAAGATCTAGACACAGGAGACGCAGAGAAATTTTCCATATTGGCTGCTGATTTCTAATATACACAACTCACAAAAGTTAGAGATATGTGGCTTTTGATTGAAATTTCAGGATGAGCATAAAATTTCTTAAAACATTTTTTAAGTGAACTAAATGAGAACATTTCAACCTTAGAGTGCACATGTCCAACTGTTCATTGTTTCAGTAATTTTTGCACAACTTGCGGGTCGTCTGATGTAAGCAGTTACGAATGGTCTGTTACACTTGGTTGCCTCTCACCTTCCTTAAATGTGCCTGTAGCTGTGTGGCATTCATCATCTGGTTCTGTGGGCCATTGTTTACAATTAAGCGGTCATCAGTGTGTGATGGAGCCAAAAAACATCCAGTTCTTTGACTTTCTGTGACTCTTCCAGTCTCTCTATCTCTGTTGCAACCTGCTGATGACACTGAGCTCAGTGGCCACTTCTGTCTGAGAGCATCCTGCTTGAAGCTTCACAATGGCAAGGTGCTGTTGATCAATTATAAGGTGTTCTCTTTGTCTGATTATGACAAATTGTGAACAGCATGATGAGAAGGACTGTTTAAACCCCAATTCAAAGCGATTGCTTCAATTTATTGGTCGATTCAGGGATCAAACACCTATTGTAAATTTTGCCATTAAGCTCCTTGTTAGAGATCAGCAAGTTGTGAAAAAAGTACTGAAACACTGAATAGTTTGACATGTGCATTCTAAAATTAAGATGGTCTTACTTAGTTCATTAAAAAATGTAAGAAATGTTATGTTCATCATGAATTTCCAATAAAAAACCAAATATCCCTAATCTAAGCTGAGGAAAGTTGCAAGGGGAAAAGAATTGTGGGGATGGCTTTCAGTGTGTCCAGTCCTTTTGTTGCCAGAGAAAGCTAAGCTGCCACTAGAGCTATCTGACGGTGGTGTACTCGTCTCTTCTCTCCTTTTTTTTTTTATAAGAAGACTTGCATGCTCAGTTGTGTGCATGTGTATGGAGGGAGGTCTGGAGAAATAGCTGGTAACTAATCTAGTTATCAAAATTGTGTGAAAGGCTTTAATCTTCATCAGTGGATACACTGTCTGCCAGAACATTACAACTTATTTAACGAGGCATTATTAGCTTTGTCCTTTTGAAATGTGAATGCATCTCACTTTTTCACAGAGTGTAATAATTTAATTGTGGCAGTAGCTATTAAATTTATGCTGCCACAAATGTGCCTCAACACCCAGTATGTCCTACAGGTAAGAGATAAGTCAGTGGAACCACCAAACAGAGTATACCTCCTATTACAAATGTAAAGGGAAAAGGAATTGGGTATGACAGGTTTTATCTTTCCCAATAATCACCCTTCTTCCCCATTAAAATAAACATGCGTGCTCGGCTAAGCATGTGTTAGAAAAAACAGCTGGTGTTGAGAAAAACAGCTGTCAGCTGAACGATTGTTCTTTCATGTGTATGGTCATCTCTGGACATGTTGTATTCTGTAAAATAGGTGTCCCAAGTTTCCAAGCTCCTTTTAAAAATGGTAGTGACATAATTCCAGACAGTAGCAATGTGCTCATAAAATTGGCATAATAAGATGTGGGATTAAATTCCAGTAAGTACAAAACTTAAAGAAAAGTTTTAAGACCTATCCTGCTCCGCCGCCCCCCTTCCCACCTTCCTCAAACTTCCAAACCTAGTACTAATTGACTGTTTCTGTACAGGTGCTCAGCTAGACCAACATGGATTTGCTATTGTGAAAAATTGCATCAATGCCATTGAATTAAGAGGTAATATGTTTTATCAATAGAACTTGTGAGTGAACATGTTTCTACTAAATTGTCCTATATTACTTAGCCTTTGGCAGGTCGTCATGGCTTCCAGTGATAATACATGTTTGACAGAAAGTGGCATGTACATAATGCTAAATCAAATATATAATTTAGAGACCGCTTTATCCATGTGTAACGTGAAAGTCATTGATGCATGTGATGAAGACTCAAGTCAGAAGGTCCGTTATAGACAGACAGTATTTAACCTTAAAGGGGTTGTCTCACTACAAGGATTGCTTTTTATGTTAAAGATATTTGCAAAAAAAAGGCTCTTTGCAATATATGTCCATTAACAGTGTCCTACCTATTCCTAGATATCCCCTCTTGTATGGGCTGCATTTGCTCCTCAGGTCGCTATAGCTACTGTCCTGTTCCATCTTTCATGATAGGCTGCCAGCACTGGTTGCTGGAGCTTCAGACCTGGCTTCTACTGCAGCTTAGTAGAAGCCAGTAAACATGCCCCTGAGTTCAGAATGAAACCAAGAAAACAGGACTCAGGTTAGATGAATCAATGTAGTGAGACAACCCCTTTAAGCTTAATTTTAACAGCTCAATTATAATTTTATACTGTGAACAGTATACTTACTGCATACAGCTTTGTTTTAGATATTTCTGCAACTATTCAATATATCAGTTTGGATATATCGCAGATTATTTTTTTCAAAAAATCTGCTATGTGAATGTTTTGCTCATTGAACTTTTTTTTATACCATGTACTGAATGCTGTATGCTAATAAATATTTTAGAATGTTAAAAGGGATCACTCTGCTTTGTCACATTTGTTCTGGTTTCTATATTGATGTTCTTTTATCCCATTTACATTGAGTGTCAGTTTGAAAGCAATAGGCTTACACAACATACATCCTGCGACAAATGTAAGAATGGTGGGACCTCAGTGAATAGAGTTGGCCACGCGTTCGCAGCACTCTCCGTTTTCATTTTTATGGAAGTTCCCATTCACACTTTTTGCTGTATTTGAAACTCCCATAGATGAACATGTGCAACATCTCTGTTCTCTGTGGCTAGATCATTGGAAGCTTCTGTAACCTTCCTTAGAATAGGAAGCTAAACTGCAGGACTCCTGCCATCTGAAAGCAGAAGTGTGGGGGGACCTTCTCAGAGGACAGCAGAATGGCGGACATATCAAAATAGTGGGCAATGGAGCAGTTAAATGGGTTGTCTCATTACATTGATTCATCATACCTCACTCCTGTTTTCTTTGTTTCACTTTGAATTCAGGGACTTGTTTAATGGCTTCCACTAGGCTGCAGTACAAGACAAGTCTGTAGCTATAGCAACCAGTGCTGGCAGCCTATCAGGATAGATCAAATATGTCTGTAGCTATAGCGACCTGAGGAGCTGATGCAGCCCATACAAGAGGGGATATCTCAGGATAGGACACCGTTAATGGACACATATTGCAAAGTGAATTGTTTTTGCAAGCTCTTTAACATAAAAAGCAATCCTTGTAGTGAAACAACTCCTTTAACAGTTTCTTTGAAGAGTTTCTTGGAGAGAAAACCTTTTTGGAGTAACTTTGGGTAATAAAAATGCAAGATTGGTCAAAACATAGGGTGTTAAATTCAGAGTGAACAAATACAGTACATACTTGTTTTCTTAGACAAGACAATGTGCCTTTTTTGTCAAAAAGAGATAGCCGTTTGAAGGAATACAATCTTTAATTGCCTTGAAAAATCTATGCGTTGCCCGTAGAAATTTAGTCCCTATCTACTGCTAAGTTATGAAGGTCTAGGCTAAAAGACTGAAGACTCATTATACTACACAACTGTATGAAACAAGTGTTATTGTAGATTAGTGAAAAAAGCTCATTGTAGATTTGCAAATATTCTCCAGCTGTATTTTGCTATTACAATATGAAGGTCTATGAGATGTTGAATGGCTTTAAATCAACAGTTATTTTAGATAAAACAAACTTAAAGGAGCTTTCTCATCGGAGAACATCCTTTCTACAATGCAGCTGTCTTAATGATCAGCTGGTCGTCTTGGGTCTCGCTTTCAGCGTCTGGGCAAATAGTTTATTTTGCCAGAAGAAGCTGTAACCAGCCAGGCATTTTTCTCATCGGGGTCATGTAATAAACGGACAGCTTAAGTCCACCAGAATGTGAACTGCCTTCAAAGGACAGCTCTCCATTTTTGCTCATAGAGAGTCCTCTCTGTCATGCTGTTGTAGGGGGTGTAAACAGAAGTTGTCTTCAAAAGTCTATATCTTTAATAACATAAATCTACAGTAAGAATGTTCTGTGAAAAGCTTAAATTAACATTGTTAGCAACAGTGGGAAATCTTATTAAGACCCTGTACAAAAATATTTCAAAAGACCAGAGAGATCCTTGCACTGATCTGGAATGAAATGTTGTAATATGTATAATATATACTCTTTGGGTAGTTCTTATCTGATGTTTATTTTTTCTGCAATTCTTCTATTGGCTGCCTTTCAAGAAAGGCTTAGCTACCTACCTGGAACTAAAGAATATTAATACGTACGTAGCTATGTAAAATTCTGGATCCTGGCTGGTGGCGGCTCTGGGGTCAGAGATGGGGTCTCCACTGGAGCAGATTGGTTCTTGCCTTGTGGGTTCCAGGGCATTCACCAGTGGTGAGGCTGGGCTTAATGTCCTTGTCTCTCTCCCATCACCCACATTTTCCCCACCCTTCGTTGAACTTGATAGACGCGTGTCTTCTTTCAACCGTACTAACTATGTAACTATGAGTAGTGTGTTGGAATCACAAATCCACCCATCTCGTTTCTAATCATGTCAGAAGCTTAGGGTGCAGCTCTGTCCCGTTACTCTACACTGACAAGCTGCTTGTACAGGTTGACTGATGTGTATAAAGCGTGTCTATTGTTCGACTAATTCTAAATCCTCTTAAAAACCAGCAAGGAAAAGAAGTTTCTTTTGCAACAAGCATATCATTAGTGTAAACTACAAATACGAATGCCAGTACTGAAAAAAGATCCAGGTAATTGGTAAATAAAATTGAGTAATACCAATTGGTTCCTAATGAACAGGAAATAGAGGTTCTTTTTTAATACATTAAAGAACCGCTCCCTTATGGGAGCTAAATCGCTTTGCCGTGTATACAGAGTTTGTTAAAGGAACTTGTCCATATTAAAATTAAAAAATATAAAAAACGGCTAGCCGTGCTTGAAAGAAAAGTTCTACACATTTGCACTCACTGCCCATCATCACTGAAGTTGCCATCAGTGTCCAGTTTACTCCCTTTTTTTTTTGCGGTTGGCTCATAACCGCTGCAGCCAGTCAGTTGCCTCAGCAGTCACGTGCCATTCTCTTGACCTCACCACTCAAGAACCGAATTGCACATGGCCATAGGACTGAAAGAGAGAATTTTTCATCCCACTGCTGAAGATAGGCAATGCTGGGGATTGTGCCAACTATATAACAATCGCTCTTATCCTGCATACCAGAAAATCACAGAAAAATGGGGCATCATTTATTTAAAAACACAGTCAAAAGGCCATACTCACAAATCCATGGCTGGACAAGAAAACATTACCAGTAGGAAGTAATATAAACCGCAGTGCTACATGGGAAAAATTGCATAGGTGCAGCTCACTGATGATGAATTGCACACACACACACAATTTGGGCAACTGCCTAGTAAAAAAAAAAAAAAAACCAACCTGCACATTGGATAAGTACAAGTTCACAGGGGACATTGAACAAATTCAAAAATACTATTAGACAACCGTTCACATGCCTATTATCCATGAGGGGGGTTGATTGCTAGTATTGCATTTTCACATAAATAAGGCTATACCAGTAAGGTGCTTTTAAAGATTATCCAAAAGCGCTTGGGCAACATCCTTGATCAAGAACTTCATGATGCTTAAAGCTAGTTTCCATGAGGACAGAGAAAATTGTGATAACCGTACAAATTTAAAGTAGAAAGGGCTGTAGAATACCAAAAGAAGTTATATGGTGTCCTAAAGTGTCCTTATTTTATCGTGTCACTGATGAAATTAAGATTGGACACCATTGTATGTGGAGTGCTGCAAGTTTTCTGGATTGGCTAACGTTTTGACTACTACCCATGATCTGGCTTTGCTTCCACCCCTAAATTTTACTGGTTGATGTGCTTCATTCCTCTGTAAAAAAAAAAGTGCATATATGTACTTCTCAAAAAAATAAAGGGAGCATTAAATCCTCGATCTCAATGAAATGTTGTAGTTCTTTATTCAGTATATAGTGGAATGCATTGTGAACAATAAAACATAATTATCAATAAAAATCAAAATTAATATCCCATGGAGGGCTGGATTTGGAAAGATACTCAAAATCGGTGTAAAATCAAATGGAAATGCCTCAAGACAAGGAAATGAGGTTCAGTAGTGTGTGTGGCCTCCACATGTGTATGACCTCCCTACAATGCCTGGGCATGCTACTGATGAGGCTGTGGATGTTCTTCTGAGGGATCACCTCCCAGACCCGGATTAAAACATCAGTTAACTCCTGGACAGTCTGTGGTGCAATGGGGCGTTGGTGGATGGAACGAAAAATGATGTCCCAGATGTTTTTGAATTGGATTCAGGTCTGGGGAACCTCTGCCTAGCAGGTGGAGGGCTGTGCAGGCCTACAAATATCTTTACTGACCCACTGCCAAACCGGTCATGCTGAAGGATGTTGCAGGCAGCAGAAGGTTCTCCACAGCTTCTCCAGACTCTGTTACATCTGTCACATGTGCTCAGTGTGAACCTGCTCTCATCCATGAATATCACATGACACCAGTGTCAAATGTGCCAATCTTGTTGTTCTCTGGCAAATGTCAGTCATCCTACACTGTTTGGACTGTAAGCACAACACCGATTTGTGGACGTCAGGCCCTCATACCACCCTCAGGACATGGTTCCAGTTATCCATAACCTTAGTCTGGGTGTCTTCAGCAAACTATTTGCTGGCTTTCTTATGCATCATCTTTAGAACAGGTTTCCTTCTGGAATGACAGCCATGCAACCCAATTTAACGTAGTGTGTGGTGTATGGTCTGAGCACTGACAAGCTGACCCCCACCCCTATAACCTCTGCAGCAATGCTGACAGCACTCATACGTCTATTTTGTAAAGACAGTCTCTGGATTTGTTGCTGAGCATGTCCAATCAGCTTCTTTAGTCGACCATGGTGAGGCATGTTCTGAGTGGAACCTGTCATCTTAAACCGCTGTATGGTCTTGGCCACCATGCTCCAGCTGAGTTTCAGGGTGTTGGTAATCTAATTATAGTCTAGACCATCTTTATGTATAGCAACAATTTTTTTTTTTTTTCAGATCATCAGACAGTTCTTTGCTGTGAGGTTGCCATGTTGAACTTCCAGTGACCAGTATGAGAGTGTGAGAGCGATAAAACTAAATTTAACACACCTGAGACCTTGTAAGACTAACAAGTCACATGACACTGTGGAGGGAAAATGGCAAATTAGGCACAATTTGTTCATTTTCACTTTAGTGGTGTACTCCCTTATGTTGTCAGCGGTTTATACATTGATGACTCTGTGTTGACTTGTTTTGAGGGCACACCGAATTCACACTGTTATACAAGCTGTACACTGACTACATTGTATCAAAGTGTAATTTCTTCATTGTTGTCCTGTGAAAAGATATAATACAATATTTAGGAAACCGTAAGGAGCGTACTCACTTGTGAGATACTGTATATGTATGTATGTAACATTTGACATAATGAAAAATCAGCCACCTAGTTATGACCGCCAGCGGTCCGAAAAACATAGGACATGTTCATTCTTCCGCCCGGTATTGGGCAGAACATATGAACATGTCGGTGTGAAGGGGGAGGGCTTTAATCCGCAAACAACAGAGAAAAACCGCTCCCCTCCCCTGCGGGCCAGAAACAGACCAAATACCGGTTGGGATTTCCCGACTAGTATTTGATCTGTGCTGTGTAAACGCGGCCTTGCTAGGGATGTGGTAGGTTTCTGTTTATACACAACAGTAAATTTAACAGGCAGAGCTCCTACAGGAAGCATTGTAAATTAGCTTGAATATCACGAAGAGAATTTCAGTTGCTGAAAGCAATTCATTGTAGATGAGCATGACCTATAGAGTAGAGAATTTTATTTCCTTTTTAAGATCCACTTCATATGAGGATGCAAATAATCAGCACTGGCTCTTAGAAACATTCCTCCCAACTTTCCAGCATGTGCATTACTAATATCATAGACTGAAAACTGTTTACCTTGTGAAAAGGCAGCTGTGAAAGTAAGCAGTTTTTGTATTCTAGGTGAACAGAAGTAATGTTATTAGTTTATTGCAGGAGGAGAAATAAAATTCACTCTCAGTTTG
This sequence comes from Phyllomedusa bahiana, assembly GCA_025379985.1. Classification (NCBI taxonomy): domain Eukaryota; kingdom Metazoa; phylum Chordata; class Amphibia; order Anura; family Hylidae; genus Phyllomedusa; species Phyllomedusa bahiana. The sequence goes on along the minus strand of JAODAL010000219.1, from coordinate 43,501 downwards.
GAAACAATCTAATTTACCTTAGAAACACTAGACTACTCGTTTTTATGACATGACTTATTGCGGAAACGAAGCTTATAATTATTTATGCAACTATTTCACTGCTGATTGGCACCCCTAAAAATATTAGCCGAAACTGCAGTTATTTTTGAGAATTAAAACCATATCGGTGCACCCTTCCCCCTCACTCGCTTACACAAATTGCAGAGTCTAGTCTAGTGCATAAAGCATTATGCATCTCTCTTGTGTGTCTTGAAAGGAAATGCTGTTTCAAGCCTCTTATTTTGCAGTATTTCTACTCCCTCAGGGTATATCATTAATTTACATTTGTCACGGACGGATATATTGTATAACAAATGTTTTTATCCAGTATTCACAGGCTTACAATAGCAGCAAGCGAAAATACCCTTGGAGAATTTCGGGACAGAACTGTGATATAATCTGTGAAATAGAATGAAAATATAAGTAGCTCAATGCCAAACACAAATATTACAAGAAAATGCAATCTCTACCATATGACATAATAAACAAATAATTCCCAGATCACAGCCGTTCCCGTTCATCTGCCACCAGTGCTCTGCTTCGATATGGGGTCAGATGAACCAAACAGCTGATAGATATGTCATTACATTGTGGCATTTAAAAAGGAAATTATTACTACTCATTGATGTCTGTGAAGTCTTGCTATATATATATATATATATATATATATATATATATATATATATATATATATATATATATATACATATACACTCACCGGCCACTTTATTAGGTACACCTGTCCAACTGCTCGTTAACACTTAATTTCTAATCAGCCAATCACATGGCGGCAACTCAGTGCATTTAGGCATGTAGACATGGTCAAGACAATCTCCTGCAGTTCAAACCGAGCATCAGTATGGGAAGAAAGGGGATTTGAGTGCCTTTGAACGTGGCATGGTTGTTGGTGCCAGAAGGGCTGGTCTGAGTATTTCAGAAACTGCTGATCTCCTGGGATTTTCACGCACAACCATCTCTAGGGTTTATAGAGAATGGTCCGAAAAAGAAAAAACATCCAGTGAGCGGCAGTCCTGTGGGCGGAAATGCCTTGTTGATGCCAGAGGTCAAAGGAGAATGGGCAGACTGGTTCGCGCTGATAGAAAGGCAACAGTGACTTAAATAGCCACCCGTTACAACCAAGGTAGGCAGAAGAGCATCTCTGAACGCACAGTACGGCGAACTTTGAGGCAGATGGCTACAGCAGCAGACGACCACACCGGGTGCCACTCCTTTCAGCTAAGAACAGGAAACTGAGGCTCCAATTTGCCCAAGCTCATCGACCTTGGACAGTCGAAGATTGGAAAAACGTTGCCTGGTCCGATTTCTGCTGCGACATTCGGATGGTAGGGTCAGAATTTGGCGTCAACAACATGAAAGCATGGATCCATCCTGCCTTGTACAACGGTTCAGGCTGGTGGTAGTGGTGTCATGGTGTGGGGAATATTTTCTTGGCACTCTTTGGGCCCCTTGGTACCAATTGAGCATCGTTGCAACGCCACAGCCTACCTGAGTATTGTTGCTGACCATGTCCACCCTTTATGACCACAATGTACCCAACATCTGATGGCTACTTCAGCAGGATAATGCACCATGTCATAAAAGCTGGAATCATCTCAGACTGGTTTCTTGAACATGACAATGAGTTCACTGTACTCAAATGGCCTCCACAGTCACCAGATCTCAATCCAATAGAGCATCTTTGGGATGTGGTGGAACGGAGAATGGCATCATGGATGTGCAGCCGACAAATCTGCGGCAACTGTGTGATGCCATCATGTAAATATGGACCAAAATCTCTGAGGAATGCTTCCAGCACCTTGTTGAATCAGCCCAGAGAATTGAGGCAGTTCTGAAGGCAAAAGGGGTCCAACCCGTTACTAGCAGGGTGTACCTAATAAAGGGCCGGTGAGTGTACATATATATATATATACTATACACTCACCCGGCCACTTTATTAGGTACACCATGCTAGTAACGGGTTGGCCCCCCTTTTGCCTTCAGAACTGCCTCAATTCTTCGTGGCATAGATTTCCACAAGGTGTTGCAACGATGCTCAATTGGTACCAAGGGGCCCAAAGAGTGCCAAAAAATATTCCCCACACCATGACACCACCACCACCAGCCTGAACCCCTTGATACAAGGCAGGATGGATCCATGCTTTCATGTTGTTGACCGCCAAATTCTGACCCTACCATCCGAATGTCGCAGCAGAAAACGAGACTCAAACAGACCAGGCAACGTTTTTCCAATCTTCTAAATGTCCAATTTTGATGACTTGGGCAAATTGGAGCCTCAGTTTCATGTTTCTTAGCTGAATAGGAGAGGCACCCCGGTGTGGTCTTCTGCTGCTGTAGCCCATCTGCCTCAAAGTTCGCCGTACTGTGCGTTCAGAGATGCCTTCTGCCTACCTGGTTGTAAAGGTGGCTATTTGAGCACCGTTGCCTTTCTATCAGCTCGAACCCGTCTGCCCATTCCCCCTTTGCCCCCTTGCATCAACAAGGCATTTCCCCCACGGGAAAGCCGCTCACTGGTTTTTTTTTTTTTTCAAAACCATTCTCTGTAAACCCTAGAGAGGTTGGGCTGAAAACCCAGAGATCACCCTTTTCTGAAATCTAGACCACCCTTCTGGCACCAAAAAACCCATCCACTTCAAAGGCACTCAAATCACCTTTCTTCCCCATACTGATGCTGGGTTTTGAACTGCGGAGATTGTTTTGACCAGTCAATGCCTAAATGCACTGAGTTCCCGCCATGTAAATTGGGTATTAAAATTAAGTGTTAACGAGCAGTTGGCGGGTGACCTAATAAAGGGGGCCGGTGATTTTGTGTGGGTGTTGTGAAATATATAAATATATATAATATAATTTAAATTAATATTATATAACAACATATAATGAAATATAAAATGCAGCACTCCAAAGAACACAAAAAAAATTAAAAGAGGGTGCCCAGCAAAGCTTCCGATAAAAGAAGTTCCAAAATACAGATAAAAAAAGTCCAGGGCATCCAAAAAATGCATTCAAGCAATAACTAGTTTTTTTCCCCCATACTCAAAAGAGCAAATTTTTTCAGCTCCCTCAAGGGCTCTGTGAGGGAGCTGAAACTCCTCTTTTGAGCAGGGAGGAAGAACTACCTTTGCTTGAATGCTTTTTGGAGTCCCGGATTTTTTTTTTTACTCATATACACTCACCGGCCCCACTTTATTATACCCCTGTCCAACTGCTTTTTTAACACTTAATTTCTATCCCAATACATGGCGGCAACTCATGCATTTACATGTAGACTGGCAAGACAACTCCTGCAGTTCAAACCGAGCATCATTTGGGGGAAAAAGGTGTTTGAGTGCCTTTGAACGGGGCATGGTTTTTTGGGTGCCAGAAGGCTGGTCTGAGTTTTTCTAAACTTGATCTCCTGGGTTTTTCAGCCTCCTCTCTAGGGTTTACAGAGAATGGTCCAAAAAAAAAACATCCGTGGCGGCAGTCCGTGGGGGGAAAAGCCTTTTTGATGCCAGAGGTCAAAGGGGAATGGCAGACTGTTTGAGTTAGAAGGGAACAGGACTCAAAAAGCCCCCGTTAAAAAGGGGGGGGGGGGGGGGAAAAAATTAAAAGTAAATTTGGGGTGGGTAAGGAGAGAAAGGGGGATTTTAGAAGGAAAGGAAATTGGGTAATTTGAAGCCATGGGAAATGAATAAAAAGGGGAAAATTGGAAAAAAAATTTTTCCTTTTCCGATTTCTGCTGCGAATTCATGGTAGGGTCAGAAATTTGGGGTCAAAAACATGAAAAACATGGATCCATCCTGCCTTTTTATCAACGGGTTAGGCTGGTGGTGGGGGTGTCATGGTGTGGGGGAAAATTTTCTTGGCACTCTTTTTGGGCCCCTTGTACCAATTTTACTGTTGCAACACCCTTTTGGAATCTAGCCACAAGAATTGAGGCAGTCTGAAGGCAAAAGGGGGGCCAACCCGTTACAAACAGGGGGTACCTAAAAAAGTGGCCCCGGTGATGTATATACATATAATATAAAAAATTTTTATATATAAAATTTTTAAATAAATAAATATTATATTATATATATATTATAAAAAAAGAAAACTTTTACAGACACAATGGGGATAATAATTTCCTTTTTAAATGCCACAAATAATGAAATAAAAATAATTATATTTGACCGGAAAGATTTTTATCCCCCAAAAATAAAAAATGAAAGTTCCAAGTAAAGACTATAAGCAAGCAGTAAAGCCATATGAATTTATATAGAAAGTAGTTGGAAAAATTCCACTTTTACGGGCCAAAATAAATCTTATTTTTAACACTCATTTTATTTTTCTGTAAACGATAAGACTTTCTTTGTCACCTGTATGTAACCAGTTTGTTGAATTTTTTGTCAGTTCTGTACAGAAGTTTGTACACTAAAAAAAGAAATTTATTTTTCCTATTTGGTTGTACAACTTTATACTTTATCCCACAGCTCGAGACTTAAAAGGGTTGTCTCACTACATTGATTCATCTTACCTCAGTACTGTTTTCTTTTTTCACTTTGAATTCAGGGGGTGTTTACTGGCTTTCTAGTCTGCAGAGAACCAGGGCTGTAGCCATAGCGACCTGCGGTTGCCATCAGGGAATTAAAAGGTTGTATCTATAGCAACCTGAGCACTGATCACCCCAAAAGGGGGAAACTAGGAATGGATAGGACACTGTTAATGGACACACATTTCAAAGTGACTTGTTTTTGCAAGATCTTTAACATAAAAAGCAATTTTTGTACAACCCCTTTAAAGAGCACCTACCACCACCACAAAAATTTATAGTAGATGAAATTATAAGACTTTTCTCCAATACAGGTCATTAGCAAATCAGTTAATTTTCCTCATTACTACAGGGAAGCAGGTTTTGCTTTCACTTTATCAGAGAGGGCATAAAATTCCTTCTATGGGAGCTACCAACTATGCAGGGGGAGCTGAAGACATTGATTCTTGTACAAGGTTAATCTGAGTCTCACACTGCAGGCACTGCACGCTGAGGACATAGTGTTGCTGCTATTCTTACACCATAGCACACAGGCATACTTTTTACACAAAGCTGTTGTATGAAAACTTTTCATAAAAAGTACAGCACAGAGCTTACCAGTGGCACTGATTCTTGCTCCCCTTTCTCAGTGGACTCTCCATTTTGGGGAAAAGAAATTTTTGCATGTGTAAACAAAGTGATGATCATGCTGTCAGGACCCCGCTTCAGCCCCTGTCAAAAAGGCCAGTGTTTTAAAAAAAAAAAAAGAAAGAAAGTAAATTCAGTGAAATGTTTTGGATTTTCCAATAAAGCTCAGTTTTGAGAAAGTGTTTTCTATTTTAGCCTTTTGTTACTCCATGAGGTTTCCCTAAAGATTTTGGTTTTTAAAGCCTCTTTTCTTGGTCTTGAAAAGGGGAAAATCGTTTTACCCCTTTAGCCAAAATTGTTAACATTAAAAGAGCTGTCAATTATTTATTTTTTTTTTTTTAAAGGGTCGATGCTGTCTGTATTGTCCAGGGTTCGGCATAAAGAAATGTGTGCGCCCAACAAAACTTTAAAAGGCTCATGGTCTCTCTGTATGAATGGCCATGCCATGAGGGGGTGAGGGCTTCAGCATCAAGTGACTAATGAACATAACGTCATTAGCAGGAAGCACTGGAAGCAGATGCAGTGCTGAAATGGAGTGGGCCTTATAGCAGAGCCTTTTTTTAATTAATGGACAATCCCTTTAAAGGAGTAAATCTTATTTTAGTAAAATTATTCTTGTGTAATCTGTTTTCCTTTCTCTTTTGTAGGTATTAATGACCAAGGATTGTACAGGGTTGTGGGGGTGAGTTCAAAGGTCCAGAGACTACTGAGTTTGTTAATGGGTATGCCACCATTTTCATCTTTTTTTATTGTTTTTTTCATTTATATTTTCAAAGTGAATCTGTTTTCCCCTCATTATGTCTACGTTTTGATGTTCATGCGATATTATTTGGGATCTGCAAGACGTAGTGTGATATAAAACGGGGTTCAACTGGCGGCCCTCCGCTGTTGGGAAAATAAAATCCCATCATGCCCACTGTTATGATTTACGAAAGATGTGGGGGTTGTGTTTCCCCCCAGCTAGGGCCCCCTTTGACACTGTGTATAGAACTTTTCCCCCAAAAAATTAAAAGGGCCTTTTATTTGTTGTTGTAAGCACTGGTGTGTTACAATATGCTTATTTTACCTGCACATATATTGCTTTTTTTTTTGTTCGCTATTTTCTATTTAACAAATGGGCAAAAATATGCGCCTTTTAGTTGTCACCATTGAATCATTTACTCAGAATCTGATGGTAAATTGTCACTTTTCTATTGAATAGCAATCCTGACCAAATAACAGGTTTTCATCACTTGCTGAGAAACAAATCAAAAAGTTAAAAGTGGCAACCAATATGGCTGTGCTTGGGTTTGCAGAGATTAGAGGACAAATAAAATGCAGCTATCTTTTTAAGGAAAAGAAACCTAATTACCAAACCTCTGACTTTTAAGCAAAATTGTGATTTACCGATATGTTGTCATTTGTGACTTGTGGGTAAAAATTCGAACGACATTCAAGCAAATAATTCTGTGTGTTCACTAGGCAAATACTCACCTTTAGAGAGCGTGATACAGATGCAGAATGCCATTAATATAGCAATCTAATATGCCAGCGGCAAACGTATAGCCACTTCCATTGTCCCAACCACCTCATTACTAAAACTTCAATTTTATTAAATTCTAAGATAAGTACTACTGCATCTTAAAAAATTAGAATATCATCGAAAAGCTATCTTAAGTCTGTAATTCAAGTCAATTAGAGAATCTCATATTATAGTAACCCATACAAATAATAGCCACTGTACTGCTTTGCTTGATTGGCCAGCAAACTCCCCTACACCTAAATCCCATAGAGAATCAATGAGGTATTGTCAAGATGAGACACCAGACCCAACAATGCAGCCAAACTGACGAGTGCTATCAGGGCAACCTGGGCTTTCATAACACCTCAGCAGTACCACCGGCTGATCACCTCCATGTCATGCGCATTGATGTTGTAATTCATACAAAGGGAGCCCTAACAAAGTGCATCTACTGTACACATATTTTAGTAGGCCAACAATTCTGTATTTCAATTAGTTTTTCGCTTGGTCTTCTACATTATTCTAATTATCTGATATATAATAAACGTAGTGGATTCCACTAAAACTTATTTTATTAGAAAAATTTAAATTATGAGCACAGTGGCAGCATGTAGCTGCGGTGTCTACTCAGCTTATGCGTTTTGAATCATACGGATTCTTGTTCTTGCTGTAAAATAAGTTTTTTACTGTACAAGTGGAATCCGCTATGTTTATCATATTTGAAAAGTTGGAGACCGTCAACAGGATCCCAGTATACAAATAGGAACCAGGAGTAATGTGGCTATTCATTACCTCACTGTGAACGTCTCTATGTTGACTTGTATTTGTAATTTTCTGATATACTAAATTTTGGGTTTTTATTAGCTGTAAACCATAATCATCCACATTTAAAAGAAACAAACAATTAAAATCTATTGCTCTGTGTGTAATTACTCTATACAATAGATGGGTTTCTATATTTCACTTTAATTACGGACATAAGTAAACTTTTTGATGTTCTAATATTGAGATGCACTAGCATATATACTCTAACTCCTATCTAGTATATCTAAAACTCCATAACACTGATCCTGATAATTATACTAGAATAACAAAATACAAATTCATAAGCTATCACATGTATTTTAGAGATCTACATTGTATAGGCATGCAGTATTTGCAGTGTACTTTTTGCAACAAGGACTCGATGTAAGAATTTTTAAAAACAAATATTATAGCCCCCCTGACATGTTTTGCTTGGGCTCCAGTTTATAGAAAAGACTTAATGGAGCTAGAGAGAGTGCAAAGATGAGCAACCAAACTTATAAGAGGAATGGAGCATCTTGGTTATGGGGAAAAGTTAACAGAATTAAACCTATTTAATCTTGAGAAAAGACGGCTCCGGGGAGACATGACTAATTTATATAAATATATAAATGGTCCCTATAGAAAGTATGGGGATAAACTTTTTCATGTAAAGCCCCCTCAAAAGACAAGGGGACATTCCTTTTGGTTGGAGAGAAAAGGATTCAGTCTCCAGAGGAGAAAAGCTTTCTTCACTGTGAATCTGTGGAATAGCCGCCTGAGGAGCTGGTCACAGCAGGAACAGTTGCAAGTTTCAAGAAAGGCTTTGATAACGATCTGAAACTAAAGAATATTAATATGTATGTAGCCGTATAACATTCTAGATCCAGTCTGATGGCGGCCCTGGGATCAGAAATGTAATCTTCCTTAGAGCAGATTGGTTCTTGCCTTATGGGTTTCAAAGAATTCACCAGTAGGGAAACTAGGATGAAACTCCTTATCTCCTCCCACATTTTCCCCACCCTTGGTTGAACTTGATGGACATGTGTTTTTTTCTCAACCGTATTAACTATGTAACTAGTAAAATGTCAGAGGGGAAGGGGGGTGGGGGGGAAGGACTATAATATTTGTTTTTTTAACATCTTAGGCTATGTTCACACGGATTAAATTGGGCACATTTCGCCATGTATTTCACGGCGTACTGCACTCAAATACGAGCGAAAGGCGCCCCAGTCATTACGGTAATCCACAGTTCTCATAGAGAACTATGGATTACGCCTCCTCTCCCCGCTCGTACTCGGAGATAAGTGACAAGCCATTACTAGCGGCGAATATGCGCAAGCTCTTGAAGTCCCGGCGTAATTATGCCATGTGAACTTAGCCTAACAGTGAACTCTCGTTGCAAAGCAGTTTACTGCACATTCTGCATGCCTATACAATAGAGATCTCTAAAATATCTGTTTAAAATGCGATGGCTAATACATTTACATATTTGTCATTCTAGTATAATTATAAGTTAGTGTTTGTACTTATTTTAGGGGGTTTAAAATAAAAGTAAAGTTTTTTAAATGAGGGTTTTAACAACAGAAACGGTTTTAAGTTTCTTTGGCATATTAGATTGATCTATGTAATAACACCCTACTATTGTTTTTTGGCCCAGTGTTATTAGAATATTTTTGAGACTGTCATGCAACGTAGCTCATCATGAGAATTTTAGTGTTTCCATAGGATTTTAACCTAATAAATTATTTGAACTCGAAGGGTTATCACAATGCAAATTAAACCACTAAATGATACTCATTTCAGCTGCAGCTCTTCCTACCTAGTTTTGGTAAGTCCTATGCTATGTTTTGTCAGCGAAGGTCTGACTTTGAGGGATTCATTGGTATTCTGAGAAGCTTGTTACAAGCAGGCTGTGCTCCAGGTCCATGCGTGCTCCATCTGTGCTGATAACACAGTGTTCTTTGGCACGGGAGACTGGAGGAAACCAGAGAGCGAATTCATTTCATTACCCTGGACATTATGAGAATGACAAATTGTTTGTATATCACACGCTGCAATCAATTCAGTGCTGCATCTAAGAGTCCTCCTGTAATTTTTTTATCATACTTTTGACTCGTAATGTTTAAACACAAAAAAGACTTGTATATTATTAATAGCCGTCAACATGACTTTGACTAATATTACTACTTCCTACACTTTATTTGCTTCGATTGAAAAAAAAAAAAAGTTCTATATCTGTATAAAATCTTGATGACTTTACTCCGCTTTGTCTGTTTATTTGATTTTCATTATTTTAAGTCCTTTTTATGATTGTTCTCCTATTTTTGAGAGAGAAAATTGTAGTCATTAATATCATATAAAAAGATGGGGCAGATTTACAAACTGTCCCGATACTTGGGGAAATGTCTTTAAAAAGCACACACTTCTTTTTCTTGATAAATCTGGGTCATGTTTAAACTATTCAGTTTGAGTTTACAAGTTCTATTATTTGGCTTACTTTACTTAATGCCACAAATTGCTGCTAAATTTTGGCACATTTTTTATCACATGATATTTCCAAAAACCCCCCCCCCCCTTTTCCGAGGGATTATTTTGTAGATAGGCACAGAAGTGTCTAAAACACGTAATAAAGATTCAAAATTTAATAAACCCTTTAAAATATCCAAAAATCAGACTTCGGCCTTTGCCTAAAAATTCCCCCAGCATAACAATTTAACAGAAAACTAATACCAGCATGTAAGTTGCGACCTCCCGGTCTTCGTGTCCATACGAGCAGAGCCTGTCCATATGCAGCTGGAACGCCAGAGCCAGAGCTAGGTGAGGAGCTTTCCCCCCCAAATTTGCACGCAGGGGCGTCACCTCTGCTCTGGACTTGGCGTCTCCCCCGCTATGGATGAGCGCTTGCTCGTTGGCCAAACGACCGGGGGGGGTCGCAAATTACATTGAGTTTAGCTTCTGTTAAATTGTCATGCGTGGATATCTGTGAATTACGGCCAATTCTGATATTTGGATATTTTAAAGGATTTATAAATTTTTAAGTTTTTTTTGGGTCCACTAATTTTTGAAATCGTATACGTGGGGCTTGGAGAACCCCGTTGCTGGAACCAGTTATACAAGTGTCACAAAGATTGGTACAGGTAAAAAATCTTTTTTGAATCTAAAAAAAACGTAAACATGTCGTAAAGCAGTCCGCCGTTTTTTGGAAAAATTGTACCTGAATTCTGGTGCAATTGCCATAAAAATATTCCTCTACTGTAGTGCTATTATGGTGTTTCCAGCAATTTTTGCAAAATTCGAGGCAAAATTGCTTAAAGGGGTTTTGCTACGATGTAATGTTGACATGGGATCCTCCAAAATGGGTATTTAATCACTTTTCTAAATATGTGATTACAAAAAGTGAAGCCTCTGAGAGTACAGTTTCTTTCCATGCCCTTATTATTTAAAAAGTTTAATTAAAACAAACCAGGAGCTGATCGCTGGGCTTGCGCTGTCCACTCTTATCTATGACGGGGAACATAAAGGGAGTACAAGGAACTGTGGAGAAATACCCTGCTTTTTTTATAGAAATCCCGGTTCTAATGAATTTTTTGATAAACATGTAGATCTCCCGGCACTGCTTGTCTCTGCTCAGCCCCCTTTTCCCTCTCTCCCATGATTAGCATGCGAGTTAATTTTTTGTCCCTGAAATAACAGGTAAGGAACTACTTCTTGGCAAACCCCCTTTTAACCCCCAAACAGGCCCTATGAATATTTGAAAAAAATATCAAATGGGACAGCCTTTGGGACGTGAACTTTTAATGTTTTAACAAAGGCCCCGAATATCTTTTTTTAAGTCTTTTTAAAAAAATCCTGTTTTCTCTGTGAAATAACAATTCTGAAGCATCTTCTCCTATAACTGTGTTTTGCTATTCCTCTGTTATTCCTTCTAGAAATGTATGGTGAATCTGCAGATGGGAATTCCATAGACTCTGATAAGTGATTGGACAATGACAGACTGTGAAGGGACACACCCTCAACTGATAACCCAGTTGACAATTTAGTAATGATATTCTAAGAGGAATAACATAGGAGCCACAAAAGAATATGTAAGAAGAGTTGCACCAGAACTGTTATTTTCTGGGGAATGCACTACAAACAAGTCAGAAAAAGCCACCTTTTCCCTTTAAATGTGGGTTTTAAAAATGTCTCCTAAATCTAAATTATATTGTGTGTGTATGAGTGTGTGTGTTTGTGTAATTATGTGTATATGTTTTATGTGGGGGTTTTATAAATTTTTGTGTATAAATGTATGGTTGTGTGTGTATGTGTGTATATATATATATGTAATACAGATAATATATTTGGGTTTTTTTAGTCTTTCTTTTTTACTATAAGGGCTATTTTGCATCTTCTATTAAGACTTAGTTGCAGAGTATTTCCCGAAGTTTTTATTATATAAAACAAAAACCCCGATTTTGTTTCCCAAGTGAAAAATGCAGTGTGCGTGGGGGGGGTTTGGGGGAAGTTCATTAAAAACAAAGCGTTTCAAAAGGCCAGCTATGAGTAACTCAACATAGTCACATGTCGAAGAAAACCAAATATCCAAAGTTACCCTCGGAAAAGGAACTTTTACCATTTCTAACCTTGCCTAATGTTCCCTTTATTCAATATTTGAGGCAGAATGTCATTTTTTCAAAAACTAAAAATAAAAAAACATTTGGGTACTTTTTGTTTTTTAGACAGTTTCTAGAACTCGGCCTCATTGACAAAAGGATTTTGAACCCGCTAAATGGGTGTTTCATGGGAATGAGGTAAACGGCTGCACCCCAAAAAAAGGGGTTTAAAAATTTTGGTGTAATTGATGCACAAACTAAACCAACTATTAAAAGGTGTAAAGTTGGACTAAACCGTTTAGACATGAACTAAATCATATACTTGATACATATGGCACATTTAAAGTGTCTTGTCGGTTTCTAATGTCTAAGAATTAGGCAGTAATAATCTGTCCTATTGTTTTGTGACACCTCCAAAACCTCCATGAATGCCAGTATTATTATGTGTTACAATATATGCTCCACCCCTCTCCATTCTTGTATACTCGGTTATTTGGGTGCAGTGTTCCACAATTTCCCATTAATACATTTTTTTTTTACTGCTGGATTAAAAGGGAACCTGTCACATAGTTTATGCCCCTCTTCGTAGAAAAATTTTTAAATTTATACCATTTATTCCCAAAGATAAAATGAAAGGCAAAGAAAAATTTAAAATGAGAGTTTTTTGGGTTTTCACAATTTTATACCTTTCACAAATTTTAGTATTTAATATATATAATTTTAATGTAAATATACAAACGTTTTCCAATCCCCAAGGTGGGGAAAAGGGGGGGGAGGTCTCATTTGATCTAGAAGAACTGTTTGAACTTTAGTAGCCTAATGACCTACATTTTCACTTAGAGTGGAAAGTGGTTGGGTAGTAGTGTAAGAGGAAGCCCAATAGGGGGAGCTAACAGCATTATACATGTGTTTAATCTTATAAATCACTTTTTATATATTGAATGATATAAAAGCAGTTTAGTATAGAATGGGTGTTTATAGAAATTAGATGTTTTTAATTTATTAATGTTTTAGATATATCATTCAATATATAAAAAGTAATTTATAAGATTAAACACATGTAAAATGCTATTAGCGCCCCCTATTCCTCTTACACTACTACCTAATGTAGGTTATTAGGTTACTAAAGTTTAAACAGTCCTTCTAGATCAAATGAGACCTCTAGGGACCGATTTAGTGTATTACACTCTATCTTCAAATTTTAATCCAATGTGCTTTTCATATGAAAGCACATCCAAAACGTACCCAAAAGTATGTTGCGCTTTTGGATCCGTTTTTCGGGCTCCAAAGCGCACTCCATTGTTTCCTATGGTGATTTCACTTGCGTAAAATGCTAGTAGAATTAACATGTCAATTCTTAAAGCGGATCTGAAAATCGCATTGAAAAGATGCAAGTAAACACGCATCGGCGATGACTCCTCTGAACGGCGATGCGTGTTTTACGTTGAAACCAATGTATATCAAACTGCACATTGTTAGATTACATTTTATGTTCTTTGGCGTGTTAACGGATTCCCCATTGTGTTTTAACAAACCCTGAATACAGGGGGTAGGGGCGAACATCCCCCAATGGTTTGCCAAATTGGCATTTCAACAGGGGACCCGAAGGGGAGCAGGTCCTCTTTTCAAGAGGTTTATACCCGCCACCTGCGGATTCACTGTTTTTCTAAGGTCCCCAGTTTGAGAGGTAGAGGCGGAAAAGGCTTAAGGGGGGACTTTGGTGGAGGGGAATGAATTAAACAGATTCTTTTCATGAAAAACTGGACTCTCTTTCTGGCTGAAAACTGAATAAGGGACACCGCACTGAAAACAGCATGTCTGTCACTAGCTGGTGCTGTCCTCAGCAAAGGGGGCATAACCTATGTGACAGGTTTTCTTTCAAGTAAGTTCTGAAAAAGGATAATGTGATAAGAAGGTGACATAGGAACTTAATAGGACTGTGGGTTTTCTTAAAGTTAATGTTAATCAATTGTAACTAGTGAAAGGCATAATTTGCATGTTGTGTTATTGAGCATATGTTTTATTTTACAACCTAAACATACAACCTACAACCTATTAAGGGCCGTTCACATGGCTTATTTCAGGGACGGATTGCAGCCGCATTGCGCGCCGTACTGCGCAGCAATACGGCTGCAATCCGTCCCAGCCATTACAGTAATCCACAGTTCTCATAGAGAACTATGGATTCCGTCTCTCCGACCCACTCAGGAATCCCGGGCGGGGAGAAAATTTACATGTTCATTATCCGGCGGAATACGCGCCGTGGATAATGAAAGTCATGGGGCGGCGGGGCAGCGTCCCCCCCCGGCACTTTTCAAAACCGTATTTCGGGGGGATCCGTCCCGCAATTACGGCTTGAATAAGCCGTGTGAACCGGGCCTTAGGGCTAGCTGTATGTATTATTACAAAAAACAAATTCATTTAGAGCAGGGGTCTCCAACTCCAGTCCTCAAGACCCACCAACAGGTCATGTTTTCTGGCTTTCCTTAGCATTTCACAGGTGATTTAATTATTGTCAGTGCATTCTGTGGGAGATCCTGAAAACATGACCTGTTGGTGGGCCTTGAGGACTGGAGTTGGGGATCACAGATATAGGGTATGTTCACACAGCATCTTGCATCCGTGTGAACATCCGCTTTTCTGATGCGTCTCTGGGTCCATCAGAACGGACCCAGAGACACATCTAACAATTAGCAGTGTGTTTATCACTGCTGGCAATTCTTGGATCACATTCGAAAGATGGACCCGACAGGCACGATGCAAACACGCAGCGGCGATCTCTTATGTGAACGCCGCTGCATGTTTGTCATTGCTGGCAGTGATAAATTCACTGCTAATTGTTTGAGGCTTCTCTGGGTCCTTTCTGAGGGACACAGATAAGAATCAGAAAAGCGGATGTTCACACTGACGCAAGACGTGTGAACATACCCTTAGACTGAAAATAAACCAGTGTTGAACTGTGCCAATTTTCAGTGACTGGCAAATGCTTTACAGTCTTTAAATTTACTAGTTGGTGATCTTGTAGGTAAATAATAAATCT
The DNA here is from genome assembly GCA_025379985.1 of Phyllomedusa bahiana. Classification (NCBI taxonomy): domain Eukaryota; kingdom Metazoa; phylum Chordata; class Amphibia; order Anura; family Hylidae; genus Phyllomedusa; species Phyllomedusa bahiana. The sequence goes on along the minus strand of JAODAL010000219.1, from coordinate 28,388 downwards.
GTTTGTTGTTTTCTCACTGGAGACGTGAAGACCGGCTGTGATGTGGACTTGAGCGCTGCGGGAGAATGGGAAATCAAGACCATCACCAGTGCTTTAAAACAGTATTTGAGGTTAGTGCAGTTTTGGTGCATATTCCCTGTTGAAGTTAATGCAATAACTGTCATAACTCTGTGGGCACAATCTATGTAACTCATTTGTTATATTTATCAATGCCATCTGGGGCATGGCTATAGGGGGTACAAAGGTAGCAGTCACTACCGGACCATGGAGCCTAATGGGGCTCAGAGGCCTATCTGTCACATAGGAAGACATTGTTAGAAATAATACTTAGTATGTCAGGGCCCTATTATAGTTTTGGCATTTGTGTCCAGGAGCTTTAAATTATGCCTCTAAATACATTGTATTATAGTTTCCCAACAGTAATAAAAACTCTCCTTCTGTGGTCCACTGTCCTGAAATAAAAAAAAATAAGCTAACAGGACTCACCTACTTCATCATCAGCGATTCATTGCTGTCAGTACTCTGGTGTTCTCAACAGTCCCCCACAGATTGTTACGTACATTACGCAACTGACTTCAGCAGTAATAAGCTATGCATGAAGGCAACTGACCATTGAGGAAATGACTGGCTCACAGTGAAGTAAGTGATGTACAAGATGACATCGGTGAGAGACTACTTTATTATTTGTTATAGAAGAAAAAGCTTCAGGATGGTGGTTTTGGGGGCAAAAGGAGTTTTTAAAACTGTTAGAAAAAAAACCCAAAACTTTTAAGCGGTCTTCTTTATTTGTATGCTATGTGATAACAGGAACTCAGCATTTCTCCTGATTCTCTTAACTTGGTCAAAAAACAGTAATCATTTTCCAACAGCAGAATGGTGCTTTCACACTGATCAGATACGCTGCAGGTTTTCAGCATGTTTTTGTTGCCGAAAATCTGCAGGGTTTTGCAGTTGCTGAGGAAAAAAAAAAATCTACAGAGTATCTAGTCTTAAATTGACCTAAATTTTAAACAATTCATGTTGTAAATAGGCTGGATTAATTGCAAATTTCATGCACACAAGCACACCCTTTCTCACACACCACAGTTAAAGTGGGATGCAAAAGCATTCATACCCCTTGAACTGTTCTTCATCTTAAAACATTACAGCCACAAACGTAAATTATTTTATGTGATAGAGCAACACAAAGTAGCAAGTATTTGTGAAATGTGAAAAAAAAATTCTTCCAAATTTTTGCAAATTAAAACATTGAAAAAATGTGGCATGCGTACAGTTATGCCCAAAAGTTTACATACCCCAGCAGAATTTTTGCTTTCTTGGACTTTTTTCAGAGAACAGGAATGGTAACACAAAAACTTTTTTTCCACTCATGGTTAGTGGTTGGGTGAAGCCATTTATTGTCAAACTACTTTTTGCTCTTTTTAAATCATAATGACAACCAAAAACATCCAAATGACCCTGATCAAAAGTTCACATACCCCAGTTCTTAATACCGTGTACTGCGCCCTCTAACATCAATGACAGCTTGAAGTCTTTTGTGGTAGTTATGGATGTGGCTCTTTATTTTCTTAGATTGTATAGCTGCCCATTCTTCTTGGCAAAAAGCCTCCAGTTCCTGTAAATTTCTGGGCTGTTTTGCATGAACTGTGCACTTGAGATCTCCCCAGAGTGGCTCAATGATATTGAGGTCAGGAGACTAAGATGGCCACTCCAGAACCTTCACTTTGTTCTGCTGTAGCCAATGACAGGTCGACTTGGCCTTGTGTTTTGGATCATTGTCATGTTGGAACGTCCAAGTATGTCCCATGCGCAGCTTCCGGCTGATGAGTGCAAATTTGCCTCCAGTATTTGCTGATAACGTGCTGCATTCATCTTTCCTTCAACTTTGACCAAGTTTCCTGTGCCTTTGTAGCTTATACATCCCCAAAACATCAGCGATCTACCTCGGTGCTTTACAGTAGGAATGGTGTTCCTGTCATCATAGGCCTTGTTAACACCTCTCCAAATGTAATGTTTCTGCTGGGGTATATAAACTTTTGAGCACAACTGTATGTATTCAGCCCCCCTGAGTCAATACTTTTTAGGACCAATTTTAGCTGCAATGACAGCTGCAAGTCTGTTTGAATATGTTTCTACCAGCTTTGCAGATCTAGAGGCTGGATTTTTTTCCTATTTTTCTTTGCAATATAGCTCTCACTCAGTTAGATTGAATGGCAAAAGTTTAGAAACAGCAATTTTCCTGCCACAGATTCTCAATGGGAATTAGTTCTGGAGTTTGACTGGGCATTTTTAACAAATACAGTTGAAACCAGAAGTTTACATACACTATATAAACATACACATATGCATGTTTTTCTCACTATATGACATGAAATCAGAACAAACCTTAGCCGTTTTAGGTCAATTAGGATTACCAAACTTATTTATATTTGTCAAATGCCAGAATAACGAGAGAGAATTTTTAAGGCATTTTTATTCCTTTCTGCAAAGTCAAAAGTTTACATGTTTTTCATTAGTATCTGGTAGCATTGCAATTAAACTGCATGACTTGGGTCAAACATTTTGGATATCCTTCCATAAGCTTCTCACAATAGTTGGAAAGAATTTTGACCCATTCTTCCTGACATGCCTTTTCAGCATTGCCCATAAATTCAGTAGGATTGAGATCAGGCCTTTGTGATGGCCACTCCAAAACATTTACTTGGTTATCCTTAATCCACTTTGTAACCAGTTTGGGTCATTGTTCATTTGAAACACCCATTTCTGCCCAAGCTTTAACTTCCTGGCTGATATCTTGAGATGTTGCAACCAATGCGAATAGCAAGCAGAAAATTCTTAAAACTACTTTATTAAGGAAACATATAACTAAAATATGTAACTTGCAGTGCTTAATTTAGCTACTTGCGTTCTTATTTGAGTCCATAGACGGCAGTAGGAGAGCAGGATACAAAGTCCATATGTAGCAATCTCCCGGCGTGTCCACATGTGCTAACGCCCGTAGGGGAGAGACAGACAGGAAAAGGCTGGGAGGACCGTGTAACATTTCGGGGCTAGTCCTGCCCCTTCTTCAAACACGTAGTTTCCTCGTAATCACTTCCCTTTATACTCAACATCACGATGGGTGTCAAGGAAAGTAACACAAGTTACATACTAATAAAACCAATCTATAAAAAGACACGTAGATTCAAATTCTCATTCATGCCTAGGGGAGCTAACGTATTCATTTTAAATATCCAGAATGACTCTCTCTGGAGCAGGGTTCTTTCTAAGTTTTTATCATTTTGTGCTATCACTTCCTCTAAAACGCACCATTTAAGATCGGCCACCGTGTGTTTATGCTCTAAGAAGTGCCTAGCCACTGTGGTTTCTCCAAACCTTTTCTTTTTTTCTACATTAGTTACTTCAGCATGACTGAGACTATTACGAATGGAGGATTTGTGCTCAGTAATTCGGGTTTTTATTTGACGCATGGTTTGTCCTACATAGCCCTTACCACATGGGCATTTCAAAAAATATACTACACCCTTTGAATTACACGTAAAGGTTCCCCTGTGGAATATTTTAAACCCTTTGGTGGGATGGGAGATGAAAGTCCCTTTGATAATCGCACTACAATTACAGCAACTAAGGCAGGGAAATGTACCTTTATGTTTGCTCTGTGATAATTTTTGTTTTGTTCGTGTATCTTCATACAGCTGTGACGAGACAATCACATTCCCTACAGTACGGCCCTTCTTATAGACAAACCTAGGGATGTTTGTAAATAGTTTGCCATATTTAGAATCTTTTGATAATAAATACCAATATTTCTTAATAGATTGACGTATTAAGCCACTGTGCCTATCAAAGGTACTGAGAAACATAAGCCTTCCATCTCTATCTATCTTTCTTTTATGTTTTAACAAATTGTTCCTGTTAAATGATCTGACCTCCTCTGCCAGTTTCTCCAAAGCTTCTCTCTTATAGCCTCTCGCTATGAATTTATCAATAAGAATCTTTTCTTGCTCAAAATAGAGCTACGTGTTTGAAGAAGGGGCAGGACTAGCCCCAAAACGTCACACGGGCCTTTTCCTGTCTGTCTCTCTCCCCTACGGGCGTTAGCACATGTGGACACGCCCGGAGATTGCTACATATGGACTTTGTATCCTGCTCTCCTACTGCCGTCTATGGACTCAAATAAGAACGCAAGTAGCTAAATTAAGCACTGCAAGTTACATATTTTAGTTATATGTTTCCTTAATAAAGTAGATTTAAGAATTCTCTGCTTGCTATTCGCATTGGTTGGTACATGTTATGGGATAAGGGAGATCCCGTCTCTAGCAAGCATCCTAGCAGTAGTCAGAGAGCTTTAGCTTTATGCAATGTATGCCTACATTTGAAAATTGAGACTGTATTTACTCCCTAGGCATCTAAAATATAAAGTACGCTACCATGTCTTATGAAGACTTTGCTATATTAACAGACAGAAAGGCTGACACGTTTTCTTTTACGAAAAATGAGCGAAGTAACATTTTAAAACTTGCTGAAGCTGCCGGACTCGGCCGGGAGCTACCTGTGAATGACTCTACAACAGGTTTGTTCAAAAAGTATGAACAGCTGAGAGAGAGAAATTAGCCTGACTTCCCACGCATCTGCCCTCACGGAATACCTAAAAGTCAAAGGATTCCAAGAGGGCTAAGAAGTCCTTTACAGCCTATACTCTTACAAGAGGACTTGGTGTACAGGGAGAAATGGTACGCCATTGGAAACCAGTACTCTTTGGATTTAATTTATCTGACTGTACAGCATTTACAGCTCAATATTGATACCCTACGCAAAGAGATCAAGGCGATCGATGAGTAGTTTAAAAAACATGTACCAACTGAAGATTTAACGAAGAAAATGAAAGATTTACAAGTAATTCTAGATAAACAAAAGATACAACTTCTTCAAAATAAATTAAAGAAATACGAAAGGGATAGCAAGGACTACCTATATAATCGGGTCTATTCTTGGGCGGAAGAACGCCAGAAACAGCGGGTTGGAAATAGACCTAGAAGGAGACAACCGCAAAGTACAAGCGCAACATCAGATTCAGATGAGACTGGATCACAGAATCGCATACAAATGCGAACAGTTCCCAAAAAGGATTACCCGCAAGATTTTTTAGGAGCACAGAAAAGATCAAGCGATATGGATCCTGGAGAAGCCTCTGGTGTCGACCTAAAAAGGAATACACGTACAGGAGGGAAACATCTATCAAAGAAAAAATGATCGAAAGTTTGGTGCTGAATATTTCCTCGCAGGAACTATCAGAAGCACAACACTCCATTATCAATAAAGGGCTTAACTTTGTGCCAACTGCATCCATTACCCCGTTTCAATTTAACATTGACTTCTATCGTCTGTGTAGAGCAATTAGATTAAAAATGTTTTTTGGGCATAATACTTGTAAGCAAGGAGATAACATCCCTAGTAAATTAAAATCACGAAGCCAGTTTGACCCTGAAATTTCTACTCCATCATTGGAGCTGTTTCAACAGTTAGTGATATCAGAGGTGGTAGAGAAATGAGATAGTTAAAACACAAAAAACTCAGAACGTCACCATACAGGAAAGAGTAGCTCTTAATGAGTTAAAAAATAATGATAAAATTGTTATTAAATAAGCCGACAAGGGGGGAGCGGTGGTGGTGCAAGATAGGTTTGAATATATACAGGAAGCTTGCTCGCAATTGAACGACCCTGTAGTGTATAAAAAATTGGATCGAGACCCAACACAGGAATTAGAACATACAATAGAGGATATCCTGGTGGAGGCATTAGAAATGGGCATCATTACCCCTAAAGAAAAGATCTCACTTTCTTGTTCAAACCCTCGCATCCCCATATTATACCTAGTGCCGAAGGTACATAAAACCACTGAGAGACCTCCAGGCAGGCCAATTGTATCTGGCATAGGCTCCATCTTGGAACCCTTGGCTATCTATGTGGATAGCTATCTACAAAAATACATCAAGAATGACCCTCATACTCTTTGTGACACAGGACAATTTCTTAGAGAAATTTAGCTGCTTAAAGTCGATGACAACATGGTGTTTTGCACCATGGATATAAAATCTCTTTACACCAATATCCCCTATCAGGAAGCCTTAGAAATAGTTAGAGATACGCTTATGAATGATCCTAGTCTATCGAATGCTAAGATTAATTTCATCATGACCGTCCTTGAACTTATACTCACTAAGAATTACTTTAAATTTGGTAATGATCTCTTTCTCCAATTACAAGGAGTCTCGATGGGCTCGCCGGCAGCGCCGAGCATAGCCAATCTCTTTATGATAGCCTATGAAAAGAAATTCGTCTACACCAGGCATGATTATCATTATGTTTCTATTTGGCTGAGATACGTCGATGACGTGTTTGTCATCTGGAAAGGACCCTCTGAAGAACTCAATGAGTTCATCATCTCCTTAAATCAGGCACATCCATCTATACAGTTTACTTCCAACATAGATAAGACTAAGATCTGTTATTTAGATGTGGAAATAAGTAAGGGCCCCCTAGGTTTAAGTACCACTCTGTATAAAAAACCAATTGATAAAAACAATGTATTACATAGATCCAGTCAACACGCACCACAATTGTTCACGGGTATCCCAAAAGGACAACTGATCAGAGCTAGGAGAATATGCTCAGACGATAGGCTCTATTTTGAGCAAGAAAAGATTCTTATTGATAAATTCATAGCGAGAGGCTATAAGAGAGAAGCTTTGGAGAAACTGGCAGAGGAGGTCAGATCATTTAACAGGAATGATTTGTTAAAACATAAAAGAAAGATAGAGATGGAAGACTTATGTTTCTTAGTACCTTTGATAGGCACAGTGGCTTAATACGTCAATCTATTAAGAAATATTGGTATTTATTATCAAAAGATTCTAAATATGGCAAACTATTTACAAACATCCCTAGGTTTGTCTATAAGAAGGGCCGTACTGTAGGGAATGTGATTGTCTCGTCACAGCTGCATGAAGATACAGGAACAAAACAAAAATTATTACAGAGCAAACCTAAAGGTACATTTCCTTGCCTTAGTTGCTGTAATTGTAGTTCGATTATCAAAGGGACTTTCATCTCCCATCCCACCAAAGGGTTTAAAATATTCCACAGGGGAACCTTTACGTGTAATTCAAAGGGTGTAGTATATTTTTTGAAATGCCCATGTGGTAAGGGCTATGTAGGACAAACCATGCGTCAAAAACTCGAAATACTGAGCACAAATCCTCCATTCGTAATAGTCTCAGTCATGCTGAAGTAACTAATGTAGAAAAAAAGAAAAGGTTTGGAGAAACCACGGTGGCTAGGCACTTCTTAGAGCATAAACACACGGTGGCAGATCTTAAATGGTGCGTTTTAGAGGAAGTGATAGCACAAAATGATTAAAAACTTAGAAAGAACCCTGCTCCAGAGAGAGTCATTCTGGATATTTAAAATGAATACGTTAGCTCCCCTAGGCATGAATGAGAATTTGAATCTACGTGTCTTTTTATAGTTTGGTTTTATTTGTATGTAACTTGTGTTACTTTCACTTGACACCCATTGTGATGTTGAGTATAAAGGGAAGTGATTACGAGGAAACTACGTTTTTGAAGAAGGGGCGGGACAAGCCCGGAAACGTAAAACCCCCGGTCCCCTCCCAGCCTTTCCTTTGTCCTCCCCTATGGGGTTAGCACATTGGCCCCCGGGAGATTGCTACATATGGACTTTTATCCTGCTCTCCACTGCCGCTAGACTAAAATAAGAACGAAAGTACTAAATTTAAGCCTGCAATTACATATTTTATTTAAAAGTTTCCCTTTAATAAAGTAGTTTTAAGAATTTTCTTTTTTTCTTCGCATTGGTTGGTACAGTTTGGACAAGGGGGAGACCCCCGTCTTTAGCAAGCACCTACAGAGTCAGAAGCTCTAGCATTAGCAATATACCCCTACATTTGGGAAAATTTGATTTTGAGATTTTGCTTCATATTTGCCACATATCTTCTTTCCTCAGATGCCATCTATTTTGTAAAGTGCATTTCCTCCGAACAAAACAACCCCCCACAGAGCCTCCCCCCATGTTTCCACATTTGGGGGAGGTGGTTCTTAGCTTCCCCCTTCCCCTTTTTCCTTCAAACGTAAAAATGGTCCATTATGGCCAAACATTTAAAATTTTTATTTTGGTCAGACAACAAAACATGACTCAAAAATTAACTTTTTTGTTCCAAGTCATTGGAAAACATATCTGGCTTTTAAGTTCTTTGGCGAAGGGTTTTCACCCGGGTAAGTGGCCTTTCAGCCATGTTAATACAGACTCTTTCACTTTGGATAATGACAAATCTTACCACTTTCGAACCCCTTTACAAGTCTTTGCTTTTGTTTTTGGGGTTGATATGCGCATGTGGCCCACAAAATTTTCATCTCGAGAAACAATCCTTTCTCCTTCCTAGCATAGAAGGCTGGACTTTCCCCTCTTGTTTGCACTTGTGTATAATTGTTTTACAGATAAAATGACACCTTTGGGGTATCGGGAAAATGCACATAGTAGTATCCAAAATGTATGTAAACAAATGACTTTGAAAAAAATAAAAAAATGGTTTAAAAATTCTCTCCTCATATTATTCTGGCTTTGGGAAAATATAATTAATTTTGTTAATTTTAATTGACCAAAAGGGGAAAGGGTTTTATTCTATTTCATTCAATAGGGAAAAAACACATATCTGCCTTTTTTAAAAATTTTATGAAAAATCGGTTTTCAACTGTAAAATCCTTGATTTTTAAAACCCGGGCCCCAAACCCCGGTCCCCCGGGCCGCACCGGGCCCCTTTCCCATCCCCTGCCATCCCGCGACGGGTACACCAGATGGCCCACCCCCCGGGGACTTATCCGGCGGTCGGGATCTGGTCTGCGCGGCCGATGTAATCCGGGCGCGCAGACCAACAGCTCGCTCACGTCGGCGCATTACAGGAAAGCAGGGGGGGGGCTTTAACCCCCCTGCTTTTCCCATCATGAGAGCGGGTGCGTCGGGTGCTGGAGGAGGAGCTCGGCCCAGGGTCCGGGAAAGGGGATGACTTCTTTTTACTTTTTTTTTTTTTTTTTTTCCCTTCCTTGGCTCCCCTGGGGGGAACCCCTCGGGGGGGAGCTATCTCTTTTGGGGGGAGCACTACTGGGGCAGCACACTGGGGCCAACTACCCGGGGGACACTACGGGGGGAGCTATTCTCTGGGGACACACTACGGGGACTACTCTGGGGGGAGCACTACTGGGCAGCTATCTCTGGGGGCGCTACAGTCAATGAAAAAGTTTTTGGCACCCCTATTAATCTTTAAACATTTTTTGTTCAAATATTTTTTTCAAAAGCCATTTCAATTTGATATATCAATAACTGATGGACACAGTAATATTTCCGGGTTGAAATGAGGTTTTATTGTACTAACACAAAAAAGTTCAATAATTTTTTATTAGAATATCAAATTGAAAAGGCTGTTGCAAACACCCAAATATTTAAACTAAAAATTTTTAGATAATAGGGGTGCCAAACTTTTTCATAGACGTACTCTGGGCACACTCTGGGGGGACTATCTCTGGGGGAGCTATCCTGGGGGGGAGCACTATGGGGCAGCACACGGGGGGAGCACTAAATATTTAACAAAAAAATTTGGGGGGGGCAGCACTATTTGGGGCAGCACTCTGGGGGAAACACTATTGGGGGGAGCTATCTCTGGGGCACTATTGGGGGCAGCTATCTCTGGAGCACCCTATGGGGCAGCTATCCTGGGGGGCCACTATTGGGCAGCTATCTCTGGGGAGCACATTGGGCAGCTATCTCTGGGGCAGCCATTGGGCACTTCTCTGGGGCACACTATTGGGGCAGCTATTTTGGGGGACACAAATTTGGGGGAGCATCTCTTGGGGGAGCACTATTTGGGGGCACTATTTGGGGCAGCGAGCTACTTGGGCAGCAGTGCGCACTCTGGGCAGCTATTTCAACACTGGCGCTATTGCATAACTGGGGGGAGCTATTCATCACTACGGGGCAGCATTACATACTACTGGGGCAGCTATTTCATAACTACTGGGGGGCCCATTACATACACGGGCACTATGTAGCTATACGGGGCAGCTATTTTCAATACTACTGGGGCACATTAACCATCCTACTTGGGGGAGCTAAGGTTTTTCCTACCTACTGGGGGGACACAAATTAATACACTATCACTACTGGGGGGAGCTAACTATTATCCCTATCACTACGGGGGCAGTATAAAGTTTTTCACACATACTGGGGCAGTTCATGATTTCACTATCACTACTGGGGGCAGTATCAAAGTATTCACTATCACTACTGGGGCGTACTAGTATCCTTCCTACTGGGGGAGTCTATTATACTACACACGGGGGAGTACTTGTATCACTACACTACGGGCAGATCTATTAAACCCCAAATACTGGGCAGCTATCTATTAAACTACTATGGGCAGCTATCTATGTATCCTTCACACTGGGCGCTATCCATTATTATACTACGGGGGGCTATATTTATTTATTACAGGGGGGAATATCTCTATAATGACAGAGCTTATTACATAAAAAAATATTATACATTAAATCTGACCCCAAGGGTGACAAAATTACTGCAGACGATTATCACTCTGTGGTCACATTATTAATAAATATGACCCACAAGCTGACAATCATCTCCAGTTATAAAATCTGGTTACCCCATACATACCCCCTAATGACACAGTATACAGTATTTTTTTTTTTTTTTTGTTGATTCTAAACACGGGGCCCCCTCCCACGGGGCCATGGAAAAATTTTTTGTGCACCCAAACCTCCCGGGGGAAAAAAGGTTGGGGCCCCCTGATTTAAACCTTTTCCATTTAGCTGTAGTTTCATGTTTAGGGCTGCTGTTCAATTTTGGTTCCATGTTTTCTGAACAACACACAACAGTCTCCACTGTGTCCGTATTTATCTGAGGTTGTCTTAACCTAATTTTAATACCTTCTGAGAACCAGATTTTTTATTACTATATCCTTATCCATAAACCCATGAAATTCAATGGAGGTGTACTTTTTTTTTCTCATGACTGTGCATGTATACATTCATATATAGATGACTTGTGCTGCTTTTGCCTTTTGATTTAATGAAGTCATCTCAGGAGGTACAATTGCAAAGGCATTACTTTAAAGTCTGCTTATATAAACAGGTGCAATGCTTGGCACTTTCCACAAGTTGGTTGGCTATATTTCAAACTGGAAACTAAAGGGGTTATCTGGGAGTTTAATGATTTCATAGAACACTATAAACAACATTTTATCTTGAAAAGTAAAGATATTCCGCTTCCTTCATGTGTTTCTTTTCTTCTCTTTTGCCTCCTTATTCATCTGTTATAAGATCAGTGAAACTTCCTACTTGTAGGAGGGTCAGTAGTTCTCCTTCAGCTATTTCTTACAAATCCCAGAATCCCTTACAGTTACAAACTAGGACCTCTCTGTACCGGCCCCCTAATCCTCGTAGCACTGTTTATCATCATTCTGAGACATGTACACCTCATGCATTTCTGCTCCACTTTACTCCCTGGTTTCCTGCAGCAGTTTGTGTATAATACAGTCACCAATCATTTTGTAACATGCTAAAAAAAACATTCTTTCACCATCTTATAATTTATGTAATACATGTACAAATATATATAATTTGGTTTATATATTTCTATGTATGTGCTGTACAACCCCCACAGCGGGTACCCCAGTTACCCCAAATCATTGTAACCCCTGATTGCTGTGGGAATCTGGCATCACCCAGCTTTCCTGTACACTGGATAGCCTATCTAGCATCCAAGAAAGGTGGGTGACATCACATCCCCCACCGCAATCAGTTTTTGATCATGGGAAAGATGTGTGTCTGCTGTTGGGGATTAAAAATAGGCCCCTTTACTATAACCACAAACTTATACACCCGAAATACACCAAAAAGATAAATGCCTGCCTTGGGACAAAATACACAAGAGGGAACATTGAATGGTTACTCACGGTACTGTTATCACACATAGGACAATCAGAAAATGAAGAGTAATCCTAGTGAAGCCTATAATCCTCAACCTGCAAAATTCCTATACCTGTTCCCTATCAAATTATGGGGTCATCACCCCCACAAGGACGACCCCACTCAAGATGACTGTCCTTAAGGCGCCTAATAAAACCCTTACTAAATAAAGTCTATATGTCACCAAGCAAATAACCAGACAGGAAGAAAAAGCATAGTTATACCCCAAAAACAAAAAAAAAAAGAAAGGTGTTCTGTCAAAGGAGGTGCAGTGCGCCCTGACTGCAGCCCAGCCCACTGTCCCTACCTACTTGGTGTGCTGCCCTAGATGGCAGACCCCAACTGGTTGGCAAACCTTACGCTACTAAGTGCAGGGCCGTCAGGTTGATCAGTCCGGATCAGCAACAGTACGGGTACGTCAGGCCAAGAATCAGAAGACAGAAGAAATACCAGAAAACCAGGGTCAGAACACGATCAGGAACGAGGTACAGAATCAGAAGACAAGCCGAAGTCACAAACACAATCTGAGGTCTGGTAACTAAGAATGCAGAGAGCAGATGAATAGAGCAGCTAGAACCTTTCACAGGCAAAGCAGGAAGGAATTGAGGTTTAAATGGTGTGCCCGGACACCGCCCCTGTAGCTGATTTGGTGCGGTGTCTGAGCCCTCCTATTGGCCTGTGTGACACATTCTCTATTAAGAGTGGCTGTAGAGCTGTCACTCCTGCGCTCACGAGCAGAGCCTCTCCCAGGGTGTAGACAGGCCAGGTAAATTAACCCGTGCAGGGCTTTGCATTCCACAAGCTGAGACTGCCCAGATAAGTGGGTACTGACAAAAGGCCTAAAGGCAGCACTTCCATATGCGTTTCCCCCACATAATAGTTGGGTTCATCAGGGGAACAATGGCTCCTAATGGCTCAAAAAACTACTACTACTGAGATATCCAATGATGAGGGGCACCCATGATGTTAAGGCCATAGCCATAATCTCAGAGGTTCTAATGCATATTTAGCCAATCAAACAATGTAAGTCTTCTGATCATTTCCTGCTATCAGAAAAGTTAAAGACCGTGCACAGTAATGAAGACAGCTAGACTCTAGCAGGTATGAGTCACTATGTAAACATAGTTATCACTGTATGTGTATAAAACCCTCCCCCTGCAGCTCTGTACGTATTACATTCCTGTCATCACCTGTGTTTACATAGTGACTGATGAGTTACTAGAGGAAGCCAGATCTTTCTTTGCTCAGGTCATGCCCACCACAGGGGAGTGTTTCTGAGCTGAGCTTGGCTTCAAAGCATGCCCACTGAGTGATGACAAAACATCCATTAGGGCCATGTGATCAATGGTCATCACATGGTTTGTAGGAAGGAAGGGGTTTAAGGGCTCTCTGCCTGGTTATTCAATATAATTAAGTTTTGAGCTCTGTAACAAATTAAGATAGTCCCGGAAAACCCCGTTAATGGGAAGAACTGCACAAGCACAGCCATCTCCCTTTCTATGTTGCCAGCTCGTAGAAAACTATGTGCTGGCTTGAGAAGGCCCCTTTTAACTTCAAATAATTCATTTAGTTAACATCCTTCAGATATGTGGTGCAAGTATACAATCCAAAAAAAAAATGTTCTGGTAACACAGGCTAATAACAAATGAAGGTTTGGTGAAATGAGCATCTGCATATTTGGTTGACTGACTTTTTGAGTGAACGGTCTCATGTAGAGCACCATAGTCCAGCTTCAAGGTATACTACAGTGAAAAATTGAGTGTGCTAGCTTAAAGCGATGACAGGAAAATTATGAGTCCACATTGTATATGGACAGGGGCAGAGCAGTTTTAAAGGCATTAAGGGCCCTTGAGCAAAGCCGTACACTAGGCTCTGCCCAAGCAAATGACATTACACCTGGCCATACCTCCCTTGGGTGAGTAGGCAAATCCTCCATTAGGCAAATTGGAAAGCCACCAGTAGGTAGGTAGGGCTACTGATTGGTAAGGCCCCAAGCACTGTAGGTAGGCAGGGTCCTATGTAGGTAAACAGCCTAGGTAGAGAGCAGGGCCCCAATTGGGCAAATTGGTAAACCACCGGAGGTAGGCAGGCAGGGCCTCATGTATGCAGTGTCCCATATAGGTAGGAGCCAGGTAGATAGGCAGGGCCCCAATTCCTAATATCGGCCCCTGCAATTCAAATAAAAAAAATTTAAACTTTCCTATCACAGCCTAAAGTAGCCTGCAACCAACAAAATTGACAGGACAGGGAGCCAAGGCATCCTGGGGAATGCAAATAGAAAATGCTCTGCCCTGCGATCCGGCATTGCTCAAATTTTTCCCATTTTATCCCTACAACCCCAGGGGCCCCGCTCCTGGGGCCCCCGGGGGAAAACCTTAGTGTGCCAGGATGAGACACACAGTTCTTGATGGGACAAACTATTTTCAAGGTGAATTTTTTTTTTTTTTGTACATATCTTAAAATTATGTCCTAAAAGGAAACATTTTTATACACACATTTTTTCACCTTATATGATTGTTTTTTAAAACTTGCCTTTAAATTTCCTAAATTTCCTATTTTCATAAATTTCAAACCCTTAGGTGCTGAGTACCGAATGGCAAAAGAGTAATTTTTCCAAAAAAAGGAGTGTCTGTTGGAAAACAATTTTTTTTAAAAATGCCTAAAAAAGTAAGCCTTTTGATTGCAGATGATGTAATAAGTTCAAAAAGGGTCAAGAATTGACATGCAATTCTTTGAATGTTCGAAAACCATCACAAAGCCCTGTAAAAAACTTTTCGACGACACTCGTCTGAACGCCAAGCTATTTTACATTTGAAAAGGGAATGAAAATCCATTGCACATTGTTAAGCGTTTTTGGGTCCAAAATCACAGATCCAAACCGCATCTAAAAGTATCCCCAAAACAGTCAACACGCCGGTTTAACACACTCTTTAAAAGGGGGGTTTTTTTAAAAGTAAAATCAAGTGGAAGTGTGCAAATTTAATAAACATTTTCACAATCATTTATTAAACATTCGTACCCTTTTTTTTTTTAGCTGCTCCTTATGACCCTAGTGTACACTTATCTTTGGGGATACAACCAGTACAACCCCCTTTTCCCGCCCACAAGCTCAGACATCACATCTCCTCTCAGGCAGCTATTGTCCGTGTATTCCCTGTCTAGTAATCAGATACTCACTGCTGAGCAAGTATTTAACCCCAGGTGCTGTCATCCTATTCCCATCCTCTGTAATCCTTAGTAATTAGTCAAACAGTGCAAATGAAAAAAGAGACCTCAACCACGTATGTGCATTTTGAAAAAAAAAATCCATGTTTGGGCCCCAGTTAACCCAAACCCCAGTGGGGAAGGGAAGTGCCACAAATCAGCTACATTGTACACTCCCCAGCTTTTTACATAAACCCTTTTTACTACATAGACCTGTGCTAAAAGCATGGTATGCACCTACTGGGGCACATGATATCATTCATATAAATCATACTCCCCCCTTTTGAGCACCCTGAAAGCTAGAACAGACAAAACAGCATAAAATGCTTGTGGAAAACCCCTTTAAACTCGAGAAAGGGGTAGATTAATCGGAAAGGTGTTAGTCTTGCATGGGCTTACCCTTTGATTTTAAAAGTAAAATTTAAATAGACTTTTTCTGCCACTTCCATATTCTACATTGGAGAAAGTATTCATGGTGTTTTTTCCCCTAAGGAATCCTAATCAGGGGAGGGGACCTCCATTTTTTCCTGGAAGGGGTTTAAAAAAGTGCAAACCATACCATCAACATTTATGGGATAAAATTTTCCAAATATTTCATAGATTTTTAGGGTTTTCAGTAAAGATAAGGAAAACAATAGTTCCCTTAAAGGATGTTTGTTTGAATCCCAAATTTGTTTTTCAATTCCCGGGGCCCGAATGGAAAACAAACCCCACATAAAACACAGGTTGTTTAAGGGCTGAAAAAAATTTTTGAACCCTTTTTTTTCCGAAGCATTGATTTAAAAAAATTTTTTGTGGCAAAATTTCCCAGAAAAACATAAATTAGTATTTTTTAATTAGTGTCATACAAAAAATATAGAAGAATAAAAAAACTTACCAATTAGTCTTTTCTCAAAAATAGTAACCCAAAATAACAAAAAATAAACTTATTTTTTCAGAAAAAGACTTGTTTTTCAAAGGGGCCCCCAGTGGGGGATAAATTTTTTAAACATTTTTGCCTTTCCCTTTAAGGGCCACATGGGGAAAAAAAAACTCGACATTTTTTTTCTTTGTTTTTTCAAAAACCCCATATAGATAAGAAAAAATTTTGTAATGTCTGCACATTCCAAATAAATAGGAATACTCCATCTCTACAAAATTCTAAAATTGTAGGGTAATATCTTTTTTTATAAGTGAATACACAAAATGGAAGGCCGAAAACAAGATGAGGATAAAAACAAGAGGAAAATTCCCCAACTTTCCCCCATTTGGGGATGGTTTTTTAAAAAAGAACCCCAAAAACCTAACAGGGTTTTATCAGGTGACCTAAAAGTCAATGCTTTGGGCTTTCCAACCCCTTTACCAGATTCCCTTCGGGGCCTGTCTTTTTAACCCTTAACCCCAAAACCTTTTATTTGGTCTTTCAAGTTTGGGTCTCTCAACCTTTTACACATACCCTTTTATTAGTTTTAAAAAAAACAATAAAAGGGAAAAATTTTTTAAATTAAAATTGCACGGAAGTTTCACATTCCCATAGGGCCCCCCTCCAAATTTCCCCTTTAACCATTTGCGGATTTAAGAAAGAGAACGTGCTACCCACCAGGGGTCTTTGTTCATCTGAAAGTTCTTTTAAACCCTTTCTCCCGAAAACTTTTAAAAATCGCTATCTGCAAGCGGACTTTCAGGGGGCCCCAACATCAAGGGGGCAATGTAAATGACAACACAATTTGCCAACAATGGGGGAACATTCCCCCCAAAAAGAGGAAAAAAAAATTTAACTAAAACATAGCATGTTTAATTTTTTTCTTTTGAATTTAAAAGCCCCCTGAATTTTAGTTTGGTAGCAATTTTCCCCCTTCCCGAAAAAAATAACCTTTTTCTAAAAAAGTCAGTGGCTTTTACAAAATTTTTCCCATATCTGCTCACCAATTTGGCCCCTAGAAAATATTCTGGCTATTTTTAAATTTCCCAAAACCCCATTTTCTACAAAATTGGGCCCACCTTTCCAAAGAGGGTTTAATTTTCTGCGCTCGTTTAAAATAAAGGGTTTTGGGATGGGGGTACTGGCACCCGGGATTTTATATTTGCCCCGATTTCCCTTTTGGGTTTGGGGCAGTTCTGCTTGAGTACAAGAACCTTTTAAATTGCCACAGGATCCATCTTATAACTTTTTACCCAAAAACCCAATTAAAACACTGGGTTTTAAAGGGGGGGGGGGGGGGGGGGGGGGGGGGGGGTTTTAAAAAGTTTAAAAAGTCCCTTTCTTTAAATTTATGTTCATAGTGTACTAATTTGTTTTTACCTTTTGGGGCCCCTAAACACCATTTTCTTTCCCCATGGGCCTTTCAATATTTCCCATGAAGTTGCACAATTTTTAAAAATTAAGGTTTTTAAGGGGTTTCAACTGATCAAAATTTGGGCAAAACATACCCGCTAAAGTTAGACAGAGTCCCCCCCTTGCAGAAGGGAAAAGGGAAAACGGGCCCATTCCCCAAAAAAACCCTTAATTTTTAACCCTTTCAAAAAATGGGAGGATTTCCCTGCTATGGAAGCAGCTTCCCCCGCTTGCTGAAATTTTTTCGCCAAATTTAAAAAAATTTTTTAGATACCTTCACTAGGAACTACTCCTAAGGGCAGACATCTTTGAGTCCGTGGAACCCAAGTACCCCCTCTGAGCCATAATCTGTTGTACCCTCTTTGTTTTTACTACGACATTGCCATCCACCAGGGTAAGACAAACAACCCTACGAATTGGTATGGGAAAAACACTATGTTAACTTGTTAAGAGTGTGTGTCATTCATGAAATATGACATTGAACTTCTTGGCTAATACATCAAACATTCCTCTTGATTCAATGGAACAGCGATATAGGTCATTGGAGTGGCTTTGACACGGGCTTTGTGTACATATCCAACAATCTGATAGTTTAGTCCCTCATTTAGAATCATGTGGTGTTTTATGACTTATGTTCCATTCTTATTAAGATGTGTTAGTAGTCCGCTCCGTCAGGATCACTGCAGCAGCATCATCTAAGAGAGTCGTTCATCTTTGGTTGTAGACACTTTCTTGCATGGGATAGCATGGATCCAATTCGGCTTTCCTTCGATGTTCCCGAGGTTCTTGTGGTCAGCAGTACTTGGAAGGGACCGTCAAACCTTGGCTCCAAGCTTTTCTCACGTGTCTCTTTATCACCACCCAGTCACCGCTCAAGATGTGCGTACTCTCTAGGGAATTCGGATCTGAATGAAGAATACACTTGCTCATGTGTCATCACTTTTAACCTGTTTACATAGTGACGCACATAGGAAGTCAGTGTGCCATGCTTGAGTTTGCATCTGCTGAGGGAAAGTGTAACACTAATCTGTGGACACTTCAAATAGTACTCAAAGGGAGACAAGCTAGTCACTTTGTTTGCACGTACCATACCCGAGACACATGGCTAAGGGAAAGACCACTCTGTCCATGGCTCCTGTCTCACTCATGCTTTTTGAATCTTTAATTTTAATGACTTTCCATTAGCGTCTCTCTAATTGCCAATGCTCTGGGGATGATAAGGCGAGTGTATACTAAACGTTATCCCTAGTGGCTGACAATTAAATTTGTCATAACTTCACCTGTGAAATGGGTACCTCTGTCTGATTCAATTACCTCTGTACTCCGTACCTGCACACAACCTCACTCAGATTTCTTTGCTGTTACTGTCAGTGGCTTTTTCGTTACAGGAAATGCTTCCGGCCATCCTAAAAGAGATCAACACATACAACACATATCATACTTGCCATGGAAGAAGTTAATATAAATCTATTTGAACTCTGTGAAAAGGATAGAGTGACTTAGGCGATATGTTTTCGGGGGGGGGTGTTCCTTACAGTCTGTCCCTGGATTTGTTCAGTCACAAATCATACAACCTTGTACGAGTCTCAGCAGCAGCAGTGCTGAATCCTGGGAGCTATCCATATTTGTCAACAGTGCAATCATGGCTCCTTTTGATAGATGGTGTTTTTCCATTGGACCATTTGCGCATCATCGGGAACAGGGCACGTGGCAGGCAGGTTCTGGTAGAGTTCCCCATATGCCATCTTTCTCTTTAGCTCCATCTCAGGTCCATTCTCTTCTTTTACTTCTGCTGTAGCCTGTGTAGAACCAAGTCTTTAAGACACCCCAGCCCCCTAATCAACCACCCCTCCAGGTCTTTGACATTGCAAGCATTTGACCTGTTTCACTTCTTCTTCTTCTTTCTTTCTTCCACGGTTTCAGAGCTGCTCTTTTTTTGCCACACTATCAGCAAGGCATTTTCGAGAGGGTGGGTTGATGTCTGGTACATGACACCTTAACTTGAATTATAGGCCACACGTTCTGGTAATAGTAAGTAGCGAGTCCATAAGCTACTCTTTACTGCGGCACCAATATCTGATGGGTTTCCAATGAGGTCAGGAAAACTTCTTGCTCTCCTTAATTGGACCAAGTCGGTGCGATGCCGAAAGCGTATCTAGAGTCTGTGTAAAATATTAGCAGTCTTACCTTCGCCAATCTACCTTCAGTAGTGCTCGAAGCTCCGACTCTTGCGCAAGAGACTTGAGGTGGAACGCATCTGGCCCTAGATAGTGTCATGTGTGTGACCACAGAATATCCATTATGGACCGTCCATCATCATCCTTGCAAATCTGGACAATCTACAAATAACTCAAAATCAGGATTAGCCAAAGCTTTTCATCAACATTTTCAAATCATACTGTTTTCTTGTTGCAATTAACATATAGCAATCATGTTCATGTGTGGCATCATGCAGTCTTTGTCACCTTAAGGCTTTTACAATAAACTTCTTCCTGCCTGCCCCATTTGAATCCATGTTAATCTCTTGGCATAAGATACTGGATTCAATGTAGTGCACACTTTGGAATGTGATATTTTGGTGGCATCAATAGGGCACATGCATCTTAATGTTCTGGCAAGGGAGAGGTTTTTGGCTGACCTGTGTCAGTATGCCTTGAATGTCAACGAGGTGTGAGGACAGTCAGGGTATGTCAAGTGTGATTTCCTAGATTATTCTACAAGTGCCTGCACTGCAACTTACGCCCTAAACATATGAGGCGGCACTTCGTGCTACAGTGTCCAGACATATGGGATATAATCCTCAAAGGTCTTGGGCCTCCCACCATGTTGTTGTGTGAAACACCTGTTGCCTGACCCAAAGTCTCAGTGCAGAAGAGAGAGAAAAGGGCAAAGAGTAAGTTTGGTTGTTTCCAAGGGCTGGAGAGGAGAGATGTCAAACTTCACAAAGAGTGGAAGTTGTCAATAGCCTGTGGTAAGAGGAGAAAAAGGAATGTAGAAAGGACAGCAACAACGGTTCCATTAAAATGAGGGCACGGACCTAAGCAAGGCCTACAGTAGATACTATGGCCAGGAAAGTTCTCAATTTCTTAGTGTTTTGGAAACAGGCAATTCTTGTATAGCAGTTTTCCTTTCCACAGTCAAATGTTTTGCACCTTGTGACAGAACAGTGACCCAAGAACCAACCTTTGTTTTGCAAAATTGCAATTTCTCACGCGAGGCCTTGCATCCACTGTCCGCTAATAATGGTAAGCAACTGATTGTAGCTGGTTGGCAGATTTGCAAAGTGTCTGCCACAAACAATAAATCATCGACTACTGCCAGAAGTCTACACCTATGGTTGATCCCATGATTGTCAGGACTGACTGCAATGCTTGTGTGTGACATGCAAGAGGGAGTTTTGCGCCCCTTTGCGCAAAACTGTCCATCTAAACTTGCCTATTTTTGAATGTGATGCAGAACAAAATAATGGCAGTCAGGGTGCAATGAACACGGAAATAGGCATGTAGTTCCAAATCAATAAGAGTAAAGTAGGCAGCTGTTGGAGGCACCTGTGCCAAAATTGTGTTTGGATTGGCGACTAGGGGTGTGTCATAAAACTGTTCAACAGACTCACCCTTTTCCTGGGTCAAATCAGAGAGGGCTATGGATGTCTCTTTCAGTTTTTTCCCTACCCCAAAACTCGGGAGCCCTGTGAAAGAGCCCCCCTACCACTCTGGCCCAGGTTTTTTTTGCTCTGTGCAGTGGCGGGGTTCAAAAAAAAATTTCTTAAATTGCACCTAACAATTTTTAAAACCCAAGTTTCCCCAGCTTATAGTGTTTATAAGGGGGGCCCCAGATAAACCCCAGATTTGCATTATAAGGGGGAACTTAAATCTGCCCCATAGGGCCCGGAAAAAAGCCATTTGGTCTGGTGACAGGGCCCGAAATTTGGGTGAGTTTAACTTGTTTGCTCAGAGAGGGACCAGGGCTTATAATCTGAGTAAGTCTGTGTCACGAGGGGTTTCCCCGCAGCCCCGCCGCCCGGGCTGGGGGCGAACTCGTGGGGCCCCAACCCGCCGGGGTCCGGCCCGGCCCTGGGGGGCCCCGCGGGTTACCGGGTCCCCCGCCCTGCCCCCCTTACCCTTTCCCCCCCACCCGCCCCCCCTTTTCCCGGGGGCGGCCCGAGCGGCGTTGGCCCCGCCTTGGGCCCGGGCCCCGGCTCTCCGGGTTTTTAAAAGGGGGAAAGTACCCCCATTTTTGGGTTTTAAGGCTGGAAAGGTGACCCTATTTAACCCCCTCCTTTCCGGGGTCCCCTTTTTTGCCGGACCCTTTATTGCTTTTACTGCCTTCAGAGAAAGCTTCTTCTGCCTTTGTTTCCTATTTTCCTGTCCCCAAAACCGTCTTTCGCTCCAGTGTCTTGACCACGAACCTTTGCTGCCTGCCCTGACCCCCTTCCCTGTCCCCGACTCCCCCTTACACTCACGTTTTTTGTACCACGTACCCCTTTGGGGGCTGCCACCGCACCCCCAAGTCACGCCCCGGTGGGGGACAAACCTGGTATTTTCCTCCGCCGCGGGAAAGTCCACCCCGGGCTTTGCGGGGGGCTCGGGGGTGAAAACCTTTTTTCTCCCTTAAATTTTCCTTTCCCCGGTACGGGGTTTTACCCCATCGTTTGGGCGGTGGGTCCAGCGGATCCACTACCTGAAATTCGCTACAAAAAAAATCCCCTTTTGGATCCCCCAAGGACCCCCTTCCCGGAACCAAAAAACTAAACCGGGAAGGGGGCTCACAGCCCACATCAACTACCGCAAAAACCCCCCAGCAGTTTAAAAAAAATTGCCGGCCAAATGAGCAGTCAGCTCCGGCTAACCAACCCCCGCCGACTCCTCCTCCTTGGCGACCCCCCGGGGCCAGCCCCCGGGGGAATCTCGGCTACACTTCCCAAACTACCTGAAAGTTTAACGGGGACCCAAAACCCGTGCGGGGTTAATTTTTTCCCCAGTGCTCGTTTGCCGGGGTTTTTTTGTTTGGCTGGTAATTTTCCCCACTGAAACATCTAAAGGGGGGCCCCTTCGGGTCAGTCGTCGGTCCGGGAAGGGCCTCTCCCTTGGGCCACCCCCTCTGGGACCGGGCGTTTCCGGTGACGACGGACCTACGGGCTTTCCTTTCAGAGTTACCCAGTGCTTTGAAGACCCGGGCCACGGGATCCTCTGCGGGAAAACCGCTCTACTGAATCTTCGCCAGGGTGATTTCCTGGGTTCCGGCGCCTAGAAATTTCTTTTTGGGCCCCCGGCATCAGGGGCAAAACCTGGAACACCCCCGCACTGGGGCCACTTTAAAAAAGGGGCCCTTTTTCTGGCAGATTTAAAGGACGCCCTACGGCTAGAGGGGATCCCGCCCCTCCCCAGCGAGCTGATCCACCAATTTTATTTGGATCGATTTTCCTTCCCCAGCGGAAAAGAAAACCCTTAAACTTCTCCCCCCCCCCCCCAGAACTATTCCCCGAAAAAAAAAAGCCGTCTGCCTCCCCCGGGCTCCGTCCCCCCAAAGACCACAGCTTGCCATTTTCCGATCCCTCCCAAATTAAAAAACCCATTCAGGTTGGCCCGGGGGCACATTCTGCCCCAAACCCGGAACCCCAAAAACCTAAAAAATTTTTCCCCTTTTTAACCTTGCCACCCGGGGTTTCACTTTCGCAAGGGTTTCCCGTTTCGCCCTCAGGGCAGGGAAACGCCCCCAACCTGGGGTTTAGCCCAAAGAGGCGTCCTGGGTGTGAACACTTCCTCTCCCGCCTCCCTAGGGGATTTTGAGGTCTCGTCGGGGGCCGGGATTAAACTTTTGGGGTACCCCCCTTTTTTCGGACTTTTGATCCCCCGGGGGAAATTTTATTCCCCGCCCCCCTTTTGGTGTCCCAGAAATGGGTTTTCCCGGTGACCCCGTCGGGAAAATTTCCCCGGGTTTAAATATCCTCCGTGAGTGGCGAGTTTTTTAATTGGGGCCCTTTTGGGCCCACGAAACCCCAACCCCTTTGCCCCCCCCGCTTTAGGGGTTTAACCCCAAAAGGGAAAAAGATCCCCTTTCCCAAATGCCCCTCCCCGGGGCCCGGCCCCTTAGCGATCCTTTTGGGGGTTTTTCCCGGGGCTGCAGCCCCATCCCCCCGCCCCCTTAACTGGGAGACCGGGGAGGTTCTACCGGGGGTTCCAACTGCCAAATCGCTGTCTCTCTTTTTCCGCGCCCAACCGGGGGCAACTCCCCCATCATTCTTTAAAGGCCCCTTGCCGGGGGCCCTTCCCCGCAAAAACCGGGGGAATTTAGGGCGACGTTTTTTTCGGAGAAAACGCCGAATCCCTTTCCCCCCCAATCCCCCCTATATTTGTCCCTTTAAAACCTCCCCCCGGGGGCCCCATTTCCCCCTCGGGCAGAGTTTTCCCCTTTTGGCCCCCCAAACCAAAACTCAGGCCATGCCCCGGACTTTTTATCCGTGAAAACCTCCCAAAAGGGTTTTATTCGCAATCCCCATCACCCCCCGGAGCCGGGTTTTTTCTTCGTACAAAAAGGGGAAAGGGTTTTTTTTCCGCCCCTTGCATCGACTACCGGTCTAAACCAAATTCCCGGGGTAAAAAACCCAAACCCGGGTTGCCCCCCAAAATTTAAGGGGGAACCCTTTTTTGACCGTCTACGGGGGACCCAAAGGTGTTCCCCAAAAAGGGGACCGCCCCGGGGAAATACAATCTCACCCAGAATCCGGGAGGGGGGGATGAGGGAAAAACTGCTTTTCAAAACCCCCCAACCCCCAATTTTGATATTTTTAAAAAGCCTTTGGGGGCCCTTTTAAATTTCCCCCGGGGTTCTTTCGGGATTCGTAAACGACATTTTCGGGGAACCTGCTCTACACCTGTGTCTTCGTTTACCGGGGAACGACATCCAGTTTTTCTCCCTGACCCCCCGGGCCCCAAATCGATCCCCGGTTTACGCCTAGTCCGGGCAACGCCTTCGCAGAAACCCCGCCTGTACGCCAAATTAAAAGAAGTGTGTTTTCCACCAAACCATCCTCCCTTTCCTGGGTTACATCGCTCTGACCGGGGTCTAAAAATGGATCCCACTAAGCTTTCTGCAATCCGCAATGGCCACGCCCCTTTTGGGAAACTTCGACCTTTCCAACTTTTTTTGGGCTTTGCAAAATTTTTAAACGTCATTTTTTATACCTCATTTCTCTACTCTGGTGGCTCCTATTGTGGCCCTCCACAGGAAAAAAGGCTAATCCCCAAGGGGTTGGCCACCGGCGGGGCCCAAAGAGCCCCTTCCCCAATTTGAAGTCGGCCTTTTTCTTCCGCACCTTTTTCTGTCACGGGGGCCCCGACCCTGAAAGCCTTCTCTCTGGGGGTTTGGGTCCTCTTCTTTGTGGGCCGGGGCTATCCCCTTTCCAAAAAGGTCCCAAGGGAGAACCATCACCTGGGGTTCTTTCTCCAAGACCTTTTCGTCGCGGGGAAAGGGAAATTTTGCTAATTTGGGGACCGAGAATTTTCGCAATCAAAAATTGGGCCCTGGAAGAGTGGCGGCATTTTCTGGGAAAGGGGGCCTTTGTCCAAACCTTTTTTCCCCAGGTATTTACGGGTCACAAAAAACTTCAGTAAACTCCCCGTCCCGGGCCCCGCGCCCCAATCCCCGGGAACAAGGTGGCACTTTTTTTTTTTTTTTTTCTAGAATTTTTTACTTCCGGATCCATTTTCCCCCGCTTAAAAGAACATCAGGGCAGATGCTCTCTCCGCGCATCTGAAGTCACTGGAGAGGGGGCCCCCAGCCCCAACACATTATTCCCCCCGGAAAGCCGATCCCAGCACACCCGGGCCTCCTTCGGCAGATACCTCCTGGGGAAAATACCAACTTTACGGCCCCATCACTGCCCCAAGAAAATCCTAAAATTTGGGGGGACTTCTCATTGTTGGGAGGGCATCCGGGGGCCCCAGTCCCTTCCCAAATTGATCTCTCGGTTTTACTGGTGGCCAGGGGTGGGGTTTAAAAATACCTAAGGGACTTTTTGGATGCCGTGCCAAATTGTGCCCAAAAAATTGCCCCGCCACGGCCCCCTCCGGGGTTTTTTTCACCCCCCCGCCTACACCCAGTACCCCATGGCCCAGGGGGCCCATGGATTTCATCACCGGGCCTTCCCTCCCTCTTCGGGTTTAAAACCCCTGATCTGGGTTTAAATTTCGGATAAATTTTTCAAGGGTTTCAAAACCCCCTTTGTCCCACGCCTGGGCTTCCTTCCGCCCCCACTTTTTGCCTCCCTGTTCCCTTTTGTCCCCCATCTTCCGCCCCGGGGGGGGGGGGGGGGGGGGGGGTAGGGGGGGGGGGGGGGGGGGTTCCCCTGGCCCCGCCATCGTCCGATCGGGGGTGGGAGTTCGTGCCCCAAGTTCTGGGGCCCCACTTCCCGCTCCCCCATTGCAGGGATGTTTGAAATTTTTTCTTTTATCCCACCACCGCCAAACAAAAGGCCAAGGGAAAAGAGAGTCCAAAACAGATTCGGGCAGTTAAATTAAAAGTCCCTTTTTTTTCTGCCGCCAGGGTGATTGGGCCCCAAACCCTCCCACCCTGGGCCGAAATTTTCATTCAACCACGGATTCTGGGGCTTTTGGGGGGGCGGTCTCCCTTTTTTTTTGTAAAATGGTCGGGAAACCCCGGGCCCCCCCCTTTCCCCCTGCCCTTTCCTCCCCCCGAAGGGGGCCCTCTGTAGATCCTTGGTCCAACGACTTATCTTTGGGAATCTGGAGGCATACCCCGTCATCCCTGCAGCGTGCTGCTGCCCCAAAAAGGCCCGGCCCAAAAAAGAGGAGACCAGGGTCCAATCTTTTTCCCCCTAGACAAAGTCTGGCTGTCCGCCAAATATTGGGAGGTTGAAAAACCCCCCCTACAAGCTGGGGCCCCCCGCTTCCCGGGCCCTTTGAAAGCCTGACCCCAATTAATCCATTTTCTTATAACCCCCGACCCCACCCACCTGCGGGGTCCCCCAATTCTTTTTCCCCGTATCCCCCCTGAAGGGGTGTCGTTTTTGAACCGCTTTCCCAGGGAAATTTCCCCCCCCCTTTTTCCGGGGTCTGTAAGCCTCCAACATATTTTCGGTCAAAGAGATCTTTGGTATGAGGGGCGGGTTTGGGGGAAACGGGAATTCTTGGTTTATTGGGAGGGTTTCGTTTCCCGGGGGAGAATTTATGGGAACCTGTGGGAAAAAATCCTGGAAACCGCGGTCTCATTTGGGGGGTTCCTCCGAACCAGAAAGAAGAGGAGGGCCCGGGGGGGGGGGGAAAGTCCCGAGTGGCCCCTACCCCTCGCCCGGGGCTGCGGGGCCACTCCCTGCGGCCACCCGCCGGGGGCCGGGCCCACTGCCGGGCCCCGCGGGTTTGGGTTTCCCCGGGTGCCCACTTAACCCCCTCCCCGCCCCCCCCCCCCCGTCCCCCCCCTTCTCCTCGGCCCCCAGCGCGCCCTGCCCGCCGCCTTTAGGCCCCCCCCGCCTTTGGGCCCTTTCCCGGATTTTTAAAGGGGGAGTACCCCCAATTTTTTTGGTTTAAAGGCTGGGGAGGGAAACCCAATTTTTAAACCCCCCCCTTCCTTTTTCCGGGGCCACCCCCTTTTCCGGAAACTTTTATGCGTTTTCAGCCCTTTAAGAAAAAGCTTTTTCTGCCTTGTTTCCCCGACTTCCTTGGGACCGAACCGTCCCTTTGCTTTCCAGTGTCTTGACCACAACCGTTGCTGCCTGCCCTGACCCCCTTCCTGTCCCCGACTTCCCCCTACGCTCATGATTTTGTAACCCCCCTACTGCCTTTGGGTGCCACCCCCAAACAAGTTTTCAAGGGCCCTTGGGGCGACCTGGGGAGTTTTTCCCCCCCAGCAAATTTCCCCCTTTTCCCCCTTTGGCCCCCGGCTCTTTTGAAAACCGGGTTCTACTTAAAATTCCGTCCCCTGGTACGGCTTAAAACCCCCGGGTTGCCCTGGTCCAGCGGATCCCTACCTGCATTAAAAATTTCGCCCGGTTTGTACACCACCCCGGGGCTGAGTAAAAGAGCGATAGGGGGGTGTACCAATATCTGCTTGTGCGCACTCTCAATTGGGCCCCTTTCCCCACGTGTGGGCTGTGGGCAGCTACCCCAGGAATAAACACAGTTTTTTGGGGAATTACAGGAAATATCCCTGGTTTTTGATTTTTGGGACGGGACTCCACAAATTAAAACAATCCTCTCCCAATTTAGGATTTTGTTGGCCACAACTTTTACAAGTCCCCGACTCCAAGGTTTTAAATTGGGGCGGACGGTAAAAATTTCCCTGCAAGGGAAAAATGGGGTTTTTTTTCCCGGGAGAAACATAAAACATAAACCCCCGTACTTTCTTTTTGTTTTTGTAACCCTCTCTTTTAATCCTTTACTTACTCTTTACCCAACTATCCAACATGTCACTAAAACCTTTTTGATCCTTTAAACCCCCCCCCAAATTTTGGGGGGCAAAGTCCCTTTCCCCAAAGATTACTATTAGCAATCCAGTAAATTTCCACAAACTTCTTTTTGTAAAAATTTACTGCAACCAGTTTTCAACACTTTTTCTGTCCCTTTCCCAAACTTTTAAATATTTCACGGGGTGTAAACCAAATGGGGCCTTTTTTTGCCCCCGTGGGTTTCCGATATTTAGAAATTTCCCCGGCCCGTAAGGTGTTTAAACAAAACCGTATGCTTTTTAAAACCCCCCCCTCCCCCTTTCCTTTTGTCTTATACTTGTTTTCTCTCCAAATTCCCTTTAAAACTTCCTCAAAGCCTAAAAAAACTGTGGGCTTATCAAGAAAGAAAAT